>OZ012741.1:34824505-35164321 GCA_963859935.3 Lathyrus sativus | reverse complement strand
TTCGAGAGGTATGTTGAATGACCTACAGTTAAGGAATTCACAAGCTTTTCTTTTAGAGTGATAGTTACTCCTTCTTCGCTTTCGGTGTCTGTGTACACGACTTTGTGATTTGCTGGGGGAAATTTTCTTTTTAACCCTTCTTTTCAGTATTTTGATTCCCTAATTTTTGCCTGGACTGACTCATTTTGAGTTCTTTTCAATTTTTCTTTTTCTTTTGAAGTCCAGCGGGATGCCCTGATTTTTGCCTAAGTATTAGCTTTCTAGCTTTTCTTTCTTTTTACTTAGCGGGCTTTCTTTCTTTCTTTCTTTTGGAACAAAGTCGTGTGACACTGGTTGTCTTGATTGCTTCGAAAGGATTGTAACTGTCTCACTCCTGATTGGTGAGATTTGACCTCTTGAAAGGTATAAACTGATTGGTCCTTGAAAGACAACACTCCTCTGCAAGACTTGAATGCTTGGTCAAGCTAACTGACAACTACCCCGCCCCGGGTTAAGATGTGAGGGTTTAACAGTCCGAAAAAACTTCTACTTCCTGGCTCGAAGTGGTTAACAAGGGACTAACTCCTTATATCTCCAGTGTTTGGGGAATTTGAAACAATGCCTTGTACGTCATCGGTACGGTCTTATCTGAAAGCATACGATCATCGGTTATGAGTTTCAGTTTCATCATCCTCCCTCCTAACTTTGCTAGTCACAGCGATAAAGTGGAGTGAAAAAAATGCAAGTGTCGATGCAGTGCAGTAAATGAGCGACAGCGACATGACTAATTCAGAAAAATGCATAATCACTTTATTATTATCACCATTCAAAACATACAAATGTTTAAAAGCAGGTAGTAACTAACAGAAAAAGAAACTACAAATGCAAATGATGAAAAAGTCTGAGGACTGCCAATGCTGAGGTGCCCGCCTGTCTGAACCACTGGCTTTTGCTGGGGGATACTTCCCGAGTCTACGAGCTTAGACAGCTGAGGGGTTGGGATGAACAAACAGAAATCCTTCCGAAAGGAAATGCGATCCTGGTCAATCAACTGCTGTACCTTCGCCTGAAATGCTTTACACTCTTCCGTCGAATGCCCCGGTGAGCCACCATGATAACCACACTGAACGTGGGGATTATACCCAGGAGGGTAAGGCTCTGGGACTGGTTTAAGAGCTTTCGGCTCCACCAAAGACTTCTGGATCAACGATGGTAGCAACTGGCTATACGGCATCGGCACTGGGTGAAAAGGAGCTTTCCTTCGTTCCAAGTTGCTACGAGGTCGGCTCTGGTTCTGACGCTGATTCTGATAACCTCGACCACGAGTTCGCTGCTTTGCAAGAGGAGCGACATAAGATTCCTGATATGGTGCCCCAGGCACGGCTGTCTGTCCAGAATAACGAGACACAGAAGATACTGACCGCTGAGAAGACGGAGAACCAACAGATTTCACCGATTCGACTTGAGGATATCCAACATCTGTCAGAACTGCATTGATCATAGCTTCATCCTCAGATTGAGAGCTATAGAGAGATTCAGTTTCACTGGCCCGAACTTTTGAAACATACGGGATTCTTCCAGTCTTTACACCATACTCGATACGCTCTCCCGTTCTTACCAACTCAGAGAAATTTGGTGCGGCTCCAAGCATTCTTTCGAAGTACGGGCTCTGCAAGGAGTTTACGAACATGCCTTTCAGCTCTTGGTCTAGGAGCGGTGGTTGCACTCTACCAGCAAATTCTCTCCATCTCTGAACATACTTTCTGAAAGATTCATTGTTCCCTTGAGACAATTCTTGCAGCTGCATGCGAATAGGAGCTTCGTTAAGATTATAGTCGTACTGCTTCAGAAAAGCTCTGTCTAAATCCATCCATGATCGGATCTGATCACGCTCTAACTGCATATACCAACTCAGAGGTGCCCCAGTAAGACTATCTTGAAAGCAATGAATCATCAGCTTGTCGTTGTGCACAAATGAAGTCATTCTTCGGCAGAACATCACTAAATGTTGCTTCGGGCAACTATCTCCTTTGTACCTTTCAAACCTCGGCATTCTGAACTTCGGAGGTAACACTAGGCCAGGAACCCGACACATATCTGCAGCACTAGGAGTAACAGCGTCTTTACCTTTCAAGGCTTTGAATCTCTCATCTAATGCACGAAACCTTTCAGCATACACGGGAGCTAATGGGTCTTCATTCTTTGCTGTTGGGACCTCTCTTCGGGGCTTTGGCACAGGGAAGGCAAAACCCTGGTAGTCTGAGACATCAACAGAAGGAGGACGTTCACCTCGGACAACAAACTGCTCACGCAGACCTTGGTCTTCAACAGATGGCTGCTCAAGCTGAGCTGCAGTAAGGTTGTTCACTTGCGGAAAGTCTTCGTCGTGCGGAGATCCATACAGAGGATTGGACGCCACGGTGAAACCTGACAGGGTATCAACAAACTGGAAGCTGCTCTCTGACATAGCTACCAATGGTCTTCAGCTGACTTCGATGCTCGATTCTGCTCAAATCTACTTTAACTCTGCTTCAACCCCTTGGTCGTCTTCAATACTCACCTTCAGAATCAAAATAACGGCTGGATAAGAGCTCTGACTAGCTGGCGAATGGTATGCAATATGATGCGAAGATGCCTATGCAAATGCAATGTAATGCAACAAATACGGGATCACAGCCCCCACACAATCTAAATACTGCTGCACTGCTGACGGAGTACGGTTGCTCTGAAGAGAAGACCAGAATAACGGGTAGGTTGGAAGTTAAGTTTCCTGCACAAAAAAAAAACCCCCCACTCACAGGTGTGGACCTATATCCGACAAGGTACGGCATCCTATGCGGTCGTCAGCGTTACAGACTTTCATGAGGAATGATACGATTCCAGAAGGAGTGGCATCGTCATCTCATGAAGAGGCCTCACTTAGCTAACTTCCAATTGATCGGTTCCCAGAGTCGACAATCCTCACGTCTGGACTCCCCTCAGATCCTCAGGACCGGAAAGGAGCACCTCTGCAAGAATCTCGTCCGAGTGCAGATTTTCGTAGGGAACTGTGCCTGCTCAGCAGACAGGTTCGTCTACTACTTCTCCGCAACTATATCTAGGTGCATACTCATACTCAAGCCCAGGTCCGGCTTATTTTAATCATAGAGCACCCGTAACACCCCAACAACAACAGATAATATCGATAAATAAACACCTAAATAGACAAGCAAACAAACGCTAGGATTGACTCTCTCTTAGGGGACGTTGGATCCCACATGCATGGGGAACTATCGCAGTCCCCAGCAGAGTCGCCAGTTGTCGCTACTGCGAAAATCGGCGCCGGCTGACAGAAGAGTCGCCACCGTGCGTTATTTATCCCTCAGAGTGGGAAAGGAAATGCTCGAAGTAAACCTCGCAAAAAACGGGGAAAAGGTATGGTCATCGCAACCAAAACCTGGGTTCGGGAGTCGGTTACGCAAGGGGAAGGTATTAGCACACCTCACGTCCGTCGTACTCGACGGGATCCACGCTTGCTTGGGTTGTCTACTGGATGCAAAACAATCTATCTACGGCTACTAAATCTAAACGGAAGGGAATTGACTCGATAGAGCGTCGCACTCTATGCCTACGTATTCTCAAGAGAGAAAGTCAGAGTCAACGTAGTTCGGGACTACAGGGAAAATTGGCTCGCCAAGACCTCGCGTCTTGTGCCTACGTACTTCCACTGCATGGAAGATCAGAGCTTTACGTAGTTCAGACTAACTACGGCCAAGCAAAACATTCTCACACAGCAGTGAGAGAAAACAACTGGTTTCACAGGGTCGGGAACCTATGGGCAAAACTATGGCTCGGTCTCAAATGCACTCGGGCAAGAAAGAAAAAGGGTTACAATTAGACGTCAGCGGGAAAGTCTCGATCGCACAGCCGCGAGAGAACAAAGATTAGTTGTTAGTGTGCTCGCTAGGATATCGCATCCTATGCCTACATATTCTCGTCTGGTACGAGAAATCAGAGCAGCTGTAGTTCGGCTACTTCGGGACCACATCTCAAATCTCGTTTTATTGATATTCTGAAACATGATTACAATGGGTGCATACTGAAAATAAATCTCCGAGGAAATACTATCCTATTCTATCCTAAAAAATCGAAGGGAAAGTAGCCCCCTAACATGTGGGCTTCTAAACTATCCTGAAATCGGAAAATAAATTCTATGAAAATATCCTAAAGAAAATGTACTTTAAAAAAATATTAAACCTATACTAATATTTTTTATTCTTTTCCAATCATTTTCTCACATATTTTTCTCCATATTTTTCTCTATTTTTTATATCTTCTTTTTCAACATATTTTCCTAATATTTCTTTTTCACAAACATTTTCTCAATATTCTTCCTCATGTATTTTCTTTTCTCCTTTTTCCTTTTTTTCAAAATATATTTCTTTTTTTTGAATATTTCTTTTTCTATTTCTTTTCTTCTTTTCAATATTCTCTTTCTTTTTCTTTTTTCATATGAAATACTATATACAAAAAAAAAAACATAAAAGAAAAGAAAAATAAGGGGAGGGGGGTACCCAGCCCAGCTGGGGGGTATACAAGCCAAACAAATAAAAATAAAATAAAAAAACAATCTGCAGACTGGGCCCAGCCCAGCTGCTAATGTTGCAACACGGAGGGGGGGTGCGAAAGGAACATTGGGGTTATACAAGTAAGTAAAATAAGGAGGGCCCAGCCCAATAAAGATTTCAGAAAAAAAAACAATAGGGGGGGGGGTATGAGCGAATTGGGGGTGTATGGAGAAATAGGGCCCAGCCCAGAACAGCCAAAAACGGGGGGGGGGGGGGGGGGGGGGGGGGGGGGGGGGGGGGGGGCGTGTGGTTCCAAAAAATTGATTGGGCCTGAGGCCCAAGACCCATCCTCTCCTTCTCCCTCTCTGAACGACCAAACCCTAATCTTCTTCCCCTCTCCTTCCCCGCCGCCGTCAACCAATCGTTCCCTGAACTCTCTTCTTCTCCGTTCGGTTCAACTCATCACAAACCCTCTACCATAAACATCCTTTTAATCTTCCCCAAATGAAACGCCATTGAAAAGGATGAAGATGGAGGCGAGGAGCTTATCTGGAAACGTCTTGCTCGTATTCATGGATGAAGGTTTCATGGTAGATCTGAGGAAAAACTGGTAGTTTCTTGAAGAATCTTGGAAGAAGTTTGTTGAGGATGACGAAGAACTTTCTGGAGACCTTCTGAACGCTTCTTGAAGGTTGGTGAAGCAGTGAAGTTGAATGCATTCCAGAACTTATTGAAGAAACTGGAAACTGTGAAGAACATGGTTGAACTTGATGAATGCTCATGAGCTTCTGGAAAAAACTTGCTTGAACGAGGTCTTGCATGTTCTTGTTGGAGGGATTTCTGGAGATCGCGATGAACACGAAGGTGAAGAATCTGATGAACATTTGGAGAAAATTTAGAGAAACATTTGAGGTTGATGAATGCATGAGTTTCATGATCGATTTCTGGAGTTTTGCAGTTTTTCTGGAGAATTGAAGGGGGACAGATGAATGTTGATCGGAGGTTGTTGAGGCGAAATCTGGAAAAGATTGATGGAGGTCGTTTGATTCTGGGAAGGACGAACAAGGTTGGATCGGAGAAGATGAGAGGAAGGAGGTTTTCCGGTGAAGTTTGTTGGTCTCCGGTGAGATTGAGGAAGATGGAGATAGGAGGGGAAGAGATGAAGAGGATGAAGGTTAGAGGTTGATGATGGAGGTTGGTGGAGGTCACGAAGATGAAGACGGGAGGAAGAAGATGAAGACGATCGGGTTCTGGGGATTCTGGGGTTTTCCGGTGAGGGGGCGGTGGCCGCCGGCCATGCAGGCCGGCCGATGGGTAACTCAGGCGGGAGGCTGTGGTGATGCCACGTGGGGCAGGTAATGGAGGGGTGCCCTGCATGGCCTCCACGTGTGGGTGCGTGGCAGTGAGGGAGAGACCGAGGGAAATGCGTGGCGTGATGGCGTTGTGCAGCGTGGGGCCCTCCATTGCTTCACACGTGGCTCTCTGACTTTATAGAGCTGAGGACATCTGGACGCTTCCAGAAACTTCTGGAACCTGCTGGAGAGTGCTGGGAACTTGCTGAAATTTGCTGGACTTTTTGGACAATTTCTGGATTGAATTCATCAACTGGGCCTGCGAATGAGTGAATAAAGCCCAACGAAATGGACTCCAAAAACTCAGAAAAAACTGAAAAACAATATTAAAAAAGCTAATTAACACTTAATCCTAATTAACTAAACTAATAAAACCCACTAATCTGAAAATTAAACTAAATCTCTATTAAATCTAAAATTGATTAAATTTCTATTAAATCCCTAATAAAACTATATTATTCTATTAAAATCTATTTACTAATAAAAGAAAAAAAATCTATTAATCTCTATATCTAAAATTAAAACAATCAATTTCTATTAACAAAAACTTATTTATTTAATAAGAAAAAAACTATATTAAAAGATTAAAAAAAGCTATTAACTATTTAAAAAACCATTAATTTTCTAAAAATGAAAAATGCTATTAAATTCTATTTAAAAAATTCTAAAAACTATATTACTCTATATTATCTAAAAATACTAAACTCTACCTAATATATTCTAAAATGCTAAAAATGATTTAAAAATCTATTAAAGAGAATTAAAACTATTTAAAAAAATCCTATTAATCCTAAAATGATTAAAATCTATTTAAAAGAATTAAAAACTATTTAAAAAAATCCTATTAACCCTAAAAATATTAAAAGCTAATTAAACTGATAAAAAACACCTGAAACACGAGACGGGAGCTGTGATCCCTGATAAAATCAAAACAAATGAAAAAAATGCACTGTATGCAATATGCAGATGCGAATGCGATTATGCGTCGAAACATAGGACCAGATACGAGACCCGGTTGGTCAAATTTTGGGGTGCAACATCATGCATTTTTCTTCCAGATTTCTCCAAATTCCCTAAGATCTTCGTCAAGAACCATAGATCTTCAACTTCATCAAGAACTCTAACATCTCCAAAATCGTCTTCGTCATCTCCAGGATCTTCGAACACGTGAACCAAGTCCTCAGATCTACCATGAACGAGTCAACAACAATGTCTTCATCTTCCACGAATCAAACCCCAAAGCGTTTGAGATCTTCATCCTAGAGCGTTCATTCATCCACCAAGATTGCTTCACCAGATTTTCAAGATCCAATAATTTTTCTGATATCCTCAAGACTTACGGTGCGCAACGCCACTCCATTAGAGGACCTCCGTGAAGGTTGAATAAAGAGTTTGAGGGAGGTTTGAGTTGGAGTGAACGGTTAGGGTTGAAAGGGAGGTGACGTTGAACGAAGGAAAAGGGCGGTGAACAGTAGAAGGAGAGAGTAAGAGATGAGAGTCTAGGGTTTTTCAGATGTTGAGATTGAGATAAGGGAGAAAGGACCGTGTGATCAGTTTGGGCTTTGGGCCCATGGTTTTTTTCAAACTGCGCCCCTCCATTTTCGTTGCCTCTCCCCCCTCTGTGCGTTTTTTTTGGGTGGATACTGGGCCTTGGACCC
Organism: Lathyrus sativus; assembly: GCA_963859935.3. Classification (NCBI taxonomy): domain Eukaryota; kingdom Viridiplantae; phylum Streptophyta; class Magnoliopsida; order Fabales; family Fabaceae; genus Lathyrus; species Lathyrus sativus. The sequence goes on along the minus strand of OZ012741.1, from coordinate 35,156,785 downwards.
TATTGTTTTCGCTGGCTGCTATTCCCTCCAGTTTCTGCACCCCCCTCCGTTTTTTGCTGAAATTGTTGGGCTGGGCTTTATTTCATTTGCTGGTTGCCCACCCTGTACTCAGATGCACCCCCTGCACCTTATTTTTCTTTTTTTTTTTAATTCTTTTTAATTCTTTGTAATAGTCTCTTTTATTTTATAGAATAGAGGAAAAAAAGAATAGAGAAAAAGAATATGTAAAAAGAATATGAGAAAAAGAATATTGAAAAAGAAGAAAAAGAATAGAAGAAAAAATAGTAAAAAAAAAAGAGTATAAAAATATTACTTTGTAGATTCAATATTTTTAGAATAGATATTTTCTTCATAGGAGTTTATTTTACCTTTTTAAAGGTAGTTTTAGAAGTCCACTTGTTAGGGGACTATTTTCCATTTGATTTTCCATTATAGATGGATAGGATAGGGTTTTTAGGAGTTTATTTTTCAGCTCTCAATCATTGTAACCACTTTTCAGAATGTTAATAAAACGAGATTTGAGCTGTGGTCCCGAAGTAGCCGAACTACAGCTGCTCTGATTTCTCGTACCAGACGAGGATATGTAGGCATAGGATGCGATATCCTAGCGAGCACACTAACAACTAACCTGTTGTTCTCTCGCTGCTGTGCGATCGAGACTTTCCCGCTGACGACTGATATTATTCTTTTCTCTTGCCCGAGCGCATTTGAGACCAGACCATAGTTTTCCCATAGGTTCCCGTACCTGTAAAACCAGTTTGATTTCTCACTTCTGTGTGAGAACACCCAGTCTAGCCATAGTTAGCCTGAACTACGAAAGCTCTGATCTTCCATGTTGTGTGGAAGTACGTAGGCACAAGACGCGAAGTCTTGACGAGCCAATTCCCTGTAGTTTCCCGAACTACGTTGACTCTGACTTTCTCTCTTGAGAATACGTAGGCATAGAGTGCGACGCTCTATCGAGTCAATTCCCTTCCGTTTAGATTTAGCAGCCGTAGATAGATTGTTTTGCATCCTTTAGACAACCCAAGCAAGCGTGGATCCCGTCGAGTACGACGGACGTGAGGGGTGCTAATACCTTCCCCTTGCGTAACCGACTCCCGAACCCAGGTTTTGGTTGCGATGACCATGCCTTTCCCGTTTTTTGCGAGGTTTACTTCGAGCGTTTCCTTTCCCTCCGTTGGGATAAATAACGCACGGTGGCGACTCTTCTGTCAGCCGGCGCCGATTTTCGCAGTAGCGACAGCTGGCGACTCTGCTGGGGAACTGCGATAGTTCCCCATGCATGTGGGATCCAACGTCCCCTAAGAGAGTCAATCCTAAGGCTTGTTTGCTTGTCGTTTGGGTGTTTATTTTTTTCATCGCTATTATCCATTGTTGTTGTGCTGGGGAGGGTGATACTTTGAGTGATAGCCGGACCTGGGCTGCTTGAGTATGCATTTTAGACGTAGTTGTGGAGATTAGTGGGCGAACCTGTTTGTTGAGCAGACACAAGTTCCCCACGAAATTCACGCTCAGACGAGGTTCTCTCCGAGGTGCTTCTTTCCGATCCTGAGGATCTGAGGGGAGTCCAGACGTGAGGATTGTCGACTCTGGGGACCGATCAATTGGAAGTCAGCTAAGTGAGGCCTCTTCATGAGATGATGGTGCCACTCCTTCTGGGAATTGTATCGTCGCTTATGAAAGTCTGTGACGCTGATGACCGCATAGGATGCTGTACCTTAGGTCCATACCCGTGAGTGGGGTTTTTTTTTTGCGAGAAACTTGACTTCCAGCCTACCCGCTATCTTGGCGTTCTCTTTTAGAGAGAACGTACTCCGTCAGCAGTGCAGTAGCATTTAGAGCGTGCTGTGGGAGCTGTGATCCCGTGTTTGTTGCTGCATTGCATTGCATTTGCATAAGCATCTTTGCATCATATTGCATAGCATTTCTCTAGCTGGCCAGAGCTCTTATCCAGCCGTTGTTTGATTTCAGAAGGTGATTATCCGGTGATTGGTCTAAGCAAGGGTGGATTGTTAGAAGACGACCAAGGGGTTGAAACGGATCAAGCAGAATCAAGCAGTGCCGTCAGTTGAAAGTTGCTGATAGTCATGTCAGGAAACGACTTCCAGATTGCTGATGCCTTGTCAGGCTTTATTATGACGAACAATCCTTTGTATGATTTCACGTCTGACGAAGGCTTTCCGCAAGTGAATAACCTTACTGCAGCTCAACTTGTGCAGACTTCTGTTAGAGGCCAAAATCTGCACCAACAGTTTGTCATCCCAAGTGAACGTTCTTCTTCTGATGCCGCGAATTATCAGAATGTTATTCCTGCTGGTTTGATCTCCCGAAGAGAAGTTCTGATAGTGAGGACTAATAATCCATTAGCTCTTGTGCAAGCTAAGAGGTTGCACGCATTGGAGGAACAAGTCAAAGCCCTGGAAGTTAAGAACGATGTTGGTCTCAATGCTTCAGATATGTGCTTGGTTTCTGACCTAGTGTTACCTCTAAATTCAGAGCGCCGAAGTTTGAAAAGTATAAAGGAGATAGCTGTCTGAGGCTACATCTGGTGATGTTTTGCAGAAAGATGACTTCGTTTGCGCAAAACGACAAGTTGATGATTTACTGTTTTCAGGACAGTTTGATTGGGGCATCTCTACGTTGGTATATGCAGTTAGAGAAGGATCAGATTCGATCATGGGTGGATTTAGCCAGAGCTTTGCTGAAGCGGTATGATTACAATATGGACATAGCTCCCATTCGCATGGAGTTGCAATCTTTGTCTATGGGGATCAATGAACCTTTCAAAAAGTATGCTCGGAGATGGAGGGATTTTGCTTCCAGAGTGGAACCACCGATCCCTGACCGAGAGTTAGCAGGCATGTTCGTAGACTCCTTGCAAAGCCCGTACTTAGAGAGATTGCTTAGAGTTTCGCTGAACTTCTCCGAATTAGTGGGAGTGGGAGAACGTATTGAGAATGCTATAAAGATTGGAAAAATTCAGGTTGTCCCAAGCGGTCAGGCTAGTGAAACTGAATCTCTTCACGACTATCAGAATGAAGAGGGAGTTGTGATCAATGCCATCACGCCAGATGTTGGGTACCCTCGAGATGAATCGGTGAAATCTTTTGGATCAGTATCTTCTATGCCTCGTTATGCTGGACAGACCACTGTGCCTGGGGCACCATATCAGGAGTCTTATGTCGCTTCCCTTGCAAATCAGCGAACTCGTGGCCAAGGTTATCAGACTCAGCGTCAGAATCAGAATCGACCTCGTAACAACTTGGAACGAAGGAATGGTCCTTCCCACCCAGTTCCTGTGTCGTACGGCCAGCTGCTACCATCTTTGATCCAGAGTTCTTTGGTGGAGCCTAAAGCTCTCAAGCCCGTGCCAGAACCTTACCCTCCTGGGTACAATCCCCACGTTCAGTGTGGTTATCATGGCGGATCACCGGGGCATTCGACTGAAGATTGTAAAGCGTTTCAGGCGAAAGTACAGCAGTTGATCGACCAGGATTGCATTTCCTTTCGAGAAGGACTTCTGTTTGTTCATACCAACTTCTCAGCTGTCTAAGCTCGTAGACTCGGAAAGTATTCCCCAGCAAACGCCAGTGGTCCAGACAGGCAGGCGCCCTCAGCATCGGCAGTCCTCAGACTTTATATCATTTGCATTTGTAGTTTCTTTTCTGTTAGTTACTACCTGTTTTTAAACATTGTATGTTTCGGATGGTAATAATAATAAAGTGACTATGCATTTTTCTGAATTAATCATGTCGCTGTCGCTCATTTACTGCATTGCACTGACACTTTCATTTTATTCACTCCACTTTATCACTGTGATTAGCAAAGACTGGAGGGAGGATGACGAAACTAAACTCATAACTGATGATCGTATGCTTTCAGATAAGACCTTGCCGATGACGTACAAGGCATTGTTTCAAATCCCCTAAACACTGGAGATATAAGGAGTTAGTCCCTTGTTAACCACTTCGAGCCAGGAAGTAGAAGTTTTTTCGGACTTTTTAAACCCTCACATCTTAACCCGGGGCAGGGTAGTTGTCAGTTAGCTTGACCGAGCATTCAAGTCTTACAGAGGAATGTTGTCTTTCGAGGACCAATCAGTTTATACCTCTCAAGAGGTCGTACCTCGTCAACCACAGTGGTTAAACCTCACCAATCAGGAGTGAGACAGTTGCAATCCTTTCGGAGCAATCAAGACAACCAGTGTCACACGACATTGTTCCAAAAGAAAGAAAAAGAAAGCCCGCTAAGTAAAAAGAAAGAAAAAGCTGGAAAGCTAATACTTAGGCAAAAATCAGGGGCATCCTGCTGGACTTCAAAAGAAATTGAAAAAAATCGAAAAGAACTCAAAAGGAGTCAGTCCAGGCAAAAATTAGGGAATCAAAAGAATGAAAGAGAAGGGATAGAAAAAATAGATCCCCAGTGAAAGACAAAGTCGTGTATACAGACACCGAAAACGAAGAAGGAGTAACTGTCACTCCAAAAAACCTTGTGAATTCCTTAATCGTGGTTCTTACCATTCAACATACCTCTCGAAGAGGCGAGCGCTTGTGCCAGGTTAACTGAACCTTAGGATCGGAGATCATCACGTAGAAGGGGTGGGTACAAATCAAAATTTGAGCCAAATATCCTTTGTTTCACGAACCGTGAACCCGACCACGATACAACCCTTAAAAGACCTAATTGAGGTAGAGTTTATTTTGAAAGCGCATTACGATAAGGTTGAGTAACCTGACTCCTTCTTGATTTGCTAGTCACATCCTTGTTGTGTTTTTCACTGACCACGTAAGCACTACGTTTGAACTTTGGTTCATTCGTCACTCAATCATGACACGTAAATGAGTGACAGCACAAATTTTTTCAAAAAAAAATCTGCATAAACACTGCATTAAGATTACCATTCGTGAATAGACAATTTTACTTGCGGGTTAGTAGTTGACACGAAGGAGATTCCAACAGGGAATAATCAAGCAGGACCGAATAATTCAGCAGTCTGGATCAGGATGGCGTATGTTGTGAAACCCTGTGAATTCGGGGCATTGACTTCCAGTGAGTTTGGAATCAGTTAGTCTGAGGACAAGTCCCGAAGTTTCAGTTGATCAGGGGCAGTATGCTTGAGAAGCAGTTGATCAAAAGTGAGTCTTCTCTAGAGCCAATCAGGGGCAATTAGTCAGAACGTGGAGATTTGAAAGCAGATACTTCAGGTGGATAATCAGATCAGGTTAAGTCGCTAGAACGCTCATTCAGGGGCAAGTCACCGCAGAGAGTGTTGAAACCAACTGGGTTGATAGGGGTTTAATGGAGATTGAATTCTGTTGTCGTATAGATACCGGGGCAAATAATCTCGAGGTCGTCGCGTAGGGAGCTGTTCAGAGCAATATTCCCAAGAGTTGGATTGGGGCAAGTTGAATTGTACTGGGGGCAAGTCATTCAAGCCAGTCTGTTTATCCCCATCCGGAGTTGAGTATCGGGGAATCGTGTCATTACCCTTATCAAAAACCTTAACATTCCGAAAAAGGCCTTACAGCCTAAACCTGTTACGTGTCAGTAACCATTCGTTTCCAAAGCCCAGTTCTCGCCTGGCAAACCGGTAACCAGTTCTCGTCTGGCCCACCCTTCCGTAAGCATCAGTTCCCGTCTGGTGTAGTTTATTGTAAGCATCCGTTCCCGTCTGGTGTAGTTTATTGTAACCAGTTCTCGTCTGGTCACCATTTCTTCAAGTGTTGTATCAGTTCTCGTATGGTACATGTCATCTCGTCTGGTCATCGAGTGTTTTAACCTATGTGTTATACCAGTTCTCGTCTGGTGTGCATGTCAGCTTTCAGCCAGTTCTCATCTGGTTGTCTATGCCTCAGTCTGTTATCCAGTTAACCCCGTCTGATGTCCAAACCAAATCAATTCTCGTCCGATAACCTATTTTGCTATCAATTCTCGCCTGGTAGTCTACCTCTGAATGCTAGTTCTCATCTAGTATTTTCCATATCTTCCATTTTGTACATAATCCATGTTTATCCTAAACCAGAAAAACAAAAACCTAAAGGTATCTGACACAGGAATGCCCAATGACTCGCATGTTGTCATGTTCCCCGATACGAAGCTCGACGGATACCAGTGCTCCGATTAATGTTTGAATTCCTTGTGGATGTTGTTAAATCAGAATTGCTACTCTTCAGCAGATGAAAGTTATGTATTATCCCCGCAAGAGTTGAGATTTCATTTTACCCCGTATCAGAGTAGGATCAGGAGTATCCTCAGCAGATTAAGATTGATATCCTTGATAGAAGGGGCATTCTCAGTAGCGTGCTGCGCGCAATCAACCCCAGTTTGGGTCAATCCCCACAGAGCATAATCAGTTGCCAATGGTTTGAAGAGAGCATCCCCAAGCAGGGCTGTTTTTTCTTTCTCCCCACGTAGGGTTGCCTTTCCATTTCTCCAGCAGGATGGTTATCCCCAGCGGATTTGGTTCCCCTTTTCCAGCATTTATGTTGCTGAGATGATTCTGTGATATCGGGTTACCTTCAGTAGAGTTGACGTTGCCTTCGGCATTTATTTTGCCAAGCGGTTTCCAGACCTGGTGTTCTCTGGCAGCTCGAGCCTGCATTTACATTTGCATATATCGTCATAGCATTTATACAAACATATAGCATTTCCATGCCGTCTGGGCCTCGCATTTTCAAACAGGACGCATAGCATTTCCATGCCGTATGGAACATTGCATCATTATCAGACATACGCATTTCGAAACATGGACCAGGTTGGTTACCTCATGGCTTTCGAATATGTTCCCTTGCAGAGTTGTTTGGATAAGCTTCTCTTCTCCCCCCAGCGGAGTGCTTCTTCACATTTGGTTGTTACGTCGGCACAAAAAAAAAAGATCGGCATATATCAGGTTTCTGAAGCTGCCTCCTGTTGACAGAATGGGTGCCGAGCAGTCGATTCAGAAGTTCCCCAGGAGAATTGTCCTCAAGTTCGCCGTGAACTGTGAGATGACAGGATTTGATCCCATAAGTAAGATGGGAATCAAGGCGTTTGCTGTCTGAAGCATTATTTCAATACTTGTGGCGTCACACAGGTGATTGATGTTGAAAAGGAGAGAAATTTTTATCAGATAATTGACCAGTTGTTGCCGTGACAACCAAACTTCAGTCCATCGGAGGCTATTCCTCAAGCAGTTTTGCAGTATATTCCCACGGTTGGCAAATTTCAGGGTTTCATTGGTATTCAACCATCATCTACCTTTGAATGTTTGAAGGCTGAGCACTCTTTACCCATTCAGGTCCAAGCCGCTTGAATAGGGGCAGCTGTTGCACCCTAAAATTTGACCAACCGGGTCCCGTATCTGGCCCTATGTTTCGACGTATGACCGCATTCACATTCGCATATCGCATACAGTGCATTTTTTTCAGTTGTATTGAGTTTACCGGGATCACAACCCTCTTCTCGCATTTCGGGTGCCTTTAATCAGTTTAGATAGGTAGAGTCGCATTTTTGGGAAGTCGTGCTCTTCCCGGTGTTTTCAGCTCGCACTGTTGTTTTTGGGGATATTTCAGTGTCCGTTTATTTTTACCGGTTATTCCGGTGCGCTCTCGTGGTCCTATCTGTCGTTCTGTGCTATTTTTGTTCCCTCTGGAATTATTAGGATTTTATTAGGTATTATCAACATTTAAATAGTTTTTTTTAATGTTTTAATAGGTTTATATCATTTAGAGGTATTAAAACTTTTTTAGAAATTAATAGTTTCTTTTGAAAAACATTAATCATTTTTTTAATAGAATAATATAGATTTTTTTAATATGATAGCATAGTTTTATTAATAGATAAATAGTTTTTTAGAGTATATTGGTTTGTTAGAATATAATTAGATATTAAAAGTTGGTAGGTTAGTTTTAATTAGGATTAGCTTAATCAATATCAGTTCATTAGTTTAATTTTTCGTCAACCATCATTAGGTCCATTAAGTCCATTTAATTCATGCTAATCAGTCCAATTAATTCATTTCCTCATTGACTTCCATTGGGCCCAGCAAATTGGAGGCCCAGAAAGTCAGAGTCCATTGCCAAGTGGTATATAAGTGCACCACGTGTTGGATCAAAAGGGGGGGCCACATCATTTTCTCACTCTCTCTCCCGCGTCCACGTTTCACTCCATTACCCTCTCTCCCCACACGTGGCACCCATGCAGGCACACTCCCTCTGCACGCGCCACCTCACTGCCACGCGTGTCATTCCCTCAGTCTCCCTTTCCAGGCACAGTGCCACGTGCCCTTCCACTACCACCTCCCCATCGGCCGACATGCAAACCGCCGGAGAAGCTCGCCGGAAAGATTAAACGCCCAACAAACTACCGTAACCGCTCGCCGGAGTTCTAACCATCACCGGAAAATTCATCAACCTTTCCAGAAAATCGTTCATCATCCTTCATCGATCATCTCACCAAGAACATTCATCCAACCTTTATCATTTTCCAGACATTCATCAAAGATTCATCCTGAGTTCATCCACGGATCGAGATTTTCCAGAAGAAACTTCAAGAACCTCCCTCGTGTTCTTCATCCATTTTCGAGATCAATGCCTATCTTCATCCGTTCATCACCTTCATGCATTTTTCTTCCAGATTTCTCCAAATTCCCTAAGATCTTCGTCAAGAACCATAGATCTTCAACTTCATCAAGAACTCTAACATCTCCAAAATCGTCTTCGTCATCTCCAGGATCTTCGAACACGTGACCAAGTCCTCAGATCTACCATGAACGAGTCAACAACAATGTCTTCATCTTCCACGAATCAAACCCCAAAGCGTTTGAGATCTTCATCCTAGAGCGTTCATTCATCCACCAAGATTGCTTCACCAGATTTTCAAGATCCAATAATTTTTCTGATATCCTCAAGACTTATGGTGCACAACGCCACTCCATTAGAGGACCTCCGTGAAGGTTGAATAAAGAGTTTGAGGGAGGTTTGAGTTGGAGTGAACGGTTAGGGTTGAAAGGGAGGTGACGTTGAACGAAGGAAAAGGGCGGTGAATAGTAGAAGGAGAGAGTAAGAGATGAGAGTCTAGGGTTTTTCAGATGTTGAGATTGAGAGAAGGGAGAAAGGACCGTGTGATCAGTTTGGGCTTTGGGCCCATGGTTTTTTTCAAACTGCGCCCCTCCATTTTCGTTGCCTCTCCCCCCTCTGTGCGTTTTTTTTGGGTGGATACTGGGCCTTGGACCCTATTGTTTTCGCTGGCTGCTATTCCCTCCAGTTTCTGCACCCCCCTCCGTTTTTTGCTGAAATTGTTGGGCTGGGCTTTATTTCATTTGCTGGTTTCCCACCCTGTACTCAGATGCACCCCCTGCACCTTATTTTTCTTTTTTTTAATTCTTTTTAATTCTTTGTAATAGTCTCTTTTATTTTATAGAATAGAGGAAAAAAAGAATAGAGAAAAAGAATATGTAAAAAGAATATGAGAAAAAGAATATTGAAAAAAGAAGAAAAAGAATAGAAGAAAAAATAGTAAAAAAAAAAGACTATAAAAATATTACTTTGTAGATTCAATATTTTTAGAATAGATATTTTCTTCATAGGAGTTTATTTTACCTTTTTAAAGGTAGTTTTAGAAGTCCACTTGTTAGGGGACTATTTTCCATTTGATTTTCCATTATAGATGGATAGGATAGGGTTTTTAGGAGTTTATTTTTCAGCTCTCAATCATTGTAACCACTTTTCAGAATGTTAATAAAACGAGATTTGAGCTGTGGTCCCGAAGTAGCCGAACTACAGCTGCTCTGATTTCTCGTACCAGACGAGGATATGTAGGCATAGGATGCGATATCCTAGCGAGCACACTAACAACTAACCTGTTGTTCTCTCGCTGCTGTGCGATCGAGACTTTCCCGCTGACGACTGATATTATCCTTTTCTCTTGCCCGAGCGCATTTGAGACCAGACCATAGTTTTCCCATAGGTTCCCATACCTATAAAACCAGTTTGATTTCTCACTTCTGTGTGAGAACACCCAGTCTAGCCGTAGTTAGCCTGAACTACGAAAGCTCTGATTTTTCATACTGTGTGGAAGTACGTAGGCACAAGACGCGAAGTCTTGACGAGTCAATTCCCTGTAGTTTCCCGAACTACGTTGACTCTGACTTTCTCTCTTGAGAATACGTAGGCATAGAGTGCGACGCTCTATCGAGTCAATTCCCTTCCGTTTATATTTAGCAGCCATAGATAGATTGTTTTGCATCCTTTAGACAACCCAAGCAAGCGTGGATCCCGTCGAGTACGACGGACGTGAGGGGTGCTAATACCTTCCCCTTGCGTAACCGACTCCCGAACCCAGGTTTTGGTTGCGATGACCATGCCTTTCCCGTTTTTTGCGAGGTTTACTTCGAGCGTTTCCTTTCCCTCCGTTGGGATAAATAACGCACGGTGGCGACTCTTTTGTCAGCCGGCGCCTATTTTCGCAGTAGCGACAGGTACCAAAGAAAAAAATGAAAAAACTCAATAAACAAGTTGGTTATGCATTGTAACACCTCATAAATCTCATATGGGGAGAATTTCAAGTCAGTTACAAAGGTTACAAGGACTATGGCATGAGATAGCATATGGTGAGAAGTGAAATCAAATATCATGAGATGAGATATTCATTTTATCATTGGAGTGTTCTAGAAGGTTCTGGACAGTTCCTACAAGTTCTATAAGATGATTAGAACTTGCTGAAAGCAAAGGTTGGTGAGAGTTGGTGCAGAGAAGAGAGAGTGCTATCTTGTTGCTTCCATTGCAAGTCAAGTTTCAATTTCACATTCTTCTTCATTTCCATTCCTTTTTTCTACACAAACACATTCCATAGATCATAGTGAGGGTGTGCAGATCAAATTGAGGGAAATTCCATTGATGAATCGTGCATGAGCTTTTGGATTTTCACCTCTGCAATTCAAGATCGGTTTCCAAGAATCAAGCAGTTTCAACCCTTCTTTTTGCATACAGAAGCTAGAATACTACTCAGTGAAGGAATTGGGAAAGATTGAAGGTCTGAATTGAGGGCTTTCTTCATCTGTTCACTCGATTTTACCAGGTTTGTAACTTTCTCTCTACACTCTAATTTAAGTGCTATTAGATAGAATTAATAGGTTAGAATGGTTAAGGATAACAAGGAGATCATTTCTGGAGAGTTTGAAGAGATTTGATGATGATTTTTGCAATGGCAAGATTTCTGTTTGGACCAAGAACTCCTTGAATCTTGAGTAATAATCTTAGTTCTTTAGTGGAGGTTGACCAGTGATAGGAGGTAAATATTTTAGTGTAAACAATTTCAAGAATCTTGAGTTTTGATGTTCAAGCATAATTTGAGGTTTGATTCGTGTTTTAAGTTTGAGTGAGATTCAATGGAATTTGAGATTATGATTGTGTTCAGCATGAAAAATGGAGCATGTTAGGGTTTTAAACTTTGAGTTTTGATGGAGATATGAGGATTCACGATTGGGGAGAATTGGTGTTCTTGAGCTCTGTTTTAATGGAGGTCTCCATCCAGAAATTTGAAATTGGAGAAGACGATGTTGTGACCCTAGGATCAGAGGAGACTTTTAACTGGAATCTTGATCTAACGGCCATCCACGCGTTTCAGTTTGTGAAGAGGTTTGAACAAGGCAAAACGCAGGGTATCACTTAAGTCCTGGCTTGGGCTTAAGTGATCTTTTGATACCAACGCCCCCACTTGTGGCCCACTTGGATTTTACACTGCATTTGGTTTCTATTCGCACCGCTTATTTTCCATTTTTCATTCAGTTTATTAATTGATTTTTTCTGATTAAATTGGGCCTAGCGCTTATACTATCTGAACCCCCATTTTGAGCCCATGAATGATTTACACTGCATTGCATTACTATCTGCACCACATCTCTTAATATTTTCATTTTATTTTCTTCCATTTTATTACAAACTTTGAAAAAATCATAATAAATGGAAAAATAATGATTTTTTAATGGGAAGTTTTGCTCCCATTTCATATTCATGTCTAGAAAATTATCAAATAAAAATATTTTCATTTCATGTATTTTTGATATTTTTTGTGTATTTTCTATTTTAATAGCTTTTTATTGCTTTTATGTTGATCCATGAATTTGTAGAATTTTGTTTAGGTAGCTCCCTTAACAATTTTAGGCCATTCTTTTTAGGATAGTTAGATATAAGCTTTAGCTTCCCCCTGGATTTATTCCATAATTTTGTGATGAATTTTAGGTTAGCTTTGATTAGATGACATTAGGTAGTGTAGAATTAGGTTAATCCTTAACATAGGTCCACAATAACACTAGAATTTTGGGTTTCTAGGTAAAGATAGATATTGGGACATATAAGGGTATTAAGGGTAGGTATGTAGGATCCCTTAGAAATTATATTAGGTTTTAATATAGTGGTATACTATTTTTAGATGATTTTTGTAGTTGATGATTGTTTGTGTTGCCCTGGTGGGCTTGAATTTTTGTTTGCTTTGCTTTGTGGGCTTGGAGAGCTTGGTTTTGTTCTGAGGAGCATTGAGGAGCATAGTAGAAGACTTGAAGATGCATTGAGGAGCTTGAGAGCTTGATCTTATTTGTTTTGTTATTGTTTTAGGGTTAGGAATTAGGAAGAGTTTAGACCTAGTTAACTTCTTTCTTAAACATGGATGGTATCTTTCACCTCCATTCCTCCCTATGATTCAAAGTCCTCCCATAGTATACACCTCTCTCCTTTGGAGGGATAAGTGATAGTACCTAGGAAGTAGAACTTTTGAGGGAACCATTCCTTTGATGTTGAACCCTTATAGGTCACCTTTGGTGGTCAATAAGCAGTTCAATATCCCCAGCTTATCCAGTAAGTGATTTCCTCTGGTTTGAGTATCTTGAGAGATGCAGAGCTTGAATGTGAAGATGAATACTTCATTGAAAAGTGTTGAAGAGGATGAATCCTTGAGTATTGCCATTCCAGCTGAAGCTTGAAGAACAAAGGAAGTTGATACTTACTTTGATACCTGGAGATCCTGAAGGGGATCAAGTTGATACTTGTGGTTGTTAGTGAAGCCTGAAGGTGGAGCTGATCAAGGAGCTGAAGCTCAGAGAAGAAGATAAGTTGAAACTTATGTTGAAGGGTTGAAACCTGGAAAGCAAATTGATATTTGTAAAGAGTGATTGAAGTCTAAGGACTGGGTTGCTGTTGGAAAAGCTGAAGCTTGAAGTGGAGAGAGGAGTTGATCTGCTTTCTTTTTCTTTGTTGTATTGACATGTTTTGTTTGACTTGCTTGATGCATTAGGATAAGTTCATATCTAGAATAGGTAGAATCTAGGAGCATGATTGCACTAGAGGTTGAGTGGCTCCCTCTGCTTGTATTGTTACTGTATGGCTTTGCTTGCGGGTATTCGGTAGAGCCCAGCTCCCTTGCCCATGTGGTTTGTTTGTCTGATGGCATTTTATTTCATTTTATCTGTATGATTGCATTTTACTGTATATTTCTTGATAGCATGTTGTTTATGTTTCAGTATGATTACTGTTATCCATTCTGGCTTGAGGTTGAGATGAGCTTGTGGAGGCTGAAGCCCCACACACATTTCCTCCCTCACTTGCATTGCATGCATTTTACTGTTAAGCTGATGCTTTGTCTGTTTTGGCGTATCATTGACATGATCCCTTAGGACTCTCATTTCCTTTGATAAGGAATTGATGATAGAACTTTAGGTTGAAACCTATGCATGACAACTTCTAGGAGTTCCCTGTTCAAACCTTGACTATAGGATGAATCCATGGCATGACAACAGTAGGACTTGACAGTCTCCCTCCTAGTTGGGCTTGTTCTCTTCTCATCTCAAAACAGTTTAAGATACAGTAATTATGAATGATTTCTTTCGTACGTTACGAGCCTTAAGCTATCTGAGAAAGGATTGTGGGAGAGTTTCTTTTCCACAGTCTGGATGTTTAGTATGGTACCTTTTGGGTGACATGCGACGCATTCACTCTCAGGTCATAGTCTCTAGTGCGATTGAAATCGCAAACACAATAAAAAACACTTCTTTCGTAAAAGACAGGAAATAAACCGTAGTTTCCCGAACTACGTGAGCTCTGATCTCTCATGCCTGTTGAGAGTACGTAGGCACAATACTGATGTATTGGCGAGCTACCTTTCCCCATAACCCGTCGTAGGTCGAACTACGTTGACTCTGATTTCTCATTCTCTGATGAGAATACGTAGGCATAAAGCGCGACGCTTTGCCGAGTCATTTTTCTTCTCTGTTTAAGCCAGCCTTGATAGGTAGATAGATAAAACCAACCCGTCCAAGTAAACACAACAAGCGTGGATCCCGTCGAGTACGACGGACGTGAGGGGTGCTAATACCTTCCCCTTGCGTAACCGACTCCCGAACCCAGACAACGGTTGCGACGACCTTGTCCTACCCTTATTCGTTAGGTTTTTCCGATTGTTTCCTTTCCCGTTCTGAGGGATAAATAACGAAAGGTGGCGACTCTTCTGTTGTGCCGACACCTTATTTTCGCGCAAGCGACAGCTGACGACTCTGCTGGGGACTCCAACGGCTCCCTGCGAGAGTCAATCCTAACGCTTGTATGTTTACTTGTTGGGTTGCGTTTATTTATCGCATTTTACTTCTCGCATTTTATTTCCCGCATTTTATTTCCAGTATGATATGATTATCTGTGCTGTTGTGGGATGGGAGTTCTGATGAGTGAGAAGCCAGACCCAGGCTTGAGTGCTCCATAGACTTAGAGTGGAAATTAGTGGGCGCGTGCTTGCTTTGCAGGCACTAGTGTCTCATGAAATCCACGCTCAGACGAGGTTCATCCGGTTGGCTTATCTTTCAACCCTTTGGGTTAAGACGGTTGCTGGTTTGGTGGATTGTCGACTCTGGGGACCGATCATTTGTGATTCATCCGAGTGAGGCCGCTTCATGAGCTGGTGATGCCACACCTTCTGGGTATCGTATCACCCTTCTTGAATGTCTGTGACGCTGATGAACGCATAGGATGCCGAACTTGAGTCAGTTTAGGTCCATACCTGTGAGCAGGGTTGGGTTTATTGCAGGAAACCTTGACTTTCAGACTACCTGGTTTTCTTGACAGTGAATCAGTTTTGTTGGTACCCGGGTTTCTCAGTTGCAGATTTGTCTGTTCTTGATAGAGCAGGTTTTGATCAGAGGATCTTATCATCAGGTGTATGTCTGTTCTTGATAGAGCAGGTTTTGATCAGAGGATCTTATCATCAGGTGTATGTCTGTTCTTGATAGAGCAGGTTTTGATCAGAGGATCTTATCATCAGGTGTATGTCTGTTCTTGATAGAGCAGGTTTTGATCAGAGGATCTTATCATCAGGTGTATGTCTGTTCTTGGTAGAGCAGGTTTTGATCAGAAGATCTCATCAGCAGATGTTGTTTGTTCTTGATAGAGCAGATTTTTGAGCGGGGTCTGAAGATCTCATCAGCAGATGTTGTTTGTTCTTGATAGAGCAGATTTTTGAGTGGGGTCTGAAGATCTCGTCAGCAGCTGTATGTTTGTTCTTGATAGGGCAGATTTTTGATTGGGGTCCGAAGACCTCATCAGCAGATATTTCTTGATCCTACATCAGAGGTCCTTATTATCATACATTTGTTCTTGACAGAGCAGAATTATGATCCTATGTATATGGTCCTATCAGATGGTTATTCCTGGCAGATCAGATTTGTGGTCCTACACCGGGGTTCTCTTATTATCAGATGCTGTGGTTGTTCTTGATAGAGCAAGATTATGGTTTTGTTGATACAGAATCTCCACAGCACCAGTTGCCCTGACCTCTTATTGCATGATTGCATTTTGCATTAGTTTGCATGTTCATTTGCATTTCATTAACGTGTGTCTGTGTTGCAGGTACCGTTTTTCCCGATCCAGGATTTCTTGCCTCCTATTGTATTGTTATGGGCTCTCTGAGGAAGACCGTGGCTTACAAGTTCCCTGTCCCCGATGTGGTTAAGCTGACTGGTTTGATAGCTCTAGCAGATGATTCTGTGAGGGATGAGTTCAGGAAATCTTATGGCCGGTTGCTCAGTTTGGTTCACAAACCTTCTGCATTCGAGTTGAAGGGGTTGCACGCTCTGCTGCAGTTCTACGACCCTCCGCTGAGATGTTTCACTTTTTCAGGATTTTGTTCTCGCACCCACGCTGGAAGAGTATGTTGATTTGCTAGGTGTACCTATCAAGAGGCAGATGCCTTTTGTTCATATGGATGCTGAGCCTGATCTGGCTGGTTTGGCTCATTCACTTCACCTGGACGCCTCCGAGTTAGTATTGACTAGTTGGAACAAGGTTCCTGGGTTCTCCTTGCAGTTTCTGGTGGGTAAGGCTCAGCAGTGTGCCAAGGACGGATGTTGGGTCGCGTTCAATGCCATCCTCGCTCTATGCATATACGACATTATTCTGTTCCCCAACATGCCCGATTTTGTAGACTTCGATGCGTTTCACATCTTTGCTTCAGGGAATCCAGTCCCTACCTTGATAGGAGATGTCTATCACTCAATCCACTACAAAAACGAGAACAGGAGGGGGAAGAATGTCTCGTGCTGCGTACCATTGCTGTACAAATGGCTTGATAGCCATCTGCCCAAGAGGGGTCCTTTTGTCTTGTTTGCAGCCACAACTGAGTGGGCCTGAGCGTCTGATGAGTCTATCTACAGAGGATATTGACTGGTTTGACAGAGATAGGTTGGGTACTAAGGTGATCTTCAGTTGCAGCGGGTTTCCAAATGTGCCTTTGATAGGTAGGAAGGGCTGTATAAACTACAATCCGTCGTTGTTGGTTCGACAATTCGCGTATGCTCTGAGAACTTCGCCGAAGGATGAAGAGGTACAGGAATATCTGTACCTCACTGGTACTCTAGAGGGGGATCTGCTGTCCAAGCTTCAGCACGCCTGGAATGGTATCAGTAAGCGAGGGAAGCCATTGCTAGGAAAAAGCAACAGTCAAGCCTACCCTTCGTACGTGACTTGGATCAGAGCCAGGGCCGATGCTATAGGGATGCCGTTTCCTCAGGCCAAGCCGGAAAGCCCTCCAATGATCGAAGAGCCTACTACTGTGCCCATTCAGTAGCATAATCAGGTGTTAGCTGAGCGGGATGAATTGAAGCGGGCGAACGAAGAACTGGAGAAGGAATTAGCTCAGCTCCGAAGCGAGAGGAACGAAGCCGTTCATTCTTTCAAAAGGCAGACAGAGTTGGTGAACCAGCTAGGTACAGACCTGACTAAGCAGATAGCCGAGCGTGAACGCATGGGTCGAGACTTCAAAGCTGTCAACAACGTACTAGCTACGAAGAAGCAGCACTTGGACGAGGCGTATCGGAGGATATCCAAGTTCAACCAGCACTGGAAGGCTTCCCTGGCCACCAGGAAAGAGCGGGAAGATAAGCTGATGCTACAGATCGCCAAGCTGGAAGCCCAGGTGAAGGACAGTGAGCAGAGGTTTGATGAAGAAACCGCCCGCAGATACGCCGCCGAAGGCCAGCTCAACAAAGCTCTCGCTAATCTGAAGGAGCGCAAGCTGACGTTTGAGTCTAAGAAGCGGAAATTAGAAGATTGCTTCGGCGAAGGAGCATGGGAAAGTTCGGTTGAAGGACTTCAGTATACCATTGTGCAAAGGGAGTTACTCGTCGAGGGGTTGCTCACTCTGCCAGATCATCCAGAGACGAAGGAGTTGTTAGAAGAGTATCGCGCCCGTGGCCGTACCTGACTATTTGTATTCCTTTTGCAAAAATCATAATAAATGGAAAAATAATGATTTTTAATGGGAATTTTTTCACCCATTTCATATTCATGTATAGAAAATTATAAAATAAAAATATTTTTATTTCATGTATTTTTGATATTTTTTGTGTATTTTCTATTTTAATAGCTTTTTATTGCTTTTATGTTGATCCATGAATTTGTAGAATTTTGTTTAGGTAGCTCCCTTAACATTTTTAGGCCATTCTTTTTAGGATAGTTAGACATAAGCTTTAGCTTCCCCTGGATTTATTCCATAATTTTGTGATGAAATTTAGGTTAGCTTCGATTAGATGACATTAGGTAGTATAGAATTAGGTTAATCCTTAACATAGGTCCATAATAACACTAGAATTTTGGGTTTCTAGGTCAAGATAGGTATTGGGACATATAAGGGTATTAAGGGTAGGTATGTAGGATCCCTTAGAAATTATATTAGGTTTTAATATAGTGGTATACTATTTTTAGATGATTTTTGTAGTTGATGATTGTTTGTGTTGCCCTGGTGGGCTTGAATTTTTGTTTGCTTTGCTCTATGGGCTTGGAGAGCTTGGTTTTGTTCTGAGGAGCATTGAGGAGCATAGTAGAAGACTTGAAGATGCATTGAGGAGCTTGAGAGCTTGATCTTATTTGTTTTGTTATTGTTTTAGGGTTAGGAATTAGGAAGAGTTTAGACCTAGTTAACTTCTTTCTTAAACATGGATGGTATCTTTCACCTCCATTCCTCCCTATGATTCAAAGTCCTTCCATGGTATACACCTCTCTCCTTTGGAGGGATAAATGATAGTACCTAGGAAGTAGAACTTTTGAGGGAACCATTCCTTTGATGTTGAACCCTTATAGGTCACCTTTGGTGGTCAATAAGCAGTTCAATATCCCCAGCTTATCCAGTAAGTGATTTCCTCTGGTTTGAGTATCTTGAGAGATGCAGAGCTTGAATGTGAAGATGAAGACTTCATTGAAAAGTGTTGAAGAGGATGAATCCTTGAGTATTGCCATTCCAGCTGAAGCTTGAAGAACAAAGGAAGTTGATACTTACTTTGATACCTGGAGATCCTGAAGGGGATCAAGTTGATACTTGTGGTTGTTAGTGAAGCCTGAAGGTGGAGCTGATCAAGGAGCTGAAGCTCAGAGAAGAAGATAAGTTGAAACTTATGTTGAAGGGTTGAAACCTGGAAAGCAAATTGATATTTGTCAAGAGTGATTGAAGTCTAAGGACTGGGTTGCTGTTGGAAAAGCTGAAGCTTGAAGTGGAGAGAGGAGTTGATCTGCTTTCTTTTTCTTTGTTGTATTGGCATGTTTTGTTTGACTTGCTTGATGCATTAGGATAAGTTCATATCTAGAATAGGTAGAATCTAGGAGCATGATTGTACTAGAGGTTGAGTGGCTCCCTCTGCTTGTATTGTTACTGTATGGCTTTGCTTGCGGGTATTCGGTAGAGCCCAGCTCCCTTGCCCATGTGGTTTGTTTGTCTGATGGCATTTTATTTCATTTTATTTGTATGATTGCAGTTTACTGTATATTTCTTGATAGCATGTTGTTTATGTTTCAGTATGATTACTGTTATCCATTCTGGCTTGAGGTTGAGATGAGCTTGTGGAGGCTGAAGCCCCACACACATTTCCTCCCTCACTTGCATTGCATGCATTTTACTGTTAAGCTGATGCTTTGTCTGTTTTGGCGTATCATTGACATGATCCCTTAGGACTCTAATTTCCTTTGATAAGGAATTGATGATAGAACTTTAGGTTGAAACCTATGCATGACAACTTCTAGTAGTTCCCTGTTCAAACCTTGACTATAGGATGAATCCATGGCATGACAACAGTAGGACTTGACAGTCTCCCTCCTAGTTGGGCTTGTTCTCTTCTCATCTCAAAACAGTTTAAGATACAGTAATCATGAATGATTTCTTTCGTATGTTACGAGCCTTAAGCTATCTGAGAAAGGATTGTGGGAGAGTTTCTTTTCCACAGTCTGGATGTTTAGTATGGTACCCTTTGGGTGACATGCGACGCATTCACTCTCAGGTCATAGTCTCTAGTGCGATTGAAATCGCAAACACAATAAAAAACACTTCTTTCGTAAAAGACAGGAAATAAATCGTAGTTTCCCGAACTACGTGAGCTCTGATCTCTCATACCTGTTGAGAGTACGTAGGCACAATACTGATGTATTGGCGAGCTACCTTTCCCCATAACCCGTTGTAGGTCGAACTATGTTGACTCTGATTTCTCATTCTCTGATGAGAATACGTAGGAATAAAGCGCGACGCTTTGCCGAGTCATTTTTCTTTTCTGTTTAAGCCAACCTTGATAGGTAGATAGATAAAACCAACCCGTCCAAGTAAACACAACAAGCGTGGATCCCGTCGAGTACGACGGACGTGAGGGGTGCTAATACCTTCCCCTTGCGTAACCGACTCCCGAACCCAGACAACGGTTGCGACGACCTTGTCTTACCCTTATTCGTTAGGTTTTTCCGATAGTTTCCTTTCCCGTTCTGAGGGATAAATAACGAAAGGTGGCGACTCTTCTGTTGTGCCGGCACCTTATTTTCGCGCAAGCGACATCAATTACAAGTGTAGTTATGTATGCAATGCAATCAACTTCACTACTCAAATGTATGTGGTACCAAGTATTGGATATTAGAGGTATGTTATTAATTTATCCAGTCATCACAAGTTCCTCTTGAACTTTGTTTCATCTTTGAACCAAAAGGCGTATCACATGGTACATCTCTAAACCTGAGACTCACCACTGAACCGAAGTCCATCACACTAGACCAAAGCCCGTAACCATCAAACTCATCACAGGTCCCCTCTCTGAACCTGAGACTCATCACTAGACTGAAGTCATTCACGTATCTCTGACATATATGATGCATTAAATGCAACAAATTAACAATATCAATGCAATTATCATCATTGAATCCTTTATAAACCCACAACATCACCAATATAAGAACACCATAGTAGTTCCTCTCTGAACCACACATTTTAACACAACTTAACATTTTAATCAAAATTTATCATGATAATTAAAATGTGCAATTTCTCCACAAAGATTATTATTTCTCATCAATAACATCAAAACAGAATCAAACATACGTCAGAAATTGAATCTACTTGAAAAAAAGAGCCAACGATCCAAAAGGTTAACACAGGGCTGTCGGTCAACCCTTTCCAGGGCTGACATCCGTCATCCCCCAAAACCCCTGCCTATCACCCACTTAGACGATCTAAACACAGGGCACTCGTCGCAAAGGGTTGATGGTTGGACCGTCACCCTCGCTGACACCCATCAGCTTGGTCGAGCTGACCTCCTTCCCCAACACAATGACAACCTGACTTTCACCTACAATGACACCCATCCTCGTTGTGCAGAACGCGTAATTCTGCATTTTCACCAATGGAGCACTTTCATAGCTCCGATTTTGATCCCAAAAACCCAGAATTCATAGCAATTTATCTTTTGGTATTTTTATAGTAATAAACACATCAATTCCACACAAAATCATCATTTATATCATCTATTTCTCGTGAACCACAATCATAATTTATAAAAAATATCATGCATGCTTATGAACATAAAAACTTAGAATTACACACATCAATTCATACAAAATTCAGTAATTAAAAGAATACAAAAACAATATAATAACACAATGATCTGGAGGGGTTTGCACAACCGCCTCGAGGCCCAAAATCTCATCAATGGAGGAAGGAAAAAGGAACAAGAAATATGGTTAGGGTCCCTCTCTATCCTTCATGCAAAATACACCTATAGATGAATAATTCCCTCTCCCCCTTACCTCAAATTTGCAGAAAAATATTGAAACTTGGCTATGGAGTTCTTCTTTTAGCTAGGTTTTCCTCTTCTACTCAATTTCTCCTTCTTCTTCAATTTTCACGTACTGACACTTTCTCTCCCAATTTTTTTATATTTAAAACAAATAAAACCTAATTCTATTCTATTTAATTATTTTCACCACATCCTCTCAACTCTTGGTATATCTTTCTTCACCCTACTAATTATATTATGATTCTATTTTTCTCCCAAAATCTAATATCTCATTATGTCTATTATTTTTAATTAACTAAAACTTCTAATAGTTCTACCAAAAACCTAATAATTCCCAAAATTATCAAATAAAGTGTTAGAACACAGACCGGTTCTTAATATATCTCTATGTTTTGATGATAACATTAATGAAATTTTGTATGAATACTCTAATCGTATTCAAGTGTTTTTGTTTCAGATATTAAATTAATATTCCTCTAGAAGCAAAAACTCCTCTGAAATTTAAGAATCAGAAGACTCTGAACGCTGGATGAAAGAGACTCAGAGCGAAGCTGCAGAAGACTCTGAGCGAAGCTGCAGAAGACTCTGAGCGAAGCTGCAGAAGACTCTGAAGCGCATCACAAAAGACTCTGAAGCGCTTGCTGAAGAAGACTCTAAAGTGCAAGCTGCAAGAAGACTCTGAACGCTGGCTGAAAGAGACTCTGAGCGAAGCTGCAAAAGACTCTGAAGCGCAACACAGAAGACTCTGAAGCGCTTGCTGAAGAAAACTTTGAAGTGTAAGCTGCAAGAAGACTCTGAAGCGCTTGCTGAAGAAAACACTGAAGCAGAAGACTCTGGAGCGCTACCTATAGAAGACTCTGAGCACAAAGTATAAAGACTCAGAATATTCAGAAGACTCTAAGAACTTAACGCTGCAAGTACAGAGGCTCTGAATCAAGTCAACTCTGATCATAACTCACGCTAAGCACTTTGTTGTAAGACTCTGAAAGAGTGACTTTGATAAGAAGAACAAGGAACAACATCAGAGGATCTGATGCAAGAATACTTTTCATATATGTTCAATTAAAAAGGAAGTGTTCAAGAAAGAGATGTTGCTAAACCCAAGGTCTACCAACGGTACTATTTCTCATTCGTGCATGACACAAGATTTCAGGCAAAAGGGAATGTCAAATCAAGACGAAAAGTATTTGTCCTTCCTGTCTACATCCTACAGTACTTTCTTCTACACACTATTGAGAAAGTTGTGTATATAAAGAAGTCTTCATCAACACTTCAAGCAATAGAATTCACAACAATTTTGCTACAACATTTTTGAAAGAAAAAATTCAAAGAAGCAATCAAAGAAAACATTCAAACAACTTTCTACATAAAACACTAAGTTTTATTCGTTCTTCATTTGTGTAAAATCACAGTTGCGATATAGCTTTTTAGAAGAAACTCTTAAACACACATTGTATTTTACTTATTTGTAAGAGGTTCCTTAAGAGACCAAGTTATGGTCAGATTTCTTGAGAAGACTAAGACTGTTTGTCTTAGTGGTTAACACTGTATCAGTTTGATTTAGTGGATTAAGTCCTTGTTGAGAAAGGCAAATCACCTTGGTAGGGTGGACTGGATTAGTTTAAGTTCAAACGAACCAGGATAAAAATACCGTGTTTATTTTTACTATTGTCATAGTTGTTATTTGAAACCCTTATTCAACCCCCCCTTCTAAGTGTTTTTCCTACCTTCAGTTGGTATCAGAGCTTCGGCTCTGTAGTGCTATCACTTAACAGTGAAAGAGAAAGATCCAGTTGGGAAAAACTCTTGATTTATTATTCTTGATTTATCATGGCTAAAATTTCAACTTCATACAACAACAAATATGATGATAGAGATAGAATCAGCACCAAACCTCCCATGTTTGATGAAGATAAATTTGACTATTGGAAAGATAGAATATAAATTTTCTTTCTAGGATATGATGTTGATCTATGGGATTTGATTACTGATGGTTACATTCACCCCACTGATGGTGAGGGAAAAAAGGTTGACAGAAAGTCAATGACTGACCAACAGAAAAAGGATTTTAGAAATCATTGAGTATGAGAAAATTACAAATAGAGAAACAACATTTGACATGTTTGAGTCATTAAAGATGACACACGAAGGAAACTCCCAAGTGAAGGAGACAAAGGCCTTAACGCTTATTTAGAAATACGAAGCCTTCAAAATGGAGGAGTCTGAATCTGTGGAAACTATGTTCTCAAGATTCCATATCCTAACTGCTGGTTTGAAGGTTCTGGATAAAGGTTACTCCACTTCTGACCATGTCAAGAAGATCATCAGAAGCTTACCAACAAGGTGGAGACCAATGGTTACAGCGCTGAAGCTGTCAAAGGATCTGAATAAGATAACTCTGGAGGAACTTATCAGTTCCTTAAGAAGTCATGAAATTGAGCTGGAAGAAGACGAGCCTTAGAAGAAAGGTAAGTCTGTTGCGTTAAAATCTAACAAATCTGCTAAAGCTTTGCAGGTAATTGAAGAAAGCTCTGAAGAATCTTCCTCAGAAGAAGATGAACTGTCTTTGCTGTCCAGAAGGATAAATCAACTCTGGAAGCATAAACAAAACAAGTTCAGAAACTTCAAGATATCTGATCAACATGGAGAATCTTCTGGACATAAAAGATCTAGCAAGAAAAAAGTTGTATTCTATGAGTGCAAGGATCCAGGTCATTATAAAAATGAATGTCCCAAAATTCAGAAAGACAAACCCAAAAAGAATTTTGAAAAGAAGAAGAAAGTTTTGATGGCCACGTGGGATGACTTAGATGCTTATGAATCCTCATCAGAGTCAGAGGAAGAATGTGAAAATATGGCACTGATGGCTGACATGGAGGACCACGAAGAAACATCTGAGTCTGGATCAGAATCAGATTCAGAAGAGGTATTCTCTGAACTTACCAGAGCTGAACTTGTTGAAAGTTTATCTGAAATGTTTGAAAACTACAGTAGGATCAAACTCAAATACAAGAAGCTTCAGAGCTATCTTGCATCTGAGACTGATTAGCTGAGATCAGAAGTTTCTGAGCTAAAAGAAAATAATCTTAAAATAAAACTGATTTAGAAAAGGCTCAACAAATGTCTGACTCAGATACTAGGTCATGCTCTAAAAACATTTTAGAAGAGTATGATTATAGTTTTCAGAGGTTTCTGTCCAGAGGCCTAGATAGAAGCAAAATGGCTTCCATGATCTATGGCGTAAGCAGAAACAATAGAAAAGGAATTGGATATGAATCACCCTCTGGGAAGGATTTAAATCCAAAACCTGCTGATAAGCTGATCATCAAGTATTCTCCTCTGTACACCCATTTTAAATATGGTCACCTGAATGATATAAATCACACACGTACAGATCAGAACACTAAAGCTTTTGTTAAACCAAAATTTCATCAGAACAAAGATGCTTTTAAGGGAAAGAAGTTCAGACAGAATTTCAAACCTACTAACCCCAGAGGACCCAAGAAAATATGGGTACCTAAAGATAAAATAATCTTTGTTGCAGATGTCCTTAGCAGCAAAGTTAAGACACCAGTCATGGTACCTGGACTCTGGCTACTCACGACATATGATGGGAAGAAAGTCTATGTTCCAAAGTCTGGAACTTTGATCTGGAGGTGATGTGAAGTTTGGAGGGAACCAGAAGGGCAAAATCATTGGCTCTGGAACTATTGTAATGGTAACCTCCCTTCCATATCTAATGTTTTACTTGTTGAAGGTTTAACATATAATCTATTGTCCATAAGTCAATTAAGTGACAATGGTTATGATATAATCTTCAATCAAAAATGTTGTAAAGCTATGAGTCAAAAAGATGGTTCAATCCTCTTTAATGGAAAAAGGAAGAACGACATTTACAAAAAGTTCAAAATGTAAAGTGCCTTATGTCTGTTAACGATGAGCAATGGGTCTGGCATAGAAGATTGGGTCATATTAGTATGAGACGCATATCTCAGATTAATAAGCTCAATCTGGTCAGGGGACTTCCTCAGTTGAAGTTCAACTCAGATGCTTTTTGTGAAGCATGTCAGAAAGGAAAGTTTTCAAAATCTTCTTTCAAAGCTAAAAATGTTGTTTCTACCTTTAGACCATTAGAGCTACTTCATATTGATCTGTTTGGACCAGTGAAAACTGAATCCATCAGAGGCAAGAAGTATGGATTAGTCATAGTTGATGACTACAGCAGATGGACATGGGTAAAACTCCTGAAACACAAGGATGAGTCACATTCTGTATTCTTTGACTTCTACAAACAAGTCCAAAACGAAAAAGAATTTAAAATTGTTAAAGTCAGAAGTGATCATGGTGGAGAATTTGAAAATAAATATTTCGAAAAATATTTTAAAGAAAATGGCATTGCACATGATTTCTCTTGTCCTAGAACTCCTTAACAGAGTGGAGTTGTAGAAAGGAAAAATAGAACATTGCAAGAAATGGCCAGAACCATGATCAACGAGACAAACATGGCAAAACACTTTTGGGCAGAGGCAATTAATACAACATGTTATATTCAGAACAGAGTGTCTGTAAGACCTCTTCTGGAGAAGACTCCTTATGAATTGTGGAGGAATAAAAAGCCTAACATTTCTTATTTTCATCCTTTTGGATGTGTTTGTTTTATTTTGAATACTAAAGACAATCTGAGCAAGTTTGATTCTAAAGCACAAAAGTGTTTCATGCTTGGATATTCTGAACACTCTAAAAGCTACAGAGTATACAATACTGGGACACAAATTGTAGAGGAA
Organism: Lathyrus sativus; assembly: GCA_963859935.3. Lineage (NCBI taxonomy): Eukaryota > Viridiplantae > Streptophyta > Magnoliopsida > Fabales > Fabaceae > Lathyrus > Lathyrus sativus. The sequence goes on along the minus strand of OZ012741.1, from coordinate 35,130,448 downwards.
TCAATTCATGTTAGATTTTATGATAAGCTTGGCAATCAAAAGCCAAAGCAGCTTGAAATTTCTGCAGATAGAGAAGTGCTTCTCACAGACTCTGAAGATTCAGAGGCAGACAAAGCTCAAGTAAAAGCACCAGAAGCAACGTCAGATGCTACTCCTTTGACTGCTCAGATGGACAACTTGACCATTTCTGTAGAACCAACTGTTAAAGGATCATCCAGAATCAAAGCCTCTCATCCAGAGGAAACGATAATTGGAAAGAAGGATGACCCTATCAGAACAAGATCCTTTCTCAGATCATATGGAACGTCATTGTTTGGTTTGATATCAATCATTGAACCTACCTCTGTGGATGAAGCTCTGTAAGATAATGATTGGATACTTGCTATGCAAGAGGAGCTAAATCAATTCACAAGGAATGATGTTTGGGATCTAGTTCCAAGACCAAAAGGATTTAATATTTTTGGAACTAAGTGGGTTTACAGAAACAAGCTGAATGAGCAAGGAGAAGTTATCAGAAACAAAGCAAGACTGGTTGCTCAAGGCTACAGTCAGCAAGAAGGAATTGATTACACAGAGACATATGCTCCTGTGGCAAGGTTAGAATCTATTCATTTATTAATTTCTTTTGCTGCACAGAATAACATCACTCTGTATCAGATGGATGTTAAAAGTGCATTCTTAAATGGTTTAATTGAAGAAGAAGTTTATGTTCATCAACCTCCTGGTTTTGAAAACGAAAAATTTCCAGAACATGTTTTTAAATTAAAGAAATCACTCTATGGTCTAAAACAAGCTCCCAGAGCTTGGTATGAGAGGCTGAGTAATTTCCTTCTGGAAAACAATTTTATCAGGGGAAAGGTGGATACAACTCTATTTCATAAATCAATTAAGAAAGACATTTTAATCTTTCAGATTTATGTAGATGATATTATTTTTGGTACAACAAATATTACGCTTGGAAAGGAGTTTTCTCAATCTATGCAGGAAGAATTTGAAATGAGCATGATGAGAGAACTCAGATTTTTTCTGGGAATTCAAGTCAATCAAACTCCAGAAGGCACCTACATACATCAGACAAAGTATGTGAAGGAGCTTCTAAAGAAGTTTAACATGACAGAAAGTAAGTTGGCTAAAACTCCAATGCATCCAACAAGCACTCTAGGAAAAGAAGAGGTAAGTAAGAAGGTAGATCAAAAGCTCTACAGAGGTATGATTGGATCTCTTCTGTATTTGACTGCTTCTAGACCTGATATTCTTTTCAGTGTTTGCCTATGTGCTAAATTCAAATCAGATCCTAGAGAATCTCACTTAACAGCTGTTAAGAGGATTCTGAGGTATATGAAAGGTACTACTAACGTGGGTTTGTGTTACAGAAGATCTGATGAATACAAATTAGTTGGATTCTGTGATGCTGATTATGCTGGAGACAGAATAGAACGTAAAAGTACTTCTGGAAGCTGTCAGTTTCTGGGAAGTTGTTGCACCCTAAAATTTGCTCAACCTTATTCACTGGGTTTATGTCTCAATATCATTAGCATTTGCATATAGAGTCATGTACATAGTCTAATCATCTGCATAGCAAGTCATCCAACAGGGGACCAATCATTATTCTCATCTCTAGATGCCTAGTAAGAGGTTATTATCCTGATTCAATCTCATTCAAGTCATCAGAAAAGAATTTGAAAGTTGGAGAAGTTAGTGGATCAAGCATTGAGTCTATCTCCTAACTGAGGGTATCTGAGGATCAACAAAGTAAGTTGTGAGCTGTGGATGGAGCATGGAGATTATGTGGGCATCATGGGAGACTTAGAAAGTCATTCGGAGAAGGAGACAAGTCATTGGTATGATCACAAGTATTGCAGTTGAAGACAGTCAACTAGGGTTTCATCTAGGGTCAACCCTGGGTCAACTCTAGGTCAATTGATTGATTGAAAGGCATTAAGGGCTATTGGAGATATGTGGGGGTTCATCATTTGACATGTAAAGAAGGATATGGTGATGTGCTAAGAAGAAATCAGGAGAAATCAAGGAGAAGAGGAGTTTCTAAATTAGGGTTTCTGTGTAAAATCCCCTAATTTAGGTCAAATTTCCAAGCAAGATAAGTCAAAATTCAAGCTTCAAATGGATCCTTGGCTAACATGGAACTTGTATAGGATCTCAAGACCTTTAATTTGAGTGGTGGAAGACATCAAGGAGATTTATATAACTCAAGTTATGGTCCTTGCAAGTTACAGGTCATCTGAGGTATCTGAAATTTTGTCTGTGAAAGTGACTTGACTTCCAAGCTATTTTTACCCCTCAAGGAGATTTCAAATGAATTTCTTGTAAACATAAGAATTGTTCCTAATTGTCTTAGATTTCTAGAATGGTATAGTATGCCTTCATATGATTTGTGGAACTCTACTTATGGTCTTGGCAAGAAAAGGGTATTTTGGTCATTTGAGAATTACAGGTCATTTCAAGCCTATGCCCAAAACTCATACAAGGAAGCTTCAAATGGAAAAATTTACAACATAAAACTTGTTCCAAATGACATTTTGAGTCTAGAAAAGTGACCATGAGAGATTGGAAAGATTCATAGCACAAGGTTTCAAAATTGTTGGATTTAATGAATAAAAATGGACTTAAAAATGAGATTTTTCATATTTTGGCCAAATGAAGCAAAATTATAGGTCATTTTGAATGGAAAGATAATTTTGAGAACATTGGCTAAAGTAGAATTTTGAGCTTGGTTCACATTTTGGGAGTTATCCATGGTTACTTGTAATGGAAGATACATAAGTCAAATCTAAGGGAAATCACACAAGGGAAGTTTCTCCAAGCTTCTAGGAGTTTCTAACCTCACCTATATATTGATATGAGAAGGTTCATGCCATGGTTGGTGAATCACTTTGTTCAAAACACAAGCTATACACAATTCTTCCATTTTTGCAAAATCAATTCAAACTCCATCAAACCTTCACCAATTTCCATTTTTCTTGATTTGATCATCATCAATATCTTCCATAGATCACATTCACATCAGAGTTTGGTAGAATTGGGGAAGAAATCATGCTGTTCAAGTTAATCCTCCAAGAAGCAAGATTTTGGTGATTGCAAGATTCAAGAGCTAGGAACAAGATCCATTGCATACATAATTCATAATCAAGTTCCTTAATCATTTTTCACTCATCACAAGCATCAGATCCAAGGATTTTAGCACCTGTTTTCAAGAATTTGCACCAGGTATGTTTTCCTTCGAATTAGCTAGCATAGTGATCATGGCATAGGATTGTTAGTATATTAGAGACCTAGGTGGTTAGGTGATGAATTTCACAAAGTTTGGAGAAGTTTAATGGAGGTCATCAATGGTGCATTAATTCTGTTAGAGCTTGGAACATCAAGGATATGGCCTTATAATCTTAGCTCAATAGTTCAGAATACTCAGCATAAGATGTAGATCATGATAGGGTAAAGATTGGAGAGAATTGAAGCAGTTGATATCAGGTGTTAATGGTGGACTCTATCTGTTATACCTATCGGGTTCCATTATTGCTTGAGTTTTAGGAGGAGTTATGGTTATGGCTGTGTAGAGGGAGAAATTTAGAGCAACTTTGCTCTTTGGATCGAGGGAATCCATGGAGAATTGAGTGAGAACATGATGGTTGAAGGTGCGTGCATGGAGATGATTTCTGAAACCCTAGGGTTTGTCCAAGGTTGAAGACGATGGAGGACCACACGATTGCATGTTTGACCATGACTCAAATTCTAATCCAACGGCCTTGGTTTAAAGATGAAAACGGAGGGAAGGTTCAAGCATCTAAACGCCACGTTTCATTTAAGTTTCTGAATGGGCTTTGAATTCCATTGCTAATGGCACCCTCCCCAATCAGGCCCAATGTGAAATGAACTGAATCTATTGCTATTCGCACCGTTCAGAGTTTTTTTAATTTTTTTTATAGTTTCTGGTTGAACTGGGCCCAGACGCGCTTGCTATGCGCGCCCCCCTGTCTGGGCCCATCCTTTATCTCAATTGTTTTTTCATACTTGCTGCACCCCCTTTCCATTTAGTTCATTTCATTTTATTTCAAAAAAATATTAATTCTTTTAAAAATCATAATAAATCATAAACTTCATATTTTTTGATGATTCTTTTTGCATTAATTTCTTCAAGATGTCTAGAAAATTATAAAAAATAAAAATTGCATTTTATTTTTTATTTGATATTTTCCCCATATTTTCCAAATAAATGCCTATTTTAGGTGTTTCATTTCATACATGAATTTTGTTGATTTTTGTTCTAATAGTTGCTTTAACATTTTTAATCCATTCTTTTTAGGTTGTTTAGTTTAGACATTCAACTTGTACATACATTTTAGTTCATATTTTTAGGAATTAATTTTAGGTGATTAGTTTAAGTGTGAATAACATGAACAAAAATTAGGGTTTAAGTGATGACTTAGGAAAATTAGTTCATTTCCCTTAGGACTTAGAGATTGCATACTTTAGCTATGGGACTATAGGGACTATGGATAGTTATTAGATCCCTTAGAAATCACTAGGATTCCCCTACTGCTATTAGTATATTACTGTCTATATTTGATTGATTGGTGTGGTGTGCCCTCTGGGGATTATTGTTTGTCTGTATGGGAATTGGGATTGTCTAGGGATTGGGGAGCTGAAGACTTGTGATGAGGAAGCCATTGGAGATCAAGAGCTTGAAGAACAACTTCCAGAGTTGATGAGGAGATTCCTGCTAGCAGCTGTTGAGGAGATTAGGGTTTAGGAGCTAGGCAGAGCTCTAGATTAGAAAGCTTGTTTCTTAAACATGGAATGCTTTGTTTACATCCATCCTTTCCCTATGATTCAAAGTCTCTTTCAAATATCCACCTCCTTCCTTTGGAAGGATCAGTGAATATATTTGAAAGATAGAACTTGTGAGGGAAAACTGTCTGTATAATGTTAACAACTAATGAACCACCCTTGGTAGGTAATTGACTGTCTAACATTCATTCACTTCATCTTGTTGATTGATGTGCATCCTGGAGATTGAGACTTGAAGAAAAGCCATTGTAGACTGAAGGTTGATGATCAAAGCCCTTGCTGGAATGCTGTGGAGATGGAGATTGATGCTTGTTGAAGCTTGAAGACTGATGTGGTTCAGAGTTGCTGAGGCTGTTTATTTTTCTGCTGTAATTCATTTCTGATGTATTGATTGGTTTTCCTGACTGTATTGCTTGCTGTTTACCCTGTTGGGTTGAAAGTGAATCCTGTTCACTTTTGCCTATTGTTTTCTAGGTTCGAGGTTGAGTGGGACTCCCTTGCCTCGCTTGTATTGCTGCATTCATGCATTTTATTGCTTTACTGTATATATCTGATATTGTTTCTGTTTCCGCCTATCCCTTAGGATCTCTGTTTCTCTCCGTGCAAAAGAGGAACATGATAGACACTAGGTCTTAACCCATGCATGATAACATTAGGTTAGTTTGATTCCCTTTGCAACCGTAGGTTAGAGTTCTGTCTCTTCTTTCTCAAAACAAACAGAAAAACACAATAAGATTTCAAACACAATAAAAGACACTTCTTCCGTAAAAGAATGTGAACTCATCAAAACGTCATTTTTGTCCGCTTGGACGGTTAATCAGAAAAACCCTTTTCAGAAGGAATAAAATCAACCAAGACAGACTTATGTCGTACGTGGCCCGAACTACGTTTGCTCTGATCTTCCATGCAGTGTGGAAGTACGTAGGCAGAAGATGCGATATCCTAGCGAGCAACCTTCCCCTCCTTTCCCGTAGGTAGGCGAACTACGTTGACTCTGATTTCTCGTTCCAAACGGGAATACGTAGGCATAAAGTGCGATACTTTGCCGAGTCATTTTATTTTCTTTTAACCCTTGACCTGTAGAGTAGATAGAATAACAATCCATACCCGAAAACAAGCGTGGATTCCGTCGAGTACGACGGACGTGAGGGGTGCTAATACCTTCCCCTTGCGTAACCGACTCCCGAATCCAGGTTTTGGTTGCGACGACCATACCTTTCCCGTGTTGTGTGAGGTTTACTCTGAGCGTTTCCTTTCCCTCCCGTGGGATAAATAACGCGCAGTGGCGACTCTTCTGTTCAGCCGGCGCCGATTTTCACAGTAGCGACAGCTGGCGACTCTGCTGGGGATCCAACGTCCCCTGGCTGCTAAGGACTGCGATAGTTCTTATGCATTTGGGATCCAATGTCCCTTAAGAGAGTAAATCCTAGCGCTTGTTTTCCCGTCGAGGATTTTGTATGGATTTATATTTCTGACCTTTATTTTCAGCATTATATATATTGATTATTATTGCTGTATTGGGGTGATGGGTGGTTCTATGATTGAGAGATAAGCCGGACCTGGGCTTGAGTGCACCTAGAATTAGAGTAGAAAGTAGTGGGCGCGTGCCGGCTTTGCTTGCATTAGTGTCTCATGAAATTTAAACTCGGACGAGGTTCTTCTGGTTGGCTTCTTTTTCTACCCTTTGGGTCGAAGGGGTTGTTGGTCAGCTGAATTGTCGACTCCGGGAACCGATCATTTGGAAGTTGGCTAAGTGAGGCCTCTTCAGGATTTGATGATGCCACTCCTTCTGGGAATCGTATCATCAACCCTGAAAGTCTGTGACGCCGACAACCGCATAGGATGCCATACCTTGTGTCAGTTACTAGGACATCCACCTGTGAGAGGGTTTGGGGTTATGCAGGTAACTAGACCTTCAAACTATCGGTTATTTTCTTAATCGGAGATCCTGGGTATTTATGGAGAGTTCTGAGGTCCGTCAGAGACCAGTTGGAGATATGATTTGAGGTCTGTCAGAGACCAGTTAGAGTTATGGTTTGAGGTCTGTCAGAGGCCATTGTTGGAGCTTTGTTTTAGGTCTATCTGAGACCAGGGTTTGAGGACTTCTAAAAGAGTCTATCTGAGACTTCTTGCTATGGTTCAGGCTATTCAGCTACGGCAGTTGGTCCCTGTTGCATGTTACTTGCATTGCATTGTTTGCATACCCATTATCATTGCATCCCATTAACATGTGTCTGTGCTGCAGGTGCATTTGCATATCCTCCGATTCTAGTGCCCAGACTTCTGAGTATTGATTATGGCTGGTTTGAGGAAAACAGTTGCGTATAAGCTGCCCACACCTGATATTACTTCTTTGCTTGGTCTGATATCTCTTGCTGATGAGGAGGTCAGGAGAAGCTTCAGAATGAGTCATGGGAGGTTACTGAGATTAGTCTGCAAGCCCACTGCTGATGAGATGAACGGGCTGTACACCTTGATGCAGTTCTATGACCCCGCATTGAGATGTTTTACGTTTGCTGACTTCATTCTAGGGCCCACCATTGAGGAGTATGTGGAGTTTACTGAGCTACCAGTGCAGAACAAGGTTCCCTTTATTCACTCTGCTGCTGAGCCCAAGTTGGAGGACTTAGCCAAAGCCTTGCATATGGACGTTGCAGAACTGTTATTGACTTCTTGGCTTGGGGTTTCAAGTTTCTCTCTTGATTTCCTGGTTGGCAAAGCTCAGGAGTATGCCAAGAACGGGTGTTGGGTGGTTTTCAATGCTATCTTGGCTCTATGCATTTATGGGATTGTGCTGTTCCCTAACTTGCCCAATTTCGTAGACTTGGACGCTTTCCATCTATTTGCTGCCGGCAATCCAGTGCCAACATTGATCGGAGACTTCTACCACTCCTTGCACTACAAGAATGAAAACAGAAGGGGAAAGGTTGTTTACTGCTGCACGCCTTTGTTGAATATGTGGTTCAAGAGTCATCTTCCCATGAAGGGATCTTTTGTGGAGAGTGCAACCACATCTAGCTGGTCAGAGCGCCTGATGAGGCTATCTTCCGAAGACGTTGAATGGTTTGATAGAGATCTTCTAGGATCTGAACTTATCTTCAGTTGTTCTGGGTACCCTAATGTCCCGCTGATAGGAAGAAAATGGTGTATCAACTACAACCTATCGCTGTTGGTCCGTCAGTTCGGATATGCGCTGAAGAACCCGCCAAAGGAGGAGGAAGTACAGGAATCTCTGTACTTCACCGGAGATTTGAAGGGGGAGTTACTAGCCAAGCTGCAACATGCCTGGACGCGTATTAACCGAAGAGGGAAGCCGCTGTTAGGGAAGAATGACTGTCAGGCCTATGCACCTTACAGAGTTTGGATCCAGGAGAGAGCAAGTCAGTTGCGGATGCCATTTCCAGATGCACCAATCCTTGTTCCCATTCCGGTAGCAGAGCCAACTACTATTTCTCGGGAAGCCTACGAGCAAGTTGTGAAGGAAAAAGAAGCCTTGATGAAGATCAACGAAGGGTTAGAACAAGAGTTAGCCCAGATACGCAGCGAGAAAAACAAGGCCGTGCATGCTTTCCAACAACAGATTGAGCTAATGAATGGACTAGGGGCTGAGTTGACTGAGGAGAGGAAGAAGCGCGAACGTCTGGGGCAAGAGTTCAGAAGCTCCCACGACATGCTCGAATCCAAAAAGAAGGCGCTCGACGCAGCACACCGAGAGATCTCTTCTTGCAATAAGACTTGGAATGCTACGCTCACCAACAATAAGAAGAGGGAGGATAAGTTGAAGCAGCAAATTTCCGACCTCGAAGAGCAGTTGAAGTCCAGCATCAAGAAGTGTGAAGAAGAAGTGATGACCCGGTATAGTCTCCAGAACGCACTAAACAAGGCCATCAAAGGCAGAGATGAAGCTGTGTCTCAGAAGCGTAAACTAGAGGATCGCTTCGGAGAAGGGGCATGGGAGGAAACTGCTGAAGACGTGCGACGTGTTCTCAAGAAAAGAAACCAACTTGTTGAAGGGCTGCTTGCTCGACCAAGTCATCCGGAGACCAAGAAGTTGCTAGAAGAATACCAGACTTATGGGAGGGTTTGATCATTTCATGTCGTAACTTGTATGCTTTATTTGCATAGTGCCGACCATCACCAGGATTGTTGGTTGAGGTCATGCCTTCTTGTTGTACTCTCAGTGATATTGTAGTCCGGGCTTATTGATTTCTCTGCAATATATGAGGCTTTCTGTGATTCAACTCCGATCTTTGTATTGCTAGCACTGTCATTGCACCGGCACCTTCACACTAGAATCGGGGAATGAATTTCCCTAATGCACAGACACACACATTGCATTGCATTCATATTCATATTGCATTACAGGTAATCCTTGGATGGTACCTTATTTTCTGCTCTGTACCAGGTACTTTTCAGGATTGCAGATCATCCCCCGCACCGCTATTCCACTCGCACCAACTGTCGAAGAATCATGGATCAAATGCAGAACGAGATGCAAGATGTGCGCGAGAAGCTAGCTCTCTTTATGCAGACCATGGAAGCTATTGCAAAAGGTCAGGAGAATTTGCAAGCCATGGTCCAACCTCTGTTGGCCCGAAATGCTGGTCACGGTAACGAGGATCATCAGTCTGTGCGAGTCGATACTGTTCATGGAGACGGCACTCCCACGCCAGTGGCTCCACCTGTAGTCAATATACCTGCTGCTAATGTCAACAACACTACCGCTGCTGTGAACGGTAACGTCGGAGTTGGAAACGAGACTGCTGTCCATAACGTTGGGCTTGGGGATATCAACTTGGGTGATAATATGGGAGGCAACGGCTTTGGCAATGCTGGATTCGGGTTCAACGATAAGGGATTTGATAATGCTGGGAAATATGGTTTCAATGCTCAAGGCTTTGGGCAAGATGGTTATGGTGTGGCCAATCAGGGTTACGGAGGCTTCGGAAATGGAAACGGCGCTGGGTTAATGGCTTTTGGGCCTGCTGGAGGTGTTCAGGGATACGGCAACAGAGGCCGAGGTCCGGTGATGAATCAGATTAGAGCTGGCCGCAATAATGGATATGATGGGTATGGAGCTGGGGATGGTATGTGGCAAGAAGATCAGCAGGAGGATGCTTTCTCCGGCGGAGGATTTGAAGGGCCGATGGATAACTCCCAGAAGATCAGAATGCTAGAAGAGCAGATGAGGGGGGTCCTGAACCAAAGTGCTGTGGGCTTGGATATGACAACAATGGGCCTGGTACCTGGCTTGAGGGTGCCAATCAAATTCAAAGCTCCCACGTTTGATAAGTATAAAGGGGACACCTGTCCGAAAGTGCACGTACGGGCTTATTACAGAAAGATGTCTGCATACTCAACTGATGAGAGAATGCTAATGCATTTCTTTCAAGATAGTCTGTCGGGACCTTCCTTAGAGTGGTACATGGGTTGGAGCCAACTAATATCAAGACATGGAAGCAATTAGCAGAGGCATTTGTAGCTCACTACAAGTATAACAGCGACTTGGCGCCCAATCGGGTCCAATTGACAGGGCTGTCGCAGAAGAAGGGTGAGAGCTTTAAAGAGTACGTGCAAAGGTGGCGCGATATGGCTGCCAGGGCCCGTCCTCCTTTAGAAGACAAGGAAATGAATGACATGTTCGTCGGCACATTCACAGGCTTGTTTCATGACGTGTTGTTTCATACATCTCTGGCCAGTTTCTCAGACTTAATTCTGATGGGAGAAAAGATTGAACGTAACATTAAGCAAGGAAAATTCCAGGCTGAGGAATCAACTGCATCCGGTAGTAATAGGAAGGCTTTCGGTGGGCGCCGTCAAGGCGAGGCAAGCGCAGTGTTTGGAGGCCGAGGCCGAGGCCGAGGCAGGGGACGAAACCAATATCATCAGCCGCAGCAGGTGGCGAGTGTTGCTATCCCGTATCAGCAACAACCACTTCAACAACAACAACCATTTCAGCAGCAGCCGCCTCAGCAGGGGGCACAGCAGGCTCAGCGAAGATTCCAGGGTGGTAAACCAAGAAGAGTGTTTGAGAAGCCTCCCTCAACATATGCTGATTTGTTGCAGACATTGTTGGGTCTAAATTTGGTAGAGAAGAGAACTCTGGCACCGATAACGGGAACTCCTCCGTATGGTTATGATGCAAGCAGGCACTGTGAGTTTCATTCTGGGGCTCCGGGCCACGATATAGAGGGTTGCCATGCTTTTAAGCATGTTGTGCAGGATCTTTTGGACAATAAGACTATCAATTTCGGAACGGCAGGTCCGAATATAGTGCAGAAACCCATGCCTAATCATGGGGCAAACGCCATCCTGACGGAGGAAGGGTTGAATCTGATTATGAATGTCGACGATTTAAGGACGCCGTTGAGCGAGATAAAAAGCAGATTGCTGCAAGGGGGTGTTTATCCAGGATGTGACGAGTATTGCTTAGAATGCTGGACCCTAGCTGGGGGGTGTGATGATTTGAAGAAAGGTATTCAGGCTTTAATTGATGGAGGCACATTGCAGTTTGACCGAGCAGCGACTGAAGAGCCTACAAGGGCGGTAGCAGATGATTAGAGTGATGTGGCCACTGTAACGATTCCTCGGAAGACAATCACTATTGCAGCACCGGTCCAACGACCACCGATCACCATAACTAAGGCCGGACCGATCCCGTACGAGAACACAAAAGCAGTCCCATGGTCATATGGGTTGGAGGTGTTTTGTGACGGGATAAAGATTGATGTTAATAAGCAGCCAGCCGAGACTGTAGACAATGTTGTTGGTTCAGGAGGTATGACAAGGAGTGGTAGGATCTTTATATCACCGGAAGTGGAGGCCGAAAGACTGGCGAAGGGAAAGGGGAAGTTGGTCGAGAATGTCCCAGTACAAGCCAGCGAAAAAGAAGCGGCATCGAAAGATGTAGAAGAGTTCATGCGCTTGATTCGAAAAAGTGATTATAAGATTGTGGAGCATCTGCAATAGACGCCCTCCAAGATATATATCCTGTCATTGCTACTATGTTCTGAAGCTCACAGAAATGCTTTGTTGAAAGTCCTAGATACTTCTTTTGTACCCCAAGACGTCTCTGTAAATCAGCTGGAAGGAGTGTTGGCACATGTGAATGCCGGCCACAGCTTGGGCTTTACCGACTTCGATTTGACCCCGAAGGGGAGAGATCATAATATGGCGCTGCACATATCTGTTGAATGTAGAGGATCAGTAATGTCGCATGTATTGGTCGACACCGGATCGTCTTTGAATGTGATGCCCAAGAAGGCGATGATGAAACTAGATGTCAAAGGAATCCTGTGCACGCCCAGTGACTTGGTAGTCAGAGCATTTGATGGCACGCGAAGAACAGTCTTTGGATCGATAACATTGCCTCTACAGGTGAGGCCGGAGGTGTTTGCAACTGAGTTTTATATCATGGACATCCAGCCTGCATATAGTTGCCAGCTCGGACGACCATGGATTCATGGGGCTGGGGCAGTCACGTCTACCCTGCATCAGAAGTTGAAATATATGGTCGGAGACAGCATAGTCACCGTATGCGGAGAAGAGGACATCCTGGTCAGCCATCTGTCGTCATTTAAATATGTGGAGGTCGACGGAAAGATCCACGAAACACCTTGTCAGGCATTTGAAGGTTTGCGTATCAAGGACAAAGGTCCCGGGCCGAGCAAAGTGTCGGAGATAGCCGTCTCGTCGTATAAAGAAGCTCAAGCTCTGGTGGAGGCAGGAGAAGCAAAGGGCTGGGGCAAAGTGCTAGATATTCCTATGAAGATGGACCGATTCGGGCTGGGATACCAACCGTCGTCGTCAACACCTGCTGTGGGGGCACCCCGTTTCAGAGGGCCAATAACCATCTCTGCCAGTGGAGTATGTCATGAAACCATCAATGCTGCTTCGGAGTCTGATAAAGGAGACAACGACTGTGATATGGATGCCTGGATTCAGCCAAGCACGCCAGGACAAGGACTGTGCAACTGGTCTATTCAGGAGCTTGTTCCTGTGACTCTTAAACAGTAATGATTTGCTTTATTAATTGTTGAATAATCTGATGTCCTGCCCGGGGCATCGTGATTTGCTTAGGGTTGTGTTGTTATGAACATTGCGTGTTAATCATTAAATAAATGGCGTTTTTTCATGTGCAAATACTGTAATCTCTGTCTTTCTTGTTTTGTGTTTTTCAATAAAATGGCAACATGGTTATTCTCTTTATACGCATTTTGAAGCACTTAACCATTCCTTTTGCAGGATAACATTTTCAGATGACATCCTTGAACCACCTATGACTCGTCCCGACTTTGAGCACCCGGTATTTCAGGCCGAAGAAGAGGTTGTCGAAGATAGTGACGTTCCTGAAGAACTGTCTTGGTTGGTGAAGCAAGAGGAAAGAATCATTCTGCCTCACGAAGAGGTCATCGAAATTATCAACTTGGGGTCGGAAGGGGTTGAGAAGAATATTCGTATCGGAGCCGCACTGCAGGGCGACATCAAGCGAAGACTGGTTGAAATGCTCCGAGAGTATAGTGATGTATTCGCTTGGTCGTATGAAGATATGCCAGGGCTCGATACAGATATGGTTGTGCACCGTCTGCCACTGAAGGAAGAATGCCCGCCGTCAAACAAAAGCTTCGCAGAACTCGACCAGATATGGCAGTAAAGATCAAAGAGGAAGTTCAAAAACAGTGGGACGCTGGTTTCCTGGCTGTGACAAAATATCCCTCATGGGTTGCTAATATCGTACCAGTGCCAAAGAAAGACGGCAAGGTTCGGATGTGCGTAGATTATAGAGATTTGAATAAAGCAAGCCCAAAAGACGATTTTCCGCTTCCTCATATTGACGTGCTAGTTGATAATACTGCTCAATACTCCGTATTCTCCTTCATGGATGGCTTTTCAGGCTATAATCAGATTAAAATGGCGGCAGAGGATATGGAGAAGACCACTTTCATAACGCCTTGGGGAACATTTTGCTACAAAGTGATGCCCTTTGTTTTGAAGAATGCTGGGGCAACATATCAGCGTGCGATGATGACTCTTTTCCATGATATGATGCATAAAGAGATCGAAGTTTATGTTGACGATATGATTGCCAAGTCCCAGACGGAGGAAGAGCATCTGGTGAACCTGCTGAAGTTATTTAAGAGGCTTAGGAAGTTCAGGCTGAGACTGAACCCTAACAAATGCACCTTCGGGGTGAGATCGGGTAAGCTGCTGGGGTTTATCGTAAGCGAAAGAGGAATAGAGGTTGATCCTGCTAAAATAAAAGCGATTCAAGAAATGCCGACGCCTAAAACAGAGAAAGAGGTGCGCGGGTTTTTAGGGAGGTTGAACTACATCGCTCGGTTCATATCTCATCTAACGACCACGTGTGAACCATTATTCAAGTTATTGAAGAAAGATCAAGCTGTAACGTGGAACGAAAATTGTCAAAAGGCGTTCGATAAAATAAAGCAGTATTTGCAGGAGCCTCCTATTTTGATACCCCCAGTGGCAGGTAGACCCTTGATCATGTATTTGACGGTTCTTGAGGGAAGCATGGGTTGTGTTCTCGGTCAACGTGACGAGACAGGAATAAAAGAGCATGCAATCTACTACTTGAGTAAGAAATTTACAGATTGTGAATCTCGATACTCAATGCTTGAGAAAACTTGTTGCGCGCTAGCCTGGGCCGCCAAGCGTTTGAGGCAATACATGCTGAATCATACAACCATGCTCATCTCGAAGATGGATCCTATCAAATATGTATTCGAAAAGCAGGCGTTGTCAGGGAGAATTGCCTGTTGGCAGATGGTCTTGACTGAATATGACATCCAATACGTCTCGCAAAAAGCTATAAAGGGGAGCGTGTTGTCTGAGTATCTGGCGGAGCAGCCTATTGAAGATTACCAATCGATGAGGTTCGATTTTCCTGACGAGGATATCATGTACCTAAAGATGAAAGATTGTGAAGAGCCGTTGTCAGACGAAGGACCAGAGTTGGGTTCCAAATGGAAGATGATATTTGACGGAGCTGTGAATGCTTACGGTAGCGGAATAGGGGCAATCATCACTACGCCACACGGGTCGCACATCCCGTTTACTGCCCGATTGACCTTTGCCGTTACCAATAATGAAGCCGAATACGAAGCTTGTATAATGGGGCTTGAAGAAGCCATTGATTTGAGAATCAAGAATTTAGACGTATACGGAGACTCAGCTCTGGTGGTGAATCAGATCAAAGGAGAATGGGAGACACGTCAGCCTAACCTGATACATTACATGAACTATGCAAGGAGATTGTTGCCTTTCTTCGACAAGGTTGAGTTGCATCATGTGCCGCGGGCAGAAAATCAAATGGCGGACGCTCTCGCCACTTTGTCTTCCATGTACAAAGTCAACTTCTGGAACGAGGCTCCCCGAATCATTATCTCTCGGCTTGACAGGCCAGCTTTCGTATTTGCTATTGATGAAGCGTCTGACGACAAACCGTGGTATTTTGACATCCTTAATTTCCTGAAGAATAAAGAGTATCCGGCTGGGGCATCCAGTCAAGATCAGAAGACTCTCAGGAGATTAGCGGGTAATTTCTATTTGAATCCAGACGGTGTCTTATACAGAAGAAACCACGACTTGGTGCTGTTGCATTGTGTAGACGAAAGAGAGGCAAAACTGCTCATGGAGGAAATACACGAAGGTACCTTTGGCACGCATGCTGGTGGGCATGCTATGACGAGAAAGCTGCTGCGGGCAGGTTATTTTTGGCTGACTATGGAAACTGATTGTTTCAAGTTTGCGAGGAAGTGCCACAAGTGCCAAGTTTATGCTGATAAGATTCATGTGCCTCCGAGCCCTCTGAATGTAATGTCATCGCCATGGCCGTTCTCGATGTGGGGAATCGATATGATTGGAAAGATCGAGCCGACAGCTTCTAACGGGCACAGGTTCATTCTAGTAGCAATCGATTATTTCACCAAGTGGGTAGAAGCGGCGTCTTACGCAAATGTAACCAAACAAGTGGTGGCCAGATTCATCAAGAGAGATATCATTTGCCGATATGGGATCCCCGAGCGGATAATTACGGACAACGGTTCAAACCTGAACAACAAAATGATGAAGGAGCTCTGTCAGAATTTCAAGATCGAACATCACAACTCCTCCCCTTACCGACCCAAGATGAATGGCGTTGTCGAGGCGGCCAATAAGAATATCAAGAAGATCGTTCAGAAAATGGTGGTGACCTATAAGGATTGGCATGAGATGTTACCTTTCGCTTTGCACGGTTATCGTACGACGGTACGCACATCAACCGGGGCAACTCCATTCTCGTTAGTATACGGAATGGAAGCGGTATTACCATTGGAAGTTGAGATCCCTTCTCTGAGGGTATTACGAGACGTTCAGCTAGACGAGGCAGAATGGGTGACAGACAGGTTGAATCAATTGAGTTTGATGGATGAGAAGAGGCTAGCTTCTCTAGCATACGGTCGTTTGTACCAGAGCCGAATGAAGAAAGCATATGATAAGAAGATACATCTGCGAAGCTTTCAGACGGGCGACCTTGTGCTGAAAAGGATTCTCCCGCCGCAGGCAGATCACAGGGGCAAGTGGACCCCCAACTACGAAGGGCCATACGTTGTCAGGAAAGTCTTTTCAGAGGGGCTTTATTATTGTCCACCATGGACGGTGAAGACTTTACGTCGCCTGTGAATTCGGACGCAGTTAAAAAATACTTTGCTTAAAATTGACCCGCTGGACCAAAAAAAGAGAGTCCAGGCAAAAATGGGGCATCCTGGCGAACCAAAAACAGAATGAAAGGTTCAGGCAAAAGTTAGGGATAAAATAAAAAAAATGTACACCCGCGAAGTTGAAAACCTACACTGGGCGGCTTCGGCAAAAAGGGGTATCCCGGTGAACTGAAAACCCGTAAAGGGCGGTTCACGCAAAAGTTAGGGATTTGAAAAGCAAATGATTGTGGTCCGAATTTGATATTGCAGTGAGCACCAATGTGAGAGAATACCTGAGGGGTCGATTATCAGATACAACCTCTTCGGAAGTGTGAATACCGGGAAAGCATTTGAGTCGGATGAGTCATAGGAGGATCAGTTCGTGGTGTTCGTCTGCGTCCCGTTGCCGACATGTGTACAAAATTTAATTTGTCAAAATATTTATGCTTCTTGTGCATACTTGTGTATTTGCTTTGCGTAGCTTCCTCTTTTCAGGAGTTACATCCCGTGTAAAAAAAAAACTCCGCCCATTCAGGGGCCCAATCAATAAAATGTGTTATTCAGTACTTGATGCTGGTTCTTTACTGTTTTGTGCATGATAAAACGCCTAAGTTTATTGAAACTAGCATGTGTATAACATCACTGGCCCTTGCCAACAATTGCTAAAGCTTTGAATTAACTGAAAATAACGTCACTAACCTGAATTGATTTGGTTGCATAGGCTTGTCCTGTCTTGTTGTGTTGTTGCAGGTTTCATAGCCGTACGAAGAAGATGATCAAAGATTGCAATAACGAAAGACTCGACCCTCACGCAGGTCATGCGTGTGCCTCCTGAAGAAGGATCGAATTCCCTAGCTAGTCGTAGCCTATCCAGAAGGCATGCTCCAACAAAGCCATTTATCCTCAGCAGAGTTGGCAATTCTATGATTGTAGACTGTGTTCAGACAGTGTGGTATCCCCCAGAAGGATTCCCTTATCTCAAGCAGAGTGGTTTAGCCGCAGAAGATTAATGTTTGTGAGATGTAGTCAGGCAAGTTCACCTTTTCCCGCAGGGTCAGTTTACTCTCCCCCAGCGGAGTCAGTTGATTTTCCCCAAGAGAATCATCCCATCCCCAGCGGAGTTCTCTTTCCAACCAGGGTCTTCATTCCTCCCAGTGGAATTCGAAGATTGAGACTCTCCCCGGCAGAGTTGGTGTGGCGCATTGGCATTTATTTTGTCAGAATACCGTGTGATATCCGTTCACTTTCCAGCAGAAGTTCGATCATACCAGGCGCATCTGCCATTCTCCAGCAGAGTTATATTCCCAGCAGGGTGTTACTTCAGTGAGGTGTTTGGTTTGAGTTCCCCATTTCCCAGCTGAGTCGACTTCACTCTTCCAGCATTTATTTTGCTGGAATAATTCTGTAGCATTTGGCTATCCCCGGCGGAGTTGGCATTGTTTTCAGCATTTATTTTGCTAAAGTAGTTCCTGTATCTCAGCAGTTCGAGTCTGCAATTGCATTGGCATATAGTGTCGTACTTGCATTCACCAAATGAAAAGCGTAGCATTTCCATGTCAAATGGAGCAGTGCATCATTGTCAAGCGCATGCATGTTGAAACATAAACCAGGATGGCTAACCTTTTGTTTCAAGTATTGCTTCTCTCGCAGGTAGAGAGAGCCCTCGCTCAGGTGAATCAATAAACGTTCGAGGTCTCGGCAGGAGACATTCAACGAAGTGTCAGCTTTGGCACTATTCCCCACAGAGTTATCAGGATAAGTTTCTCTTTGTCCCCAAGCAGAGTTACTTATTTCCCCGCCAGGGTTTCTTGTTGAAGTTTCTCTAGTCCGACCAGCGGATTTGTTTCTTTCAAAGTTGTTGTTACGTCAGCAGTAAAAGGTTTCATGAACCCGAATTTCAGAGGCTACCGCCGGTTATCAGAGCAGGCGTCCGGAAGTTTGGTTTCCAAATATCCCCAGTAGAGTCAGCTTCAAAGTTGTTGTAACGTCAGTGATAAGAAGTTGGCGGACCAATGGAAGGAGGAGTCCTAACGTGGACGGGTTTATTGACAGGTTTTTGTGCTAAGAGAAGTGGGAGTCCTGACGTGGACATTTCCTCAAGTTGACGATGTGTGTTAGTCCTAACGTGGACAGAGCCGAGCTCTCGGTATTGATTGAGTGTGGAGTCCTGACGTGGACAAAAGTTGGTTACTCTTCGTGTTGGTATCCTGACGTGGACAATTTATTTCCAGCAGATAGCTTTATTCGTAATGGTGAAATGTGCGTCCTGACGTGGACGAGTTTATAGTTCTTCGTGATGACAAGACACGAGAGTCCTGACATGGACAAATTTATCTTTCTTCGTGTTGTTGGCAAAGTATGGGTCCTGACGTGGACACAGTCGTATTTCCCCAGCAAGTAGAAGACGTGTAAGTCCTAACATGGACAGGTTCTATTATTTCATCAGATGAAGATGTGAGTCCTGACGTGGACAAGTTTTATTTCCCAGTGGGTCGAAGATGCCTGAGTCCTGACGTGGACAAATCAAGACGAAACATGGTTTCCTTACGTGGAAAAGTTTAGTCCTGACGTGGACAGATCAAAGTTTGATTCCTAACGCGGAAAGATTAGAGTCCTTACGCGGACATATCAAGATTGATTCCTGACGTGGAAAGAAAGAGATTATTCCTGACGTGGAAGAGTTTAGTCCTAATGTGGACAGATACAAAGAAGATTTATTCCTTACGTGGAAAGATGAAGTCCTTACGTGGACATATCAGATTCGTTCCTTACGTGGAAAGGTGGGTCCTTACGTGGACGGAATTGGTTTCCTTACGTGGAAAGATTGAGTCCTTACGTGGACATATCAAGTCTGAGTCTTTACGTGGGCAGATCGAGTTTGTATTCCTTACGTGGAAGCACGGGTTATTCCTTACGTGGAAAGTTTAGTCCTGACGTGGACAGATTCAGATCAGGTTGGTTTCCTTACGCGGAAAAGATGGAGGTTCCGTACGTGGAAAGTTGGGTCCTATCGGGGACAGTGTTATTCCTAGCGTGGAAAGAAGTTATTCCTTACGTGGAAGGATGAGTCCTAACGTGGACAATGGTTATTACTGGCGCGGAAGAGTTTATTCCTAACATGGACGATTTATTTCTGATGGAGTGAAGACGAATTATCCCCAGCGAAGTTGCCGAGTTTTTCTCAGGTTAACGGCATGTGGAGTCCTAACGTGGACAGGTTTGGTTGAGATTTCTTCGTGTTGACGACGCAGGCGTCCTAACTTGGACAAGCAAAGTTTTATTCTTGCAATGAGAGAAGCTTTTCAGGCTGATGAAATAATCCCCAAGCAGAGGCGCAATTTATTTCTGCGGTTGGCAAATTTTTGGGTTCTTAGTATTCAACCGTCTCGTACCACGAATGTCTGAAGGCTCCGGGCTCTTCACCCAATCGGGTCCAAGTCGCTTGAATAGGGGCAGTTGTTGCACCCTAAAATTTGCTCAACCTTATTCACTGGGTTTATGTCTCAATATCATTAGCATTTGCATATAGAGTCATGTACATAGTCTAATCATCTGCATATCAAGTCATCCAACAGGGGACCAATCATTATTCTCATCTCTAGAGGCCTAGCAAGAGGTTATTATCCTGATTCAATCTCATTCAAGTCATCAGAAAAGAATTTGAAAGTTGGAGAAGTTAGTGGATCAAGCATTGAGTCTATCTCCTAACTGAGGGTATCTGAGGATCAACAAAGTAAGTTGTGAGCTGTGGATGGAGCATGGAGAGTATGTGGGCATCATGGGAGACTTAGAAAGTCATTTGGAGAAGGAGACAAGTCATTGGTATGATCACAAGTATTGCAGTTGAAGACAGTCAACTAGGGTTTCATCTGGGGTCAACCCTGGGTCAACTCTAGGTCAATTGATTGATTGAAAGGCATTAAGGGCTATTGGAGAGATGTGGGGGTTCATCATTTGACATTTAAAGAAGGATATGGTTATGTGCTAAGAAGAAATCAGGAGAAATCAAGGAGAAGAGGAGTTTCTAAATTAGGGTTTCTGTGTAAAATCCCCTAATTTAGGTCAAATTTCCAAGCAAGATAAGTCAAAATGCAAGCTTCAAATGGATCCTTGGCCAACATGGAACTTGTAGAGGATATCAAGACCTTTAATTTGAGTGGTGGAAGACATCAAGGAGATTTATAGAACTCAAGTTATGGTCCTTGCAAGTTACAGGTCATCTGAGGTATCTGAAATTTTGTCTGTGAAAGTGACTTGACTTCCAAGCTATTTTTACCCCTCAAGGAGATTTCAAATGAATTTCTTGTAAACATAAGAATTGTTCCTCATTGTCTTAGCTTTCTATAATGGTATAGTATGCCTTCATATGATTTGTGGAACTCTACTTATGGTCTTGGAAAGCAAAGGGTATTTTGGTCATTTGAGAATTACAGGTCATTTCAAGCCTATGCCCAAAACTCATACAAGGAAGCTTCAAATGGAAAACTTTACAACATAAAACTTGTTCCAAATGACATTTTGAGTCTATAAAAGTGACCATGAGAGATTGGAAAGATTCATAGCACAAGGTTTCAAAATTGTTGGATTTAATGAATAAAAATGGACTTAAAAATGAGATTTTTCATATTTTGGCCAAATGAAGCAAAATTATAGGTCATTTTGAATGGAAAGATCATTTTGAGAACATTGGCTAAAGTAGAATTTTGAGCTTGGTTCACATTTTGGGAGTTATCCATGGTTACTTGTAATGGAAGATACATAAGTCAAATCTAAGAGAAATCACACAAGGGAAGTTTCTCCAAGCTTCTAGGAGTTTCTAACCTCACCTATATATTGATATGAGAAGGTTCATGCCATGGTTGGTGAATCACTTTGTTCAAAACACAAGCTATACACAATTCTTCCATTTTTGCAAAATCAATTCAAACTCCATCAAACCTTCACCAATTTCCATTTTTCTTGATTTGATCATCATCAATATCTTCCATAGATCACATTCACATCAGAGTTTGGTAGAATTGGGGAAGAAATCGTGCTGTTCAAGTTAATCCTCCAAGAAGCAAGATTTTGGTGATTGCAAGATTCAAGAGCTAGGAACAAGATCCATTGCATACAGAATTCATAATCAAGTTCCTTAATCATTTTTCACTCATCACAAGCATCAGATCCAAGGATTTTAGCACCTGTTTTCAAGAATTTGCACCAGGTATGTTTTCCTTCGAATTAGCTAGCATAGTGATCATGGCATAGGATTGTTAGTATATTAGAGACCTAGGTGGTTAGGTGATGAATTTCACAAACTTTGGAGAAGTTTAATGGAGGTCATCAATGGTGCATTAATTCTGTTAGAGCTTGGAACATCAAGGATATGGCCTTATAATCTTAGCTCAATAGTTCAGAATACTCAGCATAAGATGTAGATCATGATAGGGTAAAGATTGGAGAGAATTGAAGCAGTTGATATCAGGTGTTAATGGTGGACTCTATCTGTTATACCTATCGGGTTCCATTATTGCTTGAGTTTTAGGAGGAGTTATGGTTATGGCTGTGTAGAGGGAGAAATTTAGAGCAACTTTTCTCTTTGGATCGAGGGCATCCATGTAGAATTGAGTGAGAACAGGATGGTTGAAGGTGCGTGCATGGAGATGATTTCTGAAACCCTAGGGTTTGTCCAAGGTTGAAGACGATGGAGGACCACACGATTGCATGTTTGACCATGACTCAAATTCTAATCCAACGGCCTTGGTTTAAAGATGAAAACGGAGGGAAGGTTCAAGCATCTAAACGCCCCGTTTCATTTAAGTTTCTGAATGGGCTTTGAATTCCATTGCTAATGGCACCCTCCCTAATCAGGCCCAATGTGAAATGAACTGAATCTATTGCTATTCGCACCGTTCAGAGTTTTTTTAATTTTTGTTATAGTTTCTGGTTGAACTGGGCCCAGACGCGCTTGCTATGCGCGCCCCCCTGTCTGGGCCCATCCTTTATCTCAATTGTTTTTTCATACTTGCTGCACCCCCTTTCCATTTAGTTCATTTCATTTTATTTCAAAAAAATATTAATTCTTTTAAAAATCATAATAAATCATAAACTTCATATTTTTTGATGATTCTTTTTGCATTAATTTCTTCAAGATGTCTAGAAAATTATAAAAAATAAAAATTGCATTTTATTTTATTTGATATTTTTCCCATATTTTCCAAATAAATGCCTATTTTAGGTGTTTCATTTCATACATGAATTTTGTTGATTTTTGTTCTAATAGTTGCTTTAACATTTTTAATCCATTCTTTTTAGGTTGTTTAGTTTAGACATTCAACTTGTACATACATTTTAGTTCATATTTTTAGGAATTAATTTTAGGTGATTAGTTTAAGTGTGAATAACATGAACAAAAATTAGGGTTTAAGTGATGACTTAGGAAAATTAGTTCATTTCCCTTAGGACTTAGAGATTGCATACTTTAGTTATGGGACTATAGGGACTATGGATAGTTATTAGATCCCTTAGAAATCACTAGGATTCCCCTACTGCTATTAGTATATTACTGTCTATATTTGATTGATTGGTGTGGTGTGCCCTCTGGGGATTATTGTTTGTCTGTATGGGTATTGGGATTGTCTGGGGATTGGGGAGCTGAAGACTTGTGATGAGGAAGCCATTGGAGATCAAGAGCTTGAAGAACAACTTCCAGAGTTGATGAGGAGATTCCTGCTAGCAGCTGTTGAGGAGATTAGGGTTTAGGAGCTAGGCAGAGCTCTAGATTAGAAATCTTGTTTCTCAAACATGGAATGCTTTGTTTGCATCCATCCTTTCCCTATGATTCAAAGTCTCTTTCAAATATCCACCTCCTTCCTTTGGAAGGATCAGTGAATATATTTGAAAGATAGAACTTGTGAGGGAAAACTGTCTGTATAATGTTAACAGCTAATGAACCACCCTTGGTAGGTAATTGACTGTCTAACATTCATTCACTTCATCTTGTTGATTGATGTGCATCCTGGAGATTGAGACTTGAAGAAAAGCCATTGTAGACTGAAGGTTGATGATCAAAGCCCTTGCTGGAATGCTGTGGAGATAGAGATTGATGCTTGTTGAAGCTTGAAGACTGATGTGGTGCAGAGTTGCTGAGGCTGTTTATTTTTCTGCTGTAATTCATTTCTGATGTATTGATTGGTTTTCCTGACTGTATTGCTTGCTGTTTACCCTGTTGGGTTGAAAGTGAATCCTGTTCACTTTTGCCTATTGTTTTCTAGGTTCGAGGTTGAGTGGGACTCCCTTGCCTCGCTTGTATTGCTGCATTCATGCATTTTATTGCTTTACTGTATATATCTGATATTGTTTATGTTTCCTCCTATCCCTTAGGATCTCTGTTTCTCTCCGTGCAAGAGAGGAACATGATAGACACTAGGTCTTAACCCATGCATGATAACATTAGGTTAGTTTGATTCCCTTTGCAACCGTAGGTTAGAGTTCTGTCTCTTCTTTCTCAAAACAAACAGAAAAACACAATAAGATTTCAAACACAATAAAAGACACTTCTTCCGTAAAAGAATGTGAACTCATCAAAACGTCATTTTTGTCCGCTTGGACGGTTAATCAGAAAAACCCTTTTCAGAAGGAATAAAATCAACCAAGACAGACTTATGTCGTACGTGGCCCGAACTACGTTTGCTCTGATCTTCCATGCAGTGTGGAAGTACGTAGGCAGAGGATGCGATATCCTAGCGAGCAACCTTCCCCTCCTTTCCCGTAGGTAGGCGAACTACGTTGACTCTGATTTCTCGTTCCAGACGGGAATACGTAGGCATAAAGTGCGATACTTTGCCGAGTCATTTTATTTTCTTTTAACCCTTGACCTGTAGAGTAGATAGAATAACAATCCATACCCGAAAACAAGCGTGGATCCCGTCGAGTACGACGGACGTGAGGGGTGCTAATACCTTCCCCTTGCGTAACCGACTCCCGAATCCAGGTTTTGGTTGCGACGACCATACATTTCCCGTGTTGTGCGAGGTTTACTCTGAGCGTTTCCTTTCCCTCCCGTGGGATAAATAACGCGCGGTGGCGACTCTTCTGTTCAGCCGGCGCCGATTTTCGCAGTAGCGACAAAAGTCATCTGATCTCATGGTTCAGCAAGAAGCAACCCACAATAGCACTTTCAACAACAGAAGCAGAATATATTGCTGCTGCTGGTTGTAGTACACAGATGCTCTGGATGAAGAGTCAGCTAGAAGATTATCAGATATATGAGAGTAACATTTCTATTTTCTGTGATAATACTTCTACTATTTGCCTATCTAAGAATCCCATTTTACATTCTAAGGCAAAACATATAGAAATTAAACATCCTTTCATCAGAACTATGTTCAGAAGGAAATTATAAGTTTAAAATTTGTTGATAAAGACCATCAATGAGCTGACATTTTTACAAAACCCCTTGCTGAAGATAGGTTTAAATTTATTCTGAAGAATACTAGTATGGATTTTTGTCCAGAATAACATTATTATTCAGAAGTAAATTTACTCAGATGAAAATTGATTAATGTGTATACTCTGGAGGATTTTCATTTGTATTTCATTTGTTATCTTATTTCTTTTGAAACTCTGAACTAACAACCTTCAGAGGATCTGAACGCTACTAATGTTTCATTTCCTTAAGAAGTTTCAGAGACACCCAAACATTAAACATGTGTCACACAGAATCTGAAAAGTTGGAGTGTAAACAATGAGACGCCGTTTAGAGGTAATGTTTGAACAATTATTTTTCTCGTTTTCCTCCCCACGCTTGTCAGAATCATTAAATGCTTTTTAATCATTATTCTTTTTGATGTGATTTAATGTTTTAATTAATTGTGAGTAAATGCTGAACGTGTGTTTGTGTGCCCTAATTTTCTTTCTTTGCCCCTATATATTTCACAACACAACACTTTTGACATTTTTCGCTCTCGTTCACAATCGTTTATGCATTTCTGTCTTCTTCATTATCTTCATCTCTACAAACCAAAATCTTCAAGAAGATCAAGTTATCTTTCTAGTTCTTCAATGGCAACCTCATCATCATCAACTCAAAAGCTTGCATCTACAATGGTTGGATCTACTTCTGAAATGGGTAACGTCACCTACATAGAACCTGAAAGAACCCTTCTCACTCCTGTTGAAGATTTGGAAGTTCTTTGCGAATTCATGGCTGATTTTGACTGCATTGTAAAGAATGGGTTTGATTTGCGACAAATTTTTTCTGCACAAGGATGGACTAAGTACTTTGATAGACTCTGCACAATCGGATAAGAAATGTCATATCTAGAAGAACATCAGATAGACGTGACATAAAAATCTGTTTGGTAGGTGCCAAGTGAGTTGGACTTTGACCATAAGGTAAGACGTGGATAAAACACGACCTCGGGAGAAATGCAAATGAGGATGAAACACCCATGTTATGCATATGTATATGAATTATGCAGATGATATATGATCAAAATGCAAGTGCAGACGCTGACGACAAGGCTCGACTCTTTTGGTGAGAAGACAAGACTGGAAGACTGATTCCTCAACACGAAGATCACTGCCATTCTTCTTGGGGACTACAGATGCTATCGCTGAATATATCTCTGCCACACATGGTAAATTGTGTCAAATTGATGATCCTTGTAGGAAGGATGAATAACTGCTTGGGGACTCTTCAAGTAAACTGCCCCATTTTAGCTGCCTGTTGTAGATGAACTGATAATCGCTTCAGCTTATTGAAGATGACTGATCTGTTGGGTGCTTGGAAGGCTTGCCCCAGTCCGAGTCTTGAAATATCTTCTGGATAAACCACATCTGAGAAGACCTTGCTTTGAACAAATATTGAACTGATTCTTCGACAGGATGTGAAAAGAACTTGCCCCTGATAGGATCACCGACCAAGTTTCTCAATGTTTGAAAATTCCTTGAGAGGAAATCCAGTTTGCAAACAAAAGTGTTCATACAAACACGGTAATGCAAAGTTCATGCAAATTTTGAAATCAAAATCATTTTTGAAAGAGCAAAATAAAAGAGTCATTGGATAGAATACGGTGGTTCAAGACACTCAAAGTTTAAAGCACATGTGTACTGCCAAAATAATTGATTTACAAAGATCTTTTAGAGTTAGTTTACACAACCTTATTGTAGTATGCTTTCAAAATAACCTTGTTTCAGTTAGGTCTTTTGAGGGTTGTAACGTGGCCTGGTTCACGGTTTAAGAAGAAAAAGATAAAGGCTCAAATTTTATTTGTGCCCACCCAATATACATGATGATCTTCAGTCCTACGCTCAGCTAACTCAGAATATACACTCAGGTTCCTATAGGAATTACACTGATTATAGCCATGATGATGGTTCAGAAGTCCAAGGACTCTTGAGACGGCAATCACTACTTCTCTACAATATTTGGTTGTTTTGACATTGAGGATTTTCATGGTAAAGATTTAAAGATCTCCTCTTCTATATTATCCCTAACTTTTTCCTGAACTGTTTCTTGCAAAGACTACAGTCACCGGGATGCCCCAATTTTGCCTAAGTCTCCTTCATTGATTTTGACTTAGCGGGCTTTTTTTCTTTTGATTTCTTTTGGAAATAAAATGACTGCCTGGCTTAATGATTACGATGAACCATCATCGGCTTTTTTTTGGTTTGAAAAACATCTTTGACACTTGTTTGTTGTGTGCGAAGGAAAATTGTGGTTGCAACCTTTATATGAAAGGTGTCTCGTAATCGAGTTAACTGAGAACTACGCACCCCAAGGTTAAGATTGTGGTTTTTTTTGTAAAGAAAGAAACTCTTACTTCTAGGCTCGAAGGGGTTAACGAGGGATTACCTTCCTTATTTCTCCAGTGTTTGGGAGTTGAAACAATGCCTTACATCGTCAACAAAGTTTGATTGAAAGCATACTGCCAACAGTTATGGGTATAACGTTTTCATCATCCTCCATCAAATATTTGCATATCAAAAGTTTGAACAAAAGATGTATATTTTTTAAAAGATAAAGCATAAAGGTGCAAATAATAGACAAATGAATTGAATCAAAAGTTGCAATGCTCATTCATTAACACGAAAGTACAAACATAATTTGAAGGCAAACAACTAGTACAAAATAAGGAAAGTGCAAACAACAAGAAACATGGCTTAGTGATTAATGAGTTCTCCTGTCTGATTTCAAATCAACGATCTCCATTTGGATTTCTACATTATGCACTTCTTGCTCTGATATCTTGCGTCTGTAATTAGCTCTAGTCCGATATCGGTGTCGAGGAATCAGCTTGACGACTCAAAGGCACACAGAATGATGAAGACAACTGGAGATGAGCGACTGGACAAACAGATGGTATGCAACGAACCATGCAAAGATGCAAATGCAATGCTATGCAAGACAGGATGCAAAACATACATAACAGGATCAAAGGTTCAAGATCACAGTGTGAGGTATGGGTAAAGAACCAACCACGGGGTGTGTACTATGGTTAAAGCACCTGCACAACGGGTTCTAAAATGTTCCCAAAGTCATAGTAAATCCTTCGGATATTGCCAACTAACACAACTACTTACGTGAGTCAACAATATTCTCAAGATAAACTCGACTGAGTGTAGCATCGCGTGAAAACTATTGAGGGACTACTCCCTAACAATTTCCGCGCTACGTCCTAAAAAGGCCAAGTGGGGTTAAAGTGTTACTAAAGGTCCTCAGCTTCACAGATTCATACTAAAATAATTAGTGAATACACGACTACTCATGCATTGCTAACCATTTCAAAGAGTCTCCACTGAGCGTGATTACATCATATGTCAGACATATTGGGACTACTCCCAATAGCCTAACTATTGATCATATCACAATCCTATCTCATGTGTCACTCAAATCCGGGTTACGATTTATCTCACCACTCAAGGCACCCAAATTAAACAGATATATTGACAAATATACACAAATATACAAGCAAGCAAACATATAGCAAACACAAATACAAACAAGGTGGGCTTAACCCTCTTAGGGGAGGTCCCCAGTGAAGTCGCCATTTCTGTTGCGGTGAGAATCGTGATACCAAGCTATTGAATTAACTTGAATATTTAATTCTTAAGTTCACAACCGGACTTTAATTTATCCAAAAAGGAAAGGTTTAAAGAAAGAAAAACCTATTAAAATGCAAAGCAAAAAGCAATGCTTAAAGCTAAGCAAAGAGAGATCTAAAGGTTCGGGGGTTGGTTATGCCTAGGATAGGTATTTCACATCCTAAACATATGTAGTACTCTACAGGAACCTCATGTTAATATTTGTGTTTGCTGAAGTTTGCTTGCTAAAAAAAATGTGCTAAGGGTAAAGATACAAAGTATATACAGAGTTTGGTAAAGTATGCTCGCGAAGACATCGAATCTCGTGCCTACGTATCCTGACGGGAATGGAATTTGAGCAACCGTAGTCCCCCTGGTAGGGTAGGGAACTCGTGACTGTGGTTAAGGTTCCAAAGGGAAAGTAAATGTATGCAGCGAGACACTTACATAGAGTGCGGAGACTCT
Source organism: Lathyrus sativus (assembly GCA_963859935.3). Lineage (NCBI taxonomy): Eukaryota > Viridiplantae > Streptophyta > Magnoliopsida > Fabales > Fabaceae > Lathyrus > Lathyrus sativus. The sequence goes on along the minus strand of OZ012741.1, from coordinate 35,101,412 downwards.
AAACTAAAGTTAAGTTAGAAAAGAAGGGAATCTCCACGGCGGGACGACTAAATAGAGCACTACAACTCCAAGCCTAAGTTGCAAAAGTAAACACAGGGAATGTCCACGGCGGGACGACTAAATAGAGCACGGCGACTCCAATCCTAAGTTGTAAATGTTAACAGAAAGTTAGTTTTTAGTGAGGGAGAAAGAAAAGGTTGGAAAAGTGTGAAGTGGGCTCGCCAAGACGTCGCATCTTATGCCTACGTATTCTCATCGTGAAATCAGAGCGTTCGTAGTTCCCCTACCTAGGGGTGAGGAACTCTTGACTGTGGTCAAGGTTCTAAGGGGATGTAAGCATTCATAGGGAAGTACTTACATGGAGTGCGGCGACTCCTGAATCTAAGTTGAGATTGTTATGGTAAAGAATGTCCATGGCGGGACGCTAAACATGAGTACGGTGACTCAAATCCTAAGGTTAGGATAAAGGATAAAGGATGTCCACGGCGGGACACTAACTGTGAGTACGGCGACTCAAATCCTAAGGCTAGGATAAATGGTAAAGGATGTCCACGGCGGGACGCTAAAAGTGAGTACGTCGACTCAAATCCTAAGGCTAGGATAAAGGGTAGAAAATGTCCACGGTGGGACGCTAAATAGAGCACGGCGACTCTAATCCTAAGGTTAAGATAAAGGGGTAAAGGTAAAGGATATCATACGTAAACACAATGTCACAATAATGTAAACTGAAGGTTCAAAACCTCATGGGGATAATCAGCAATTTTTAAAGGTGAATTGCTTAAACGCGTACAAGAAAAGTTGATGATTCAAACTTAAATGCACAAGAAAGACAACAAGCCAAGTTCATAATCTCAAATTAAAAACTAAAAGAGAAATAAGGTCACAGTCTTGGAATGACAGAATGAGAGGAAGGAGGGTGAAAACCCTAAAATGATTTATAATTCTCTCACAATGTAAAGTGTTTCTAAAATGAAATTTTTAGAATTCTTTGAACATCATGTGAAAATATACATTGATACAAGAATTTAGAAAAAAGAATCACTTTAAAATGATTAAAAATGGAGAAGTTATGGAAATTTGAAATTTAAATGGAATAAAATAAAATAAAATAAAATAAAACAAGTGCTAAAAATAAGGAAATGCCTCACCCAAGGCTTGAACCCAAGACCTTGGGGTCATAGGCTCAAAATGTGACCATCCCAACCATTTCCACACGCATCAAAAATAAGGGAAAAAGAAGTAAAAACATTAAAACCATAAAAAATCACAGACTTTATAAAAAGTGGCCTCGCTGAGGCTCGAACAGAGGTCATTGGCATTACAAGATACTTAAAGGCAAGGTGTAACACCCATTTTAATTATTTAGTCATTTTATTATTATTTTAAATATTTTATGTTGATGTGCCCTTTGGTAGGGTGTATTTGATGATGTTTGGTGGGTGTCCCTGAGATGGGAGGATCATTGGTGGTAATTTGGTGAGTTTATAATAATATAAGAAATAATAGTAATATTGGTGGTGGTATTAATATTATTACTATTATTATTATTATTATTATTATTATTATTATATTTATGATTATTATTAATATTTGTAGTAATATTATTAATATGGAGAATATAATATTATTATTAATATAGTTATTATATTATTATGATTTTTGGTGTGAATATGATAATATAATGAATAATAGTAATATTGGTGGGGGTATTATTATTATTATTATTATATATTATTATATTTATTAGTATTATTATTATTATTATTTTGGTGAGATAATATTATTATTATTATTAATAGTATTATTATGATTAGTATTATTAATATTAGTAATATTATATTAGTATTATTAATATTAAGATTATTATTATTAATATTATTTTATTATTAGTATTGATATAATTGTTATTATTATCATTAGTATTATTATTATTATAATTATAATTATTGTTGGGTGTATTACTATTATTATTATTATATTGAATATTACTATAATATTACAATAGTATTATATTATTATTATTATTATTATTATTATTATTATTATTATTATTATTATCATTATTATTATTATTATTATTATTATTATTATTATTAGGAATATTAGTGGTTGGAATAAGTAAAATAAGAAGTGGAAGAGTTATGGGGAAGTTAGAATGGAAATATGAAAAGGCACGATAGAAAGAGGGAAGAGAGAAAGAGCGATAGAAAGAGAGAAGAGGAAAGAACGAGAGAAGTGAGAAGAACGAAGGAAAAAGGGAATGAAGAACGGAAAGAAAAGAGGAGGCCAAGAGACCAAATCCAGGAAGAATTTCATCGATCAACCGATTAACAAGGTAAGGGGGGAGAAACTTGATTGGGAATGGTATATACATGTATAGGGTAGTGGGGATTCCTTAACCCCGTAGGAATGTATCGTTGATGAAGTTTTATATTGACATGCTATTGATTGTTGAGTTATGTTGATGTTGATGGATTGAAATATGTTGATGGTTGGTGAATTGTTGTTTTTGGTTAATTTGGCGTATAGGTTGGGTTTACGGTTTTAGGGAAGTTCTGTGTGACCTTTTTGATGTGTCGATAGATTGTTTAAGTGATGACTTTGGAATAATATGTATATGATGATGTACGGATGTTTGATGTTGCCAATTGACTGTTGGTGTTGGTTTGGTTTGAGTAAGGTTCAGAGTAACTCTAAAGTGCCGATAGTGTGCCGTAATGTTGATTTGGAGTAGAATTATAGGAAGATTGATAAGCCTAATATGCATTGGTCGTAATACGGATAGTATAGGAAGTGGATGTTATAGAATAGGCTTGAATCGGAGAAGAGTGAGAATTCTGAACTGTGAGAACTTGAGAAGTCGCAGGCAACTCGCTAGCACTTTGCTTAGCGAGAAGGTAGCGAGCGTAGCAGAATGTGGTTTTTCTATGTTGTTATGCTGTGTGCGCTAAGTGTGTAGTGCCCTTGGACTTTGTTGATTATAGGGGAGATGATTGAGTGTTATAGAGTGAGTACTCGGTGATAGTATGTGATTTCCGTTACTAATTATTTAAATGGATAATTAGTTGGTGTATGAATCATGCGGAGCATGGTGTAGTGATCAGTAGGATCGTGTATTCCCGAGTGGTGGGAAGTGTTTATATCTTGGTGATAAAGTATGAACTTGTTTACTTGGTGATGGTACTCTTTTTCCTTGATATTGTTGGTGAACAATTAGTTAATGTATATATATGTAGTGATCAGTAGGATCGTGCGTTCCCAAGTGTTAGGATGTGGTTATATCTGGTGTTATAGTATGAAGTTGTTTACTATCTGATTGATCTATACGGTGTTGGTGTATGTTATATCTGTACATATATGCATTGATGTATGATGATATGATCAGGAGGATCGTGTGCACTTTGAGTGCCTAATTATGATAGTTATGCATTGGTGTGTGCATATCATGGTGTTTTGGTGGGATGAACCATGTCTCAGGAGGAGCGTAAGTGATTCATCTGTACTCCTTGGTGGAGAATGGTGGGGGATAGATCATGTCTCAGGAGGAGCGTAAGTGATCTATCCAGGTTCGATTGAATGAACCAATGATTCGGTACCGCATGCATGGTGTTGAGTTGCATATTTGCATTATAATATGTTATATTGTAATTTGAACAGTAGGTTCGTTATATGGAGTTGTTGGGGGTGAATATTGGTGTGTTGGTGTGTTTTACTACCTTGTTTACATGTATTACATTACCAATATATTTTTGATCATGTTTTCTCACCCCTTGGTTGTTGTTGTGTCTGTGCTTCTCCGGAAGTACAGATAATCCAGGTACTTAGATAGCTTGGATGGTGGTGTGTCAGTCGAGTCTAGGATGCTCTGATACGTAACACGGGATATGGGTGTTTTAATTGTTTTATGTCAAACTTGTTGTAATCCTGTGACGTATCACTTTTTTTTTGTGAATTATAATAATAAATATTTTACGAAATTTGGCGGATGGCCGAGAATGTTGGAATAATGTTTTCCGCTGTATTATTTTTGAGAATAATTAATAAAGTATTTTTATAAAAATTTGGTGATGTGATATCCCACTATTTTGGGGAAAACTCTGATGTTTATTTATAATGTTTATATTTTATTTAATTTGGGAAGTGGGGTGTTACAATTGGTATCAGAGCAGGTCGGTCCGTCCGGCCAATGTTGTCTAGTGTTATTATTTCCTGGTATGCGACATGTGTGTAAAAACACTGTCGGTGCATGTTGTTGGTTAACTTCATTGGTAGAAGTGGAATGATTCCAGTGGGGGAGAAGTTGTATTTCTCCGAAAAGCTACAGTGTGGTGGCTTAGTGTGTTGAGGAGTGATATCATAGTTTGGTAAAGATGGTTTGTACCCCATCATGATTTCGGCTGTCTATTAACAAATTGAGGAACTGATCACCCTTAATCTCTTGTTAATAGTGGACGGGATTGTGTTGGATGGGATAGACGTATCTTGCAAGCTTGGGTGGTGTGAGCAGTGAATAGTCTTGAGTTAAGCTAAGTGCTTAAGGGATTATTTTGAGGAATTTGGTGTAAGGCGGTGTTGAAGTGTCTATTTTGACTGAAACTTAGAATGAGAAGGAAAGTGAGAAAAATTGGGATTTGTCAATTATTTGCGATTGCCGGAGGTTTCCGGATGAGGTAGGTGATTTACTATCGGAGTGTGAAGTAAAGCTCACACGTTGACTTTGTTGTTGGAACGAGTCCGATATTAGTGACTCCATATGGTGTGTTTTCGTTGGGATTGGAGAAGTTGAAGAGTCAACTTGAAGACCTTCTAGGAGAGAGGTTCTTTTGTTAGAGTGTGCTACCGTAATGTGCACCAATTTTGTTGGTTAGACAAATAGAAGGTTTTGTGAAGCTTTGGGTGAACTATAAATAAGTGAACAGGGTGACTATCAAGGATAGGTGTTCGCTTCCAAGAGTTAATGATTTGATGGAACAATTGATCGAGGGATGTGAGTCCCTTGGTCATGTGATCTCGAGTAGAGTTCTTGTGGTGGATGGGACGAAGGTCAAAAGTTCTATCGTATTAGGATGCTCAAAGATCTGCTGTTGAGATTGGAAGTAATTGAGTTTTAAATTATCCATAGATTTAAAATGTGTTGGATGGCTTCCTAAGTATAAAATTGTTGTTGTACGTTAAATTCCGAGATCGCAACTTTTTACGGAATCGAAATCAGACACTCAGAAGTCGGGTAACGGTCGAAAAGAGGATTTTGGGACTGTCATGTTCACCTGGCGAGCATACTGGCGAACATCCATATTCGCTGCGGTGTTCGCCTGGAGAAGGGGTCCTGGGCAGAAAATGTTATTCTGGTGTTTTTGCCGTAACGGGAGAACCGTAACTCGGAATGACGCGCGGTTCGAAGCGTTGGAAAGCTATTCAAATTATCTATGAGATGGTGAAGTATTGACATAGATTTAATCTATTTATTGATGAAGTGTGTTTGAATGTTGTGGTAAGGACGGGCGGTACGGTATGTGTTCCCGCTATAACTCACAACTTGTTTGTCCACTTGGCATGGGATCTTCTTTAATTATTTATATAAGGCAATGGTTGTGTTAATAAATGATATTTTAAGGTATTCGAAGCGTATAGAGGATTATGTTGAGCATAAGGAACTGGAGTTATCAGTGTTGGAAAAAGAGCGGTGATATACTTCCGTAAGGAAAGTTCTGCCGAATCCGATAGAACTAATTGTGGTGTTTGTGATGCTTGTTGATATAATTAGGGGATTTGCTAAAGACAACTTCAGCGAGTTTCAATTATGCAAAAGGCAACTTGAAGTGTATAAGAGAAATCATCCGACCAGTGATTTAGAGTTGGTTACTATTGTGATTGTACCGGAGTCGGAGTCTTCAAAAGTTCAAACTGAGATCGGAGATGTTTGGTGATCTTAAGAGTTTAAGGTGTTTGTTTAATTTGAATCAGACGAATATGAGGCATAGGAAATAATTGAGACTTCGGAAGGAGTACGGCTTCGAGTTGAATTACCATTCGGGTGAAGTGCATGTGGTAGATGATGCGGTGAGTTGGAAATGTTTGCGTATACCGAAGATGACGGTGAGAAGAGTTAGAACTGATTGAGAAATTTCATAATATGCGTTTTGTGAGTAAGGATACTTCTTATGGAGTTAAGCTTTTATTATTAAGATCTGACTAGTGATATCCTTGAGAAGAATCGAGAAAGTCAGAAATCTGGGTTGAATAGTGAATTAGTTGAAATTGATAAATTAGAGTCGAAGAGTGGATTGTCGGGTTTGTGGAAATAATACCACGAGGTGTTATGATAGAGTATGTATATCAGATGTTGTTGAAGGGAGTAGGAGTACTCGTGAAGAAATACATTGAGGTAGATGGAGTATCCATCTCGGTGCTATGAAGAAGTAACCGAACTTGAGTAGATTGTTTTTGAGACCATGGATAAGGAGAGGTGGAATATGCTAGTTAGAATTGTCGGAATTCGAAGAGTGAACATCAGAGACTGTTGAGTCTGATGTAGTCGTTAAATATTCCAGAGTGGAAATCAGGTAGTATTTTCACGAAATTGGTGTTGAGATTTCCAAAGAATTTGTAAAGACATAATTTTAATTTGAATTGTTAGGAGTGGATTAACTATTCCGTGTTGAGGATATACGAGATGCATATTGAGAAAGTGGTGAAGTTGGATGTGATACTGACGAATATTGTGTCAGATGGAAATTTGAGGTTTATAGTGAGATTTTGGAGGGGATTACAGGAAGCTTCGGGTACTAAGTTGAAGTTGAGTTCGACTTACCATCCGCAAACTGATGGTCAGTCAGAGAGGACTATTGAGTCTGTAGAGAATTGGTGAGAGCTTGGGTGTTGGATCAAGGTGGATCGTGGGATGATTAATTACCGTTGATTGAGTTACCTATAATAACGGTTACCATCCTAGTGTCGGAATGACACTATATGTGGCTTGGTGAGGTAGGGAGTATAGGAATCTACTGTGTTGGAATGGGTCGAGTGAGAGTGTTGTGCTCAGACCTGAAAATTATGTTTGAGATGGCTGAGAAGATCAAGAGGATCCAAAAAAAAAAGTGTTTTGAGAGTCACACCAGTGACTGATGTTGGTCGAACTTCGAAGTCTTAGAAGTTCGCACCGTGTTCTGTGGTTTGTATCAGAGTGGCGCAGCGGAGGCATGGGAGGAGTAACATGTTAGACTGTTTTTCCGTTGCCGTCGTGAATTGGCATGACGTGTTCCATGTGTCTGGTTGAGAAAGTACATTGAATCAGGTGGATGATGTACTAGTGAAAAATAATTTGAGTGCTGAAGCATTGCTGGTTCGTTTTGACGAACGGAAGTCAACTCCGAGGGTAGGAGACATCTTTGGTGAAAGTGGCTTGGAGAGGTGCTGCAGAAGGCAGTGTGACCTGGAAATTGGAATGAAGGATGCGGGAAACGTATCCGGATTGGTTTCCATCAGGTAATTTTCGAGGACGAAAATAATTAAAGTGGGGGAGAGTTGTAACACCCATTTTAATTATTTAGTCATTTTATTATTATTTTAAATATTTATGTTGATGTGCCCTTTGGTAGGGTGTATTTGATGATGTTTGGTGGGTGTCCCTGAGATGGGAGGATCATTGGTGGTAATTTGGTGAGTTTATAATAATATAAGAAATAATAGTAATATTGGTGGTGGTATTAATATTATTATTATTATTATTATTATTATTATTATTATTATTATTATTATTATTATTATTATTATTATTATATTTATGATTATTATTAATATTTGTAGTAATATTATTAATATGGAGAATATAATATTATTATTAATATAGTTATTATATTATTATGATTTTTGGTGTGAATATGATAATATAATGAATAATAGTAATATTGGTGGGGGTATTATTATTATTATATATTATTATATTTATTAGTATTATTATTATTATTATTTTGGTGAGATAATAATAATATTATTATTATTAATAGTATTATTATGATTAGTATTATTAATATTAGTAATATTATATTAGTATTATTAATATTAAGATTATTATTATTAATATTATTTTATTATAAGTATTAATATAATTGTTATTATTATCATTAGTATTATTATAATTATAATTATAATTATTGTTGGGTGTATTACTATTATTATTATTATGTTGAATATTACTATAATATTACAATAGTATTATATTATTATTATTATTATTATTATTATTATTATAATGATTATTATAATTATTATTATTAGAATTATTATTGGGAATATTAGTGGTTGGAATAAGTAAAATAAGAAGTGGAAGGGTTATGGGGAAGTTAGAATGGAAATATGAAAAGGCACGATAGAAAGAGGGAAGAGAGAAAGTGCGATAGAAAGAGAGAAGAGGAAAGAACGAGAGAAGTGAGAAGAACGAAGGAAAAAGGGAACGAAGAACGGAAAGAAAAGAGGAGGCCAAGAGACCAAATCCAGGAAGAATTTCATCGATCAACCGATTAACAAGGTAAGGGGGGAGAAACTTGATTGGGAATGGTATATACATGTATAGGGTAGTGGGGATTCCTTAACCCCGTAGGAATGTATCGTTGATGAAGTTTTATATTGACATGCTATTGATTGTTGAGTTATGCTGATGTTGATGGATTGAAATATGTTGATGGTTGGTGAATTGTTGTTTTTGGTTAATTTGGCGTATAGGTTGGGTTTACGGTTTTAGGGAAGTTCTGTGTGACCTTTTTGATGTGTCGATAGATTGTTTAAGTGATGACTTTGGAATAATATGTATATGATGATGTAGGGATGTTTGATGTTGCCAATTGACTGTTGGTGTTGGTTTGGTTTGAGTAAGGTTCAGAGTAACTCTAAAGTGCCGGTAGTGTGCCGTAATGTTGATCTGGAGTAGAATTATAGGAAGATTGATAAGCCTAATATGCATTGGTCGTAATACGGATAGTATAGGAAGTGGATGTTATAGAATAGGCTTGAATCGAAGAAGAGTGAGAATTCTGAACTGTGAGAACTTGAGAAGTCGCAGGCAACTCGCTAGCACTTTGCTTAGCGAGAAGGTAGCGAGCGTAGTAGAATGTGGTTTTTCTATGCTGTTATGCTGTGTGCGCTAAGAGTGTAGTGCCCTTGGACTTTGTTGATTATAGGGGAGATGATTGAGTGTTATAGAGTGAGTACTCGGTGATAGTATGTGATTTCTGTTACTAATTATTTAAATGGATAATTAGTTGGTGTATGAATCATGCGGAGCATGGTGTAGTGATCAGTAGGATCGTGTATTCCCGAGTGGTGGGACATGTTTATATCTTGGTGATAAAGTATGAACTTGTTTACTTGGTGATGGTACTCGTTTTCCTTGATATTGTTGGTGAACAATTAGTTAATGTATATATATGTAGTGATCAGTAGGATCGTGCGTTCCCGAGTGTTGGGATGTGGTTATATCTGGTGTTATAGTATGAAGTTGTTTACTATCTGATTGATCTATACGGTGTTGGTGTATGTTATATCTGTACATATATGCATTGATGTATGATGATATGATCAGGAGGATCGTGTGCACTTTGAGTGCCTAATTATGATAGTTATGCATTGGTGTGTGCATATCATGGTGTTTTGGTGGGATGAACCATGTCTCAGGAGGAGCGTAAGTGATTCATCCGTACTCCTTGGTGGAGAATGGTGGGGGATAGATCATGTCTCAGGAGGAGCGTAAGTGATCTATCCAGGTTCGATTGAATGAACCAATGAGTCGGTACCGCATGCATGGTGTTGAGTTGCATATTTGCATTATAATATGTTATATTGTAATTTGAACAGTAGGTTCGTTATATGGAGTTGTTGGGGTGAATAATTGTGTGTTGGTGTGTTTTACTACCTTGTTTACATGTATTACATTACCAATATATTTTTGATCATGTTTTCTCACCCTTTGGTTGTTGTTGTGTCTGTGCTTCTCTGGAAGTACAGATAATCCAGGTACTTAGATAGCTTGGATGGTGGTGTGCCAGTCGAGTCTAGGATGCTCTGATACGTAACACGGGATATGGGTGTTTTAATTGTTTTATGTCAAACTTGTTGTAATCCTGTGACGTATCACTTTTTTTTGTGAATTATAATAATAAAGATTTTACGAAATTTGGCGGATGGCCGAGAATGTTGGAATAATGTTTTCCGCTGTATTATTTTTGAGAATAATTAATAAAGTATTTTTATAAAAATTTGGTGATGTGATATCCCACTATTTTGGGGAAAACTCTGATGTTTATTTATAATGTTTATATTTTATTTAATTTGGGAAGTAGGGTGTTACACAAGGCGTTAACCACTGGGGTGGCAATACATCCAATGTATCAAGCCACTCCAATTGGATATGTACCATGAAAGGCGCATATGCTGGGTATTTGCAAGGCAAGATCAAGTGAAGAACATGAAAACGAGTTCAATCCATCTTCACCAATTCTTAACCAATTTTGATGAAATTAAAGCCAATCTCACTTGATTTTTCATGAGGAAGACGATGGTGCTAACAAAATTTTCCAAAGATGCATACAATATAAAACTTGATTTAAAATGCAATTGAAAGCTTGAGATGCATTTTGAAGATCCATGGATTTAAAAGCAGGTAAGGGGTTGCTCACACTCTAAATTCCATATAAGATGAATTCCAACAGAAAGATGTGTTCAAAGACAAAAGAACATAAAATTAGCAGGTGAGTTGCATTAATGACCATGAGTTGAAACCATATGAATTTTGAAAAGGCAAAGTAAATTCTGATGAGGAGTTTAGTGGTTATTGTTGCACCCTAAAATTTGCTCAACCTTATTCACTTGGTTTATGTTTCAATATCATTAGCATTTGCATATAGAGCCATGTACATAGGTTACTCATCTGCATAGCATAAGCATAGCCAGTCATTCAACAGGGGACCAATCATCATTCTCATCTTTAGAGGCCTATCAAGAGGTTATTATTCAAATTCAATCTCATTCAAGTCATCAGAAAAGAATTTGAAAGTTGGAGAAGTCATTAGATCAAGCATTGAGTATATGTCCTAACTGAGGGTGTCTGGGGATCATCAAGGAAAGTATGAGCTGTGAATTGAAGGCATGGGGAGCATCTAGACATCTTGGAGGACTTAGAAAGTCATTTGGAGAAGAAAACAAGTTGTTGATGTGATCACAAGAATTGCAGTTGAAGACAGTCAACTAGGGTTTCATCTGGGTCAACCCTGGGTCAACCCTAGGTCAAAGGATTGTTGGAGAGGCATTAAGGGCTATTGAAGAGATGTGGGATTCATCATTTGACATGGAGAATAAGGATATGTTGTTATGCTAAGAAGAAATCAAGAGAAATCAAGGAGAAGAGGAGGGTCTAAATTAGGGTTTCTATGTAAAATCCCCTAGTTTAGGTCAAATTTCCAAGCAAGATAAGTCAAAATGCAAGCTTCAAATGGATCCTTGGCCAACATGAAACTTGTAGAGGATCTCAAGACCTTTAATTTGAGTGGTGGAATACATTAAGGAGATTTATAGAACTCAAGTTATGGTCCTTGCAAGTTACAGGTCATCTGAGGTATCTGAAATTTTGTCTGTGAAAGTCACTTGACTTCCAAGCAATTTTTACCCCTCAAGGATATTTCAAATAAATTCCTGGTAAACATAAGAGTTGTTCCTAATTGTCTTATCTTTCTATAATGGTATGGTATGCCTTCATATGATATGTGGAACTCTACTTATGGTCTTGGCAAGCAAAGGGTATTTTGGTCATTTGTGAATTACAGGTCATTTTAACCTATGCCCAAAACTCATACAAGGAAGCTTCAAATGGAAAACTTTACAACATCAAACTTGTTCCAAATGACATTTTGAGTCTATAAAAGTGACCATTAGAGATTGGAAAGATTCATAGCACAAGGTTTCAAAATTGTTGGATTTAATGAATAAAAATGGCCTTAAAAATGAGATTTTTCATATCTTGGCCAAATGAAGCAAAATTATAGGTCATTTTGAATGGAAAGGTCATTTTAAAGACATTGTCTAAAGTGAAATTTTGAGCTTAGTTCATAATTTGTGAGTTATCCATGGTTGCTTGCAATAAAAGAAACATAAACCAATTTCAAGGGAAAGAACACAAGGGAAGCTTCTCCAAGTTTCTAGGAGGTTCTAACCTCATGTATATATTGATGCAAGATGGTTCATGCCATGGTTGGTGACTTCATTTGTTCAAAACCCCAAGTTTGACACACTTTCTCATTTTGGCATAAGCTTCCCAAACTCTCTCAAATCTCCCTCAACTCTCACATTTCTTGATTGAATCTTCATCATCATCATCCCTAGATCAGAATTCCATCAAAGATGTGGTAAATTGAAGCGAGGATCGTGCTATTCATCATCATCATCCAAGGAGCACCAATCTTGGAAGTGAGTGATTCAAGGCCTTGGAACCATACTTGTTGCATACAGAAGTAATCACCAAGCTTATTGATCACTTTCCATTCATCACAAGCATCTGATTTAGAGATCTTAGCACCTGCATCAAGAAATTGCACCAGGTTTGTTTTCTCTTCGTATGGCATGAATTAGTTATAATCTTAGGGTTTTGATAGGGTAGAGTGGTTAAGATAGGATAGAAGATTGATTGGGACGATTTTGGAGAAGTTTCATGAAGTTTGAGTATGATGTATCAATTCTGTTGAGGCTTATAACTCTTGGATTAAGGCACGATAATCATGAGTTAATAGCTTGAAATGATCAGTGCAAGGTGTAGAGTATGTTAGGGCCATAGTTGGAGAGAATTGAGAGGATTGATATCAGTTGAAAATGGTGGATCAGATCTGTTATACCTATCGAGTTTGCTTCGTGAGTGAGTTTTAGGAAGAACTAAGGCTATGGCTGTGTAGAGGGAGAGATTTAGAGCAATTTTGCTCTTGACATCGAATGAATCCATGGAGAGTTGAAGGAGAACAGAAAGGTGTAAGGTTCGTGCATGGGGATGAGTTGCAGGACCTAGGGTTTGCTGGAGGTAGGAGACGATCCATGAGCCACACAATCACATTTTGACCTTTGACTGAAGGACTCATCCAACGGATCATATTCAAATGGAAAACGGAGGGAATGGCTTGGTACGAAACGCCACGTTTCATTTAATTGAAACGTTGGGCTTGGACTCAGATAGCTATACGCACCCCCCACTTCTCAGCCCACCTGAAAAAACAACTGCAGCGAATTACTTTTCTCACCCCCTCCCTTTATTTCTTTCTATTTTCTTTTTTTCAATTTCTTTTTATTTTCATTCATTTTTGAAAATTCATAACAAATTAGAAATTGCATATTTTTAATTCATTCTTTTTTTAACATTTTCTTTAAAGTGTCTAGAAAATTATAAAAAATAAAAATTGCATTTTATTTTTTATTTGATATTTTTCCCATATTTTCCAAATAAATAGCATTTTAATGAGTTTCATTTCATACATAAATTTGTTAATTTTTGTTCTATTAAATGCTTTAATATTTTTTGTCCATTCTTTTTAGGTTGTTTAGTTTAGATATTCAACTTGTAGATACAATTTAGTTCCCATTTTTAGAAATTAATTTTAGGTGTTTAGTTTAGGTGAGAACAACATGAACAAACTAGGGTTTTAAGTGACAACTTAGGAGAATTAATTCATTTCCCTTAGGACTTAGGGATTAAATAGTTTAGCTATGGGACTATAGGGGCTATGGGTAGTTATTAGATCCCCTTAGAAATCACTAGGATTCCTCTACTGCTATTAATCTACTGTATATCTGATTGACTGGTGTGGTGTGCCCTCTGGGGATTTCTGCTTGCTTGTTTGGGGTATTGGGATTTGTTTGGGGACTTGGAAGAGCTGAAGACTTGTGATGATGGAGCCATTGGAAATCCAGAGACTGAAGGCCAACCTCCAGAGAGGAAGAGGAGATTCCTGCTAGCAGCTGTTGAGGAGACTAGGGTTTAGGAGCTAGGCAGAGCTCTAGATTAGAAAGCTTGTTTCTCAAACATGGATTGCCTTGTCTGCATCCATTCTTCTCTGTGATACAGAGTCTCTCTAAGACACTCACCCCCTTCCTTTGGAAGGCTTGGTGCTATTGTCTAAGGGATAGAACTCTTGAGAGAAAATGTCTTATGTGTTAGTAGCAGTTGGTTTACCACCATTGGTAGTCAACTAATTGCTTAGCACCCAATCCACTCTGGTGATTGATCCCTCAGCTTGGAGGATATGACTTGAAGAAAAGCCATTGTAGACTGAAGGTTATCAGCCAGAGCCCTTGCCTGAAGGCCTTGAAGATAGAGACTGATGCTTGTTGAAGCCTGGAGTTGATTGGAGATGACTTGAAGATGGGTATTGATGCAGAGCTGCTGTGGCTGTTTATTTTGCTGTATTTCATTTCTTGATGTATTGATTGGTTTTCCTGACTGTATTGTTTGCTGTTTACCCTGTTGGGTGGAAGGTGAAGCCTGTTCACTTTTGCCTATTGTTTTCCAGGTTCGAGGTTGAGTGGGACTCCCTTGCCTCGCTTGTATTGTTGCATTCATGCATTTTACTGTTTTACTGTATATATCTGCTATTGTTTCTATTTCCGTCTATTCCCTTAGGATCTCTGTTTCTCTCTGCGTAAGAGAGGAGCATGATAGACACTAGGTCTTAATCCATGCATGATAACATTAGGTTAGTTTGTTTCCCTTCGCGACTGTAGGTTAGAGTTCTGTCTCTTCTTCCTCAAAACAAACAGAAAAACACCATAAAGATTTCAAACACAATAAAAGACACTTCTTTCGTAAAAGAACGTGAACTCATCAAGACGTCATTTTTGTCCGCCGGGACTGTTAATCAGAAAAACCTTTTTCAGAAGGAATAAAATCAATCAAGACAGACTTGTGTCGCACGTGGCCCGAACTACGTTTGCTCTGATCTTTCATGCTGTGTGAAAGTACGTAGGCATAAGATGCGATATCCTAGCGAGCAACCTTCCCCTCCTTTCCCGTAGGTAGGCGAACTACGTTGACTCTGATTTCTCGTTCCAGGCGGGAATACGTAGGCATAAAGTGCGATACTTTGCCGAGTCATTTTTATTTTTATTTTTATTTTTTTAACCCTGACCTATAGAGTAGATAGAATAACAATCCATACCCGAAAACAAGCGTGGATCCCGTCGAGTACGACGGACGTGAGGGGTGCTAATACCTTCCCCTTGCGTAACCGACTCCCGAATCTAGGTTTTGGTTGCGACGACCATACCTTTCCCATGTTGTGCGAGGTTTACTCTGAGCGTTTCCTTTCCCTCTCGTGGGATAAATAACGCACGGTGGCGACTCTTCTGTTCAGCCGGCGCCGATTTTCGCAGTAGCGACAGCTGGCGACTCTGCTGGGGATCCAACGTCCCCTGGCTGCTAAGGACTGCGATAGTTCTTATGCATTTGGGATCCAACGTCCCTTAAGAGAGTCAATCCTAACGCTTGTTTTCCCGTCGAGGATTTTGTATGGATTTATATTTCTGACCTTTATTTTTCAGCAGTATATATATATTGATTATTATTGCTGTATATTGGGGTGTGACGGGTGTTCTGATGATGAGTGAGAAGCCGGACCTGGGCTTGAGTGCACCTTAGACTTAGAGTAGAGATTAGTGGGCGCGCACGTGCTTTGCATGTCCTAGTGTCCCGCGAAATCTACGCTCAGACGAGGTTCTTCTGGTTGGCCTCCTGTCCTGCCCTTTGGGTGGCTTGGGTTGCTGGTTAGTTGGATTGTCGACTCTGGGGACCGATCATTTGGAAGTTGGCTAAGTGAGGCCTCTTCAGGATTTGATGATGCCACTCCTTCCGGGAATCGTATCGTCAACCCTGAAAGTCTGTGACGCCGACGACCGCATAGGATGCCATACCTTTGTCAGTTACTAGGACATCCACCTGTGAGAGGGTTTTGGGGTTATGCAGGTAACTAGACTTTCAGATTACCGGTTATTTCTTGATCAGAGATCCTGGGTATTTATGGAGAGTTATAAGGTCTGTCAGAGACCATTCGGAGATGTGGTATGAGGTCTGTCAGAGACCAGTTGGATAGTTCTAAGGTCTGCCAGAGACCATTTGGAGATATGATTTGAGGTCTACCAGAGACCAGTCTGAGTTATGGTTTGAGGTCTGTCAGAGACTGTTGTTGGAGCTTTATCATAGGTCTGTCTGAGACCAGGGTTGTGAGGTCCGTCAGAGACTGTTGTTGGAGCTTCATTATAGGTCTATCCGAGACCAGGTTTTGGGGATTTCTAGAGGGTCTATCTGAGACTTCTTGATATGGTTCAGGCTATTCAGCTATGGCAGTTGGTCCCTGTTGCATGTTACTTGCATTGCATTGTTGCATACCCATTATCATTGCATCCAACTAACGTGTGTCTGTGCTGCAGGTGCATTCCCCCGGTTCTAGTGTCTGGACTTCTGAGTATTTGATCATGGCTGGTTTGAGGATGACCGTTGCGTATAAGCTACCTGTCCCCGATGTTACTCCACTCCTGGGTCTGATTTCTCTTGCAGATGAGGATGTCCGCAGAAGCTTCAGGCAGAGTTACGGACGGTTGTTGGGTTTAGTGCGCAGGTCTACTGATGATGAATTGAATGGGCTGTACACCTTAATGCAATTCTATGACCCGGCTTTGAGATGTTTCACGTTTGCGGACTTTATCTTGGGGCCCACCATGGAGGAGTATGTAGAGTTTACTGAGTTGCCAATTCAGAATGCAGTTCCTTTTATTCACTCAGCCGCTGAGCCCAATTTGGAGGATTTAGCCAAAGCCTTGCATATGAATGCTTCTGACTTGTTGATGACTGCGTGGCGAGGGGTTCCGGGTTTTTCTCTTCAGTTTCTGGTTGGTAAGGCTCAGGAGCACGCCAAGAATGGGTGTTGGGTGGTCTTTAACGCTATTTTGGCCCTCTGCATTTATGGGATAGTGTTGTTCCCTAATTTCCCGAACTTCGTGGACATGGATGCATTTCATCTATTTGCTGCCGGTAACCCAGTACCAACACTGATCGGGGACTTTTACCATTCGATGCACTACAGGAATGAGAACAGGAGAGGAAAGAACGTCTCTTGTTGCGTACCTTTGCTATATATGTGGTTCAAGAGTCATTTTCCATCGAGGGGACCTTTCATGGACAATGCAATTACGCCCGACTGGCCAGAGCATATGATGAGGTTAACTTCGGAAGATGTTGATTGGTTTGATAAAGATCTGCTGGGATCTGAGCTTATCTTCAGTTGTTCTGGTTACCCTAATGTTCCGCTGATAGGGAGAAAAGGGTGTATCAATCACAACCCTTCTCTGTTCGTCCGTCAGTTCGGATATGCCCTGAAGAACCCGCCGAAAGAGGAAGAAGTACAGGAATCTCTGTACTTCACTGGAGATGTGAAGGGGGAGTTATTGGCCAAGTTGCAGCATGCCTGGATGCGTATTAACCGCAGAGGGAAGCCGTTGTTAGGAAAGAATGACTGTCAGGCCTATGCACCTTATAGAGTTTGGATTCAGGAGAGAGCCAGTCAGTTGAAGATGCCATTTCCGGACGCACCAATTCTCGTCCCTATTCCGGTAGCGGAGCCAACTACTGTTTCTAAGGAAGCCTATGAGCAGGTTGTGAGAGAAAAAGAAGCCTTATTGAAGATCAACGAAGGGTTAGAGCAGGAGTTAGCATAGATACGCAGCGAGAAAAACAAGGCCGTCCATGCTTTCCAACAGCAGATTGAGCTAATGAACAGATTAGGCGCTGAGCTAACCGAGGAGAAGAAGAAGCTGCGAACGTCTGGGGCAAGAGTTCAGAAGTTCCCATGACATGCTTGAATCCAAGAAGAAAGCGCTTGACATCGCTCACCGAGAGATCTCTTCTTGCAATAAGACTTGGAATGCCACGCTCACTAACAACAAGAAGAGGGAGGATAAGTTGAAGCAGCAAATCTCCGACCTCGAAGAGCAGTTGAAGTCCAGCATCAAGAAGTGTGAGGAAGAAGTGATGACCCGATATAGTCTCCAGAACGCACTAAACAAGGCCATCAAGGGCAGAGATGAAGCTGTGTCTCAGAAGCGTAAACTAGAAGATCGCTTCGGAGAGGGGGCATGGGAAGAAACTGCTGAAGACGTGCGCCGTGTTCTTAAGAAGAGAAACCAACTCGTTGAAGGGCTGCTTGATCGACCAAGTCATCCGGAGACCAAGAAATTGCTAGAAGAATACCAGAATTTTGGGAGGATTTAATCACGCCATGTAGTAGCTTGTATGCTTCATTTGCATAGTGCTGACCATCACCAGGATTGTTGGTTGAGGTCATGCCTTCTCTTTGTACTTTCAGTAACATTGTACTCTTGGCCTATTGGTTTTCTCCGCAATATATGAGGCTTTCTGTGATTCAGCTCCGATCTTTATATTATTAGCACTGTCACTGCACCGGCACCTTCACACTAGAATCGGGGAATGAATTTCCCTAATGCACAGACACACACGCTGCATTGCATTCATATTCATATTGCTTTACAGGTAATCTTTGGATGGTGTCTTATTTCCTGCTCTGTACCAGGTACTTTCCAGGATTGCAGATCAACACCCGCACCGCTATTCTACCCGCACCAACTGTCGAAGAATCATGGATCAAATGCAGAACGAGATGCAAGATGTGCGCGAGAAGCTAGCTCTCTTCATGCAGACCATGGAGGCTATTGCAAAGGGTCAGGAGAATTTGCAGGCCATGGTCCAGCCTCTGTTGGCCCGAAATGCCGGTCACGGTAATGAGGAACATCAGTTTGCGCGAGTCGATACTGTTCATGGAGACGGCACTCCCACGCCAGTAGCTCCACCTGTAGCCAATATACCCGCTGCTAATGTCAACAACGCTACCGCTGCTGTGAACGGTAACGTCGGAGTTGGGAACGAGGCTGCTGTCCATAACGTTGGGCTTGGTGATGTCAATTTGGGTGATAATATGGGAGGCAACGGCTTTGTCAATGCTGGATTCAGGTTCAATGATCAGGGATTCGATAATGCTGGGAAATATGGTTTCAATGCTCAAGGCTTTGGGCAAGATGGTTATGGTGTGACCAATCAGGGTTACAGAGGTTTTGGAAATGGAAACGGCGCTGGGTTTATGGCTTTTGGGCCTGCGGGAGGTGTTCAAGGGTACGGCAACAGAGGCCGAGGTCCGGCGATGAATCAGATCAGGGCTGGACATAATAATGGATATGACGGGTATGGAGCTGGGAATGGTATGTGGCAAGAAGATCAGCAGGAGGACGCTTTCTCCGGCGGAGGTTTCGAAGGGCCGATGGACGACTCCCAGAAGATCAGAATGCTAGAAGAGCAAATGAGGGGGGTCCTGAACCAAAGTGCTGTGGGCTTGGACATGGCAACAATGGGTTTGGTACCTGGCTTGAGGGTGCCAATCAAATTCAAAGCTCCTGCGTTTGATAAGTATAAAGGGGACACATGTCCGAAAGTGCATGTGCGAGCCTATTATAGAAAAATGTCTGCGTACTCAATTGACGAAAGAATGCTAATGCATTTCTTTCAAGATAGTTTGTCGGGTCCTTCCCTAGAGTGGTATATGGGGTTGGAACCAACCAATATCAAGACATGGAAGCAATTGGCAGAGGCATTTGTAGCTCACTACAAGTATAATAGCGATTTGGCGCCCAATCGGGTCCAATTGGTGGGGCTGTCGCAGAAGAAGGGAGAGAGCTTTAAAGAGTACGCGCAAAGGTGGCGCGATATGGCTGCCAGGGTCCGTCCTCCTGTAGAAGATAAGGAAATGAATGACATGTTCGTCGGCACATTAACAGGCTTGTTTCATGACATGCTGTTTCACACATCTCTGGCCAGTTTTTCAGACCTGATTCTGATGGGAGAAAAGATTGAACGTAACATTAAGCAAGGAAAGTTCCAGGTTGAGGAATCAACTGCATCTGGCAGTAATAAGAGGACTTTTGGTGGGCGCCGTCAGGGCGAGGCAAGCGCAGTATTTGGAGGCCGAGGCCGAGGACGAGGCAGGGGACGAAACCAATATCATCAGCCGCAGCAGGTGGCGAGTGTTACTATCCCGTACCAGCAACAACCACTTCAGCAACAACAACCGTCTCAGCAGCAGCCAATGCAGCAGCAGCAGCCTCAGCAGGGGGCACAGCAGGCTCAGCGAAGATTCAAGGGTGGCAAACCAAGAAGAGTGTTTGAGAAGCCTCCCACGACATATGCTGATTTATTGCAGACATTGTTGGGATTGAACCTGGTAGAGAAGAGAACTCTGGCACCGATAACGGGAGCTCCCCCGTTTGGTTACGATGCAAGCAGGCACTGTGAGTTTCATTCCGGGGCTCCAGGCCACGATATAGAGGGTTGCCATGCTTTTAAGCATGTTGTGCAGGATCTTTTGGACAATAAGACTATCAATTTCGGAACGGCAGGTCCGAATATAGTGTAGAAACCCATGCCCAATCATGGGGCGAACGCCATTCTGAATGAGGAAGGGTTGAATCTGATTACGAATATCGACGATTTAAAGACGCCGCTGAGCGAGATAAAAATCCGACTGTTGCAAGGGGGTGTTTATCCAGGTTGTGACGAGTATTGCTTAGAATGTTGGACCCTAGCTGGGGGGTGTGATGATTTGAAGAAAGGCATTCAGGCTTTAATGGATGAAGGCATATTGCAGTTTGACCGAGCGGCAACTGAAGAACCTGCAGGGGCAGCAGCAGATAATCAGAATGATGTGGCCACTGTAACGATTCCTCGAAAGACAATCACTATTGCAGCACCAGCTCAGCGACCACCGATCACCATAACTAAGGTCGGGCCGATCCCGTACGAGAACACGAAAGCAGTCCCATGGTCATATGGGTTGGAGGTGTATTGTGACGGGATAAAGATTGATGTTAATAAGCAGCCAGCCGAGACTGTGGATAATGTTGTTGGTTCGGGAGGTATGACAAGGAGTGGTAGGATCTTTATATCACCTGAAGTGGAGGCCGAAAGACTAGCGAAGGGGAAAGGGAAGATGGTTGAGAATGTTCCCGTGCAAGCCAGCGAAAAAGAAGCGACATCGAAAGATGTAGAAGAATTCATGCGCTTGATTCGGAAAAGTGATTATAAAATTGTGGAGCATCTGCAGCAGACGCCGTCCAAAATATCTATCCTGTCATTGCTGTTGTGTTCTGAAGCTCACAGAAACGCTTTGTTGAAAGTTCTGGATACTTCTTTTGTACCCCAAGACGTCTCTGTAAATCAGCTGGAAGGAGTGTTAGCACATGTGAATGCAGGCCACAGCTTGGGCTTTACCGACTTCGATTTGACCCCGAAAGGGAGAGATCATAATATGGCGCTGCACATATCTGTCGAATGTAGAGGATCAGTAATGCCGCATGTATTGGTCGACACCGGATCGTCTTTGAATGTGCTGCCCAAGAAGGCGATGATGAAGCTGGACGTTAGAGGAATCTTGTGCACGCCCAGCGACTTGGTAGTCAGAGCGTTTGACGGCACGCGAAGAACAGTCTTTGGATCGATCACATTGCCTCTACAGGTGGGGCCGGAGGTGTTTGCAACTGAGTTTTATATCATGGATATTCAGCCTGCGTACAGCTGCTTGCTTGGAAGACCTTGGATTCATGGGGCGGGGGCAGTCACGTCCACCCTACATCAGAAGTTGAAATATATGGTCGGAGACAGCGTAGTCACCGTATGCGGAGAAGAAGACATCCTGGTCAGCCATCTGTCGTCATTTAAATATGTGGAGGTCGACGGAGAGATCCACGAAACACCCTGCCAGGCGTTTGAAGGTTTGCGTATCAAGGACAAAGGTCCCGGGCCGAGCAAAGTGCCAGAGATAGCCGTCTCATCGTATAAAGAAGCTCAAGCTCTAGTCGAGGCAGGAGAAGCAAAGGGCTGGGGCAAAGTGCTGGACATTCCTGTGAAGATGGACCGGTTCGGGCTGGGATACCAACCGTCGTCATCAACTCCTGCCATGGGGGCGCCCCGTTTCAGAGGGCCAATCACCATCTCTGCCAGTGGAGTGTGTCATGAAACCATCAACGCTGCTTCGGAGTCTGACGAAGGAGACAACGACTGTGATATGGATGCCTGGATTCAGCCAAGCACGCCAGGACAGGGACTGTGCAACTGGTCTATTCAGGAGCTTGTTCCTGTGACTCTTAAACAGTAATGCTTTGCTTTATTAATTGTTGAATAATCTGATGTCTTGCCCAGGGCATCAGTACTTGCTTAGGGCTGTGTTGTTATGAACATTGCGTGTTAATCATTAAATAAATGGCGTTTTTTCATGTGCAAATACTGTAATCCCTGTCTTTCTTGTTTTATATTTTTCAATAAAATGACAACGTGGTTATTCGCTTTATACGCATTTTGAAGCACTTAACCATTCCTTTTGCAGGATAACATTTTCAGATGACATCGTTGAACCACCTATGACTCGTCCCGACTTTGAACACCCGGTATTTCAGGCCGAAGAAGAGGTTGTCGAAGATAGCGACGTTCCTGAAGAACTGTCTTGGTTGGTGAAGCAAGAGGAAAGAGCCATTCTACCTCACGACGAGGTCATCGAAATTATCAACTTGGGGTCGGAAGGGGTTGAGAAGAACATTCGTATCGGAGCCGCGCTACAGGGCGATATCAAGCGAAGACTGGTTGAAATGCTCCGAGAGTATAGTGATGTATTCGCTTGGTCGTATGAAGACATGTCGGGGCTCGATACAGATATGGTTGTGCATCGCCTGCCACTGAAAGAAGATTGCCCGCCAGTCAAACAAAAACTTCGCAGAACTCGACCAGATATGGCAGTGAAGATCAAAGAGGAAGTCCAAAAACAGTGGGACGCTGGTTTCCTTGCTGTGACAAAGTATCCCTCATGGGTTGCTAACATCGTACCAGTGCCAAAGAAAGATGGCAAGGTTCGAATGTGCGTGGATTATAGAGATTTGAATAAAGCAAGCCCAAAAGACGATTTTCCACTTCCTCATATTGACGTGCTGGTTGATAATACTGCTCAATACTCCGTATTCTCCTTCATGGATGGCTTTTCAGGCTATAATCAGATTAAGATGGCGCCAGAGGATATGGAGAATACTACTTTCATAACGCCTTGGGGAACATTTTGCTACAAAGTGATGCCCTTTGGCTTGAAGAATGTTGGGGCAACGTATCAGCGTGCAATGACGACTCTTTTTCATGATATGATGCATAAAGAGATCGAAGTTTATGTTGATGATATGATTGCCAAATCCCAGACGGAGGAAGAGCATCTGGTGAATCTGCTAAAGTTATTTAAAAGGCTTAGGAAGTTCAGGTTGAGACTGAACCCTAACAAATGCACCTTCGGGGTGAGATCGGGTAAACTGCTGGGGTTTATCGTAAGCGAAAGAGGAATAGAGGTCGATCCTGCTAAAATAAAAGCAATTCAAGAAATGCCGACGCCTAAAACAGAGAAAGAGGTGCACGGGTTTTTAGGGAGGTTGAACTACATCGCTCGGTTCATATCTCACCTAACTGCCACGTGTGAACCATTATTCAAGTTATTGAAGAAAGATCAAGCTGTAACATGGAACGAAAATTGTCAAAAGGCGTTCGATAAAATAAAGAAGTATTTGCAGGAGCCTCCTATTTTGATACCCCCAGTGGCAGGTAGACCCTTGATCATGTATTTGATGGTTCTTGAGGGAAGCATGGGTTGTGTTCTCGGTCAACATGACGAGACAGGGAGAAAAGAGCATGCGATCTACTACTTGAGTAAGAAATTTACAGACTGCGAATCTCGGTATTCAATGCTGGAGAAAACTTGTTGCGCACTAGCTTGGGCCGCCAAGCGTTTGAGGCAGTACATGCTGAATCATACAACCATGCTCATCTCGAAGATGGATCCTATCAAATATGTATTTGAAAAGCAGGCGTTGTCAGGGAGAATTGCCCGTTGGCAGATGGTCTTGACTGAATATGACATCCAATACGTCTCGCAAAAGGCTATAAAGGGGAGTGTGCTGTCTGAGTATCTGGCGGAGCAGCCTATTGAAGAGTACCAATCGATGAGGTTTGATTTTCCTGACGAGGATATCATGTACTTAAAGATGAAAGATTGTGAAGAGCCGTTGCCTGACGAAGGACCAGAGTTGGGTTCCAAATGGAAGATGATATTTGACGGAGCTGTGAATGCTTACGGTAGCGGAATAGGGGCAATCATCACTACGCCACACGGGTCGCACATCCCGTTTACTGCTCGATTGACCTTTGCCGTTACCAATAATGAGGCCGAATACGAAGCTTGTATAATGGGGCTTGAAGAAGCCATTGATTTGCGAATCAAGAATTTAGACGTATACGGAGACTCAGCCCTGGTAGTGAATCAGATCAAAGGGGAATGGGAGACACGTCAGCCCAACTTGATACACTACATGAATTATGCAAGGAGATTGTTGCCTTTCTTCGACAAAGTTGAATTGCATCACGTACCGCGGGCAGAGAATCAAATGGCTGACGCCCTCGCCACTTTGTCTTCCATGTACAAAGTCAACTTCTGGAACGAGGCTCCCCGAATCATTATCTCTCGGCTTGACAGGCCAGCTTATGTATTTGCCATTGACGAAGCATCCGACGACAAACCTTGGTATTTTGATATCCTTAATTTCCTGAAGAATGAAGAGTATCCGGCTGGGGCATCCAGTCAAGATCAGAAGACTCTCAGGAGGATAGCGGGTAATTTCTATTTGAATCCGGATGGCGTCTTATACAGAAGAAACCACGATTTGGTGATGTTGCGTTGTGTAGATGAAAGAGAGGCAAAGTTGCTCATGGAGGAAATACACGAAGGTACCTTTGGTACGCATGCGGGTGGGCATGCTATGACGAGAAAGCTGCTGCGGGCAGGTTATTTTTGGCTGACTATGGAAACTGATTGTTTCAAGTTTACGAGGAAGTGCCACAAGTGCCAAATCTATGCTGACATGATCCATGTGCCTCCGAGTCCTCTGAATGTAATGTCATCGCCATGGCCATTCTCGATGTGGGGAATCGATATGATTGGAAAGATCGAGCCGACAGCTTCTAATGGGCACCGGTTCATTTTAGTAGCGATCGATTATTTCACCAAGTGGGTGGAAGCGGCGTCATATGCAAATGTAACGAAGCAAGTGGTGGCCAGATTCATCAAGAGAGATATCATTTGCCGATATGGGATCCCCGAGCGGATAATCACGGACAATGGTTTGAACCTGAACAACAAAATGATGAAGGAGCTCTGTCAGAATTTCAAGATCGAACATCACAACTCCTCCCCGTACCGACCCAAGATGAATGGCGTTGTTGAGGCGGCCAATAAGAATATCAAGAAGATCATTCAGAAAATGGTGGTGACCTATAAGGATTGGCACGAGATGCTACCTTTCGCATTGCACGGTTATCGTACGACGGTACGCACATCAACTGGGGCAACCCCGTTCTCGTTAGTATACGGAATGGAAGCAGTGCTACCATTGGAAGTTGAGATCCCTTCTCTGAGGGTATTGCGAGACGTTCAGCTGGACGAGGCGGAATGGGTGAAAGACAGGTTAAACCAACTGAGTTTGATGGACGAGAAGAGGCTGGCTTCTCTAGCATACGGTCGTTTGTACCAGAGCCGAATGAAGAAAGCTTATGATAAGAAAATACATCCGCGAAGCTTCCAGACGGGCGACCTTGTGCTGAAAAGGATTCTCCCGCCGCAAGCAGATCACAGGGGCAAGTGGACCCCCAACTACGAAGGGCCATACGTTGTCAGGAAAGTCTTCTCAGGAGGAGCTTTGTTGTTGTCCACCATGGACGGAGAAGACTTCACGTCACCTGTGAATTCGGACGCAGTTAAAAAATACTTTGCTTAAAATAGACCCGCTGGACAGAAAAAAGAGAGTCCAGGCAAAAATGGGGCATCCTGGCGAACCAAAAACAGAATGAGAGGTTCGGGCAAAAGTTAGGGATAAAATTGAAAAAATGTACACCCGCGAAGTTGAAAACCTACACTGGGCGGCTTCGGCAAAAAGGGGTATCCCGGTGAACTGAAAACCCGTAAAGGGCGGTTCACGCAAAAGTCAGGGATTTGAAAAGCAAATGACTGCGGTCCGAATTTGATATTGCAGTGAGCATCAGTGCGGGAGAATACCTGAGGGGTCGATTATCAGATACAACCGTTTCGGAGGTATGGATACCGGGAAAGCATTAGAGTCGGATGAGTCATAGGAGGATCAGTTCGTGGTGTTCGTCTGTATCCCGTTGCCGACATGTGTACAAAAATTTAATTTGTCAAAATATTTATGCTTCTTGTGCATACTTGTGTATTTGCTTTGCGTAGCTTCCTCATTTCAGGAGTTACATCCCATGTATAAAACTCCGCCCATTCAGGGGCCCCGATCAATAAAATATGTTATTCAGTACTTGATGCTGGTTCTTTACTGTTCTGTGCATGATAAAACGCCTAAGTTTATTGAAACTAGCATGTGTATAACATCACTGGCCCTTGCCAACAATTGTTAAAGCTTTGAATTAACTGAAAATAATGTCACTAACCTGAATCAATTTAGTTGTATAGGCTTGTCTTGTCCTGTTTGTGTTGTTGCAGGATTCACAACCGTACGAGGAAGATAATCAAAAGATTGCGTTAACGAAAGACTCGACCCTCACGCAGGTCATGCATGTTCTTCCTGAAGAAGGATAGAGTTCCCCAGCTAGTCGTAGCCTATCCAAGAGGACATGCTCCAGCAAAGCCATTTATTCTCAGCAGAGTTTGGCGATTCCAAGATTATAAGGCTGTATCCAGACAGTGTATCTCAAGCAGAGTGGGTTTAGCCGCAGAAGATTAATGTCTGTGAGCTGAATTCAGACGGTTCACCTTTCCCCGCCGGGTCATTTACTCTGCCCAGCGAATTCAATTGATTTTCCCCAGGAGAATCATCCCATCCCCAGCGGAATTCTCTTCTTAGCAAGTATTCCTCCCAGTGGAACTCAAAGATTAAGGCTCTCCCGGGCAGAGTTGGTTTGGGTCATGGCATTTACTTTGCCGGAACACCGTGTGATACCCGTTCACTTTCCCGCAGAAGTTCAATCATACTAGGCGCATCTGTTGTTCCCCAGCAGAGATATATTCCCCAGCAGGGTGGTCCTTCAACAAGGTGCTGGGTTAAGTTCCCAATTTCCCAGCTGAATCGACTTCACTCTTCCAACATTTATTTTGCTGGAATAATTCTGTAGCACCTGGATATCCCCAGCGGAGTTGGTATTATCTTCAGCATTTATTTTGCTGAAGCAGTTTCTGTACCCAACAGTTCGAGTCTGCAGTTGCATTGGCATATAGGGTCGTACTTGCATCCACCAAATAAAAACGTAGCATTTCCATGTCGAATGGAGCATTGCATCATTGTCGGACGCATGCATTGTGAAACATAAACTAGGTTGACTAACCGTTTGTCCCAAGTATTGTTTCTCTTGCAGGAAGAGAGAGCCCTTGCTCAGGTGAATCAATAAACATGTAGGATCTCGACATGAGACATCCGATGAAGTGTCAGTTGTGGCGTTACTCCCCACAGAGTCAGCAGGATAAGCTTCTCTTTATCCCCAAGCAGAGCTAGTGGTCATCAAAGGATTCATGAATCAGAATTGTAAAGGCTACCGCCGGTTATCAGAACAGGCGTCCGGAAGTCTGGTTTCCCGATGTCCCCAGTAGAGTCAGCCTCGGAGTTGCTGTAAAGTCAGTGATAAGAAGTTCGCAGACCAATGGAAGGATGAGTCCTAACGTGGACAGTTTTATTGACGGGATTTCTTTGTGCTAGAGACGATTGGTGGAATGTGGAGTCCTAACGTGGACATTTCCTCAAGTTGACGATGTGTGTTAGTCCTAACATGGACACGTTCGAGTTCTCGGTATTGATTGGGTGTGGAGTCCTGACGTAGACAAAGCTGGTTACTCTTCGTGTGGGTGTCCTGACGTGGACCATTTTATTTTCAGCAAATAGCGTTATTCATAATGGTGAAAGGGATGTCCTGACGTGGGCAAGTTTGCGGTTCTTTGTGATGACAAGATACGAGAGTCCTGACGTGGACAAATTTATCCTTCTTCGTGTTTTTGGCAAAGTATGAGTCCTGACGTGGACAAAGTCTTATTTCCCCAGCAAGTCGAAGACGCGCAAGTCCTGACGTGGACAGGTTCTATTATTTCATCAGATGAAGATGTGAGTCCTTACGTGGACGAATCAAAATGTGTTTCCTTAAGTGGAAAGATGTGATTCCTTACGTGGAACAAGTTGGAGTCCTTACGTGGACAGATCGAAAGAAAATGGGCTTCCTTACGTGGAGAAGAAGTTGAGTCCTAACGTGGACGGTGTTATTCCTTACGTGGAAAGAGTGAAGTCCTCACGTGGACAGATAAAGAATGAGAATCCTTACGTGGAAAGAAGATGGTTTCCTTACGTGGAAAGAGATTGATTCCTTACGTGGAAAGTTTAGTCCTGACACGGGCAGATTGAGAAAAAAAGAGTTTGATTCCTTACGTGGAACGAAAGTTTTTCCTTACGTGGAAAGTGTGGTCCTGACGCGGACAGATCCAGAAGAAAGTTATTCCTGACGTGGAAAGTTTGTGGTTTCCTTACATGGAAAGATGCGATTCCTTACGTGGAAAGATGGAGTCCTTACATGGACATATCAAGTGGGAGTCCTAACGTGGACAGATTGAGATTATATTCCTTACGTGGAAAGATTGGGGTCCTTACGTGGACAGATTCAAATCGAAATGTGATTCCTTACGTGGAAAGATAGTATTCCTTACGTGGAAAGAGGCTTGTATTCCTGACGTGAAAAGAAAGAGTGTATTCCTGATGTGGAAGAGGTTTAGTCTTGACATGGACAGGTTCAAAAGAAGACGTACTCCTTACGTGGAAGAGTTTGACGAAGTAGAAGTTCATTCCTTACGTGGAAAGGTGAATCCTAACGTGGACAGTGTTATTCCTAACGTGGAACGGTTATTCCTTACGTGGAAAGACGAGTAATCCCCAGCACGGTCGCTACGAGATCAGTGGGTTGTCGTAACAGTCAGATTCAGTCGATGAATGTCGTCCCCCAAGCAGTGGCGCAGTTTATTTCTGCGGTTGGCAAATTTCTGGGTTCTTAGTATTCAACCGTCTCGTACCACGAATGTCTGAAGGCTCCGGGCTCTTCACCCAATCGGGTACAAGTCGCTTGAATAGGGGCAGCTGTTGCACCCTAAAATTTGCTCAACCTTATTCACTTGGTTTATGTTTCAATATCATTAGCATTTGCATATAGAGCCATGTACATAGGATACTCATCTGCATAGCATAAGCATAGCCAGTCATTCAACAGGGGACCAATCATCATTCTCATCTTTAGAGGCCTATCAAGAGGTTATTATTCAAATTCAATCTCATTCAAGTCATCAGAAAAGAATTTGAAAGTTGGAGAAGTCATTAGATCAAGCATTGAGTATATCTCCTAACTGAGGGTGTCTGGGGATCATCAAGGAAAGTATGAGCTGTGAATTGAAGGCATGGGGAGCATCTAGACATCTTGGAGGACTTAGAAAGTCATTTGGAGAAGAAAACAAGTTGTTGATGTGATCACAAGAATTGCAGTTGAAGACAGTCAACTAGGGTTTCATCTGGGTCAACCCTGGGTCAACCCTAGGTCAAAGGATTGTTGGAGAGGCATTAAGGGCTATTGAAGAGATGTGGGATTCATCATTTGACATGGAGAATAAGGATATGTTGTTATGCTAAGAATAAATCAAGAGAAATCAAGGAGAAGAGGAGGGTCTAAATTAGGGTTTCTATGTAAAATCCCCTAGTTTAGGTCAAATTTCCAAGCAAGATAAGTCAAAATGCAAGCTTCAAATGGATCCTTGGCCAACATGAAACGTGTAGAGGATCTCAAGACCTTTAATTTGAGTGGTGGAAGACATTAAGGAGATTTATAGAACTCAAGTTATGGTCCTTGCAAGTTACAGGTCATCTGAGGTATCTGAAATTTTGTCTGTGAAAGTCACTTGACTTCCAAGCAATTTTTACCCCTCAAGGAGATTTCAAATGAATTCCTGGTCAACATAAGAGTTGTTCCTCATTGTCTTATCTTTCTATAATGGTATGGTATGCCTTCATATTATATGTGGAACTCTACTTATGGTCTTGGCAAGCAAAGGGTATTTTGGTCATTTGTGAATTACAGGTCATTTTAACCTATGCCCGAAACTCATACAAGGAAGCTTCAAATGGAAAACTTTACAACATCAAACTTGTTCCAAATGACATTTTGAGTCTATAAAAGTGACCATGAGAGATTGGAAAGATTCATAGCACAAGGTTTCAAAATTGTTGGATTTAATGAATAAAAATGGCCTTAAAAATGAGATTTTTCATATCTTGGCCAAATGAAGCAAAATTATAGGTCATTTTGAATGGAAAGGTCATTTTAAAGACATTGGCTAAAGTGGAATTTTGAGCTTAGTTCATAATTTGTGAGTTATCCATGGTTGCTTGCAATAAAAGAAACATAAACCAATTTCAAGGGAAAGAACACAAGGGAAGCTTCTCCAAGTTTCTAGGAGGTTCTAACCTCATGTATATATTGATGCAAGATGGTTCATGCCATGGTTGGTGACTTCATTTGTTCAAAACCCCAAGTTTGACACACTTTCTCATTTTTGGCATAAGCTTCCCAAACTCTCTCAAATCTCCCTCAACTCTCACATTTCTTGATTGAATCTTCATCATCATCATCCCTAGATCAGAATTCCATCAAAGATGTGGTAAATTGAAGCAAGGATCGTGCTATTCATCATCATCATCCAAGGAGCACCAATCTTGGAAGTGAGTGATTCAAGGCCTTGGAACCATACTTGTTGCATACAGAAGTAATCACCAAGCTTATTGATCACTTTCCATTCATCACAAGCATCTGATTTAGAGATCTTAGCACCTGCATCAAGAAATTGCACCAGGTTTGTTTTCTCTTCGTATGGCATGAATTAGTTAGAATCTTAGGGTTTTGATAGGGTAGAGTGGTTAAGATAGGATAGAAGATTGATTGGGACGATTTTGGAGAAGTTTCATGAAGTTTGAGTATGATGTATCAATTCTGTTGAGGCTTATAACTCTTGGATTAAGGCACGATAATCATGAGTTAATAGCTTGAAATGATCAGTGCAAGGTGTAGAGTATGTTAGGGCCATAGTTGGAGAGAATTGAGAGGATTGATATCAGTTGAAAATGGTGGATCAGATCTGTTATACCTATCGAGTTTGCTTCGTGAGTGAGTTTTAGGAAGAACTAAGGCTATGGCTGTGTAGAGGGAGAGATTTAGAGCAATTTTGCTCTTGACATCGAATGAATCCATGGAGAGTTGAAGGAGAACAGAAAGGTGTAAGGTTCGTGCACGGGGATGAGTTGCAGGACTTAGGGTTTGCTGGAGGTAGGAGACGATCCATGAGCCACACGATCACATTTTGACCTTTGACTGAAGGACTCATCCAACGGATCATATTCAAATGGAAAACGGAGGGAATGGCTTGGTACGAAACGCCGCGTTTCATTTAATTGAAACGTTGGGCTTGGACTCAGATAGCTATACGCACCCCCCACTTCTCAGCCCACCTGAAAAAACAACTGCAGCGAATTACTTTTCTCACCCCCTCCCTTTATTTCTTTCTATTTTCTTTTTTTCAATTTCTTTTTATTTTCATTCATTTTTGAAAATTCATAACAAATTAGAAATTGCATATTTTTAATTCATTCTTTTTTTAACATTTTCTTTAAAGTGTCTAGAAAATTATAAAAAATAAAAATTGCATTTTATTTTTTATTTGATATTTTTCCCATATTTTCCAAATAAATAGCATTTTAATGAGTTTCATTTCATACATAAATTTGTTAATTTTTGTTCTATTAAATGCTTTAATATTTTTTGTCCATTCTTTTTAGGTTGTTTAGTTTAGATATTCAACTTGTAGATACAATTTAGTTCCCATTTTTAGAAATTAATTTTAGGTGTTTAGTTTAGGTGAGAACAACATGAACAAACTAGGGTTTTAAGTGACAACTTAGGAGAATTAATTCATTTCCCTTAGGACTTAGGGATTAAATAGTTTAGCTATGGGACTATAGGGGCTATGGGTAGTTATTAGATCCCCTTAGAAATCACTAGGATTCCTCTACTGCTATTAATCTACTGTATATCTGATTGACTGGTGTGGTGTGCCCTCTGGGGATTTCTGCTTGCTTGTTTGGGGTATTGGATTTGTTTGGGGACTTGGAAGAGCTGAAGACTTGTGATGATGGAGCCATTGGAAATCCAGAGACTGAAGGCCAACCTCCAGAGAGGAAGAGGAGATTCCTGCTAGCAGCTGCTGAGGAGACTAGGGTTTAGGAGCTAGGCAGAGCTCTAGATTAGAAAGCTTGTTTCTCAAACATGGATTGCCTTGTCTGCATCCATTCTTCTCTGTGATACAGAGTCTCTCTAAGACACTCACCCCCTTCCTTTGGAAGGCTTGGTGCTATTGTCTAAGGGATAGAACTCTTGAGAGAAAATGTCTTATGTGTTAGTAGCAGTTGGTTTACCACCATTGGTAGTCAACTAATTGCTTAGCACCCAATCCACTCTGGTGATTGATCCCTCAGCTTGGAGGATAGGACTTGAAGAAAAGCCATTGTAGACTAAAGGTTATCAGCCAGAGCCCTTGCCTGAAGGCCTTGAAGATAGAGACTGATGCTTGTTGAAGCCTGGAGTTGATTGGAGATGACTTGAAGATGGGTATTGATGCAGAGCTGCTGTGGCTGTTTATTTTGCTGTATTTCATTTCTTGATGTATTGATTGGTTTTCCTGACTGTATTGTTTGTTGTTTACCCTGTTGGGTGGAAGGTGAAGCCTGTTCACTTTTGCCTATTGTTTTCCAGGTTCGAGGTTGAGTGGGACTCCCTTGCCTCGCTTGTATTGTTGCATTCATGCATTTTACTGTTTTACTGTATATATCTGCTATTGTTTCTATTTCCGTCTATTCCCTTAGGATCTCTGTTTCTCTCTGCGCAAGAGAGGAGCATGACAGACACTAGGTCTTAATCCATGCATGATAACATTAGGTTAGTTTGTTTCCCTTCGCGACTGTAGGTTAGAGTTCTGTCTCTTCTTCCTCAAAACAAACAGAAAAACACCATAAAGATTTCAAACACAATAAAAGACGCTTCTTTCGTAAAAGAACGTGAACTCATCAAGACGTCATTTTTGTCCGCCGGGACTGTTAATCAGAAAAACCTTTTTCAGAAGGAATAAAATCAATCAAGACAGACTTGTGTCGCACGTGGCCCGAACTACGTTTGCTCTGATCTTTCATGCTGTGTGAAAGTACGTAGGCATAGGATGCGATATCCTAGCGAGCAACCTTCCCCTCCTTTCCCGTAGGTAGGCGAACTACGTTGACTCTGATTTCTCGTTCCAGGCGGGAATACGTAGGCATAAAGTGCGATACTTTGCCGAGTCATTTTTATTTTTATTTTTCTTTTTTTAACCCTGACCTATAGAGTAGATAGAATAACAATCCATACCCGAAAACAAGCGTGGATCCCGTCGAGTACGACGGACGTGAGGGGTGCTAATACCTTCCCCTTGCGTAACCGACTCCCGAATCCAGGTTTTGGTTGCGACGACCATACCTTTCCCATGTTGTGCGAGGTTTACTCTGAGCGTTTCCTTTCCCTCCCGTGGGATAAATAACGCACGGTGGCGACTCTTCTGTTCAGCCGGCGCTGATTTTCGCAGTAGCGACAGTTATAATCATAATGCAAGCAATGAGATATGAAGGCTGGGAAGCCTCATCTCAAACATAGAAACAACAACATGTTCTTTGGTATCTCAACCAACATCCATTGAGGAATTCCACACATTATGTCTTTACAAGGACATAACTCCAACAACCAGTGATAACACAAGAATAAAGCGCAGGTCAAACAAAATGGTTTTGTTAAAAAACAACAAGCCCTGATGGCACAAGGAAACAAACTAAAGTCCAATGCCTTGCTTTATTGACAGCAATAGCTTGGCTATTACAATGCCAACTTGTCAAACACCAAATCAAGCATCAGTTACTAATTTGTCAAAGACAATCACCAACCATCTTTTGGTATGAAACATAAGTTTTAAAACAGCAATGAGTTGACAAAAACTCCAATTCAGACATAAATTTGACAGCAAGATTGTAATTTACAAAGTCCAAATCAACCAAATTAAATAAAACCTACATGATTGGGGAAACTGCCAATTCCTTAATAGGTTATATAGGAAAAAATAAGTTTTGGCAGTGATGAACACAAGCCTGACAATGAAATGGCCAAAGATACCAACAAGGTAAATCATGGCAGATCTTCAAACACATACATATTATGCTTAAACAGTAAGTTAAAAACAAAATAACAGCCAACTACACAAGACTATTCTTGTCTAACAGAATCGACAACTCATATTGACAACATGATGCAAATTTAATAACTTCAAGACATCCACCAATGCACACATATAGGTTAGTTAGATTCAAAAAAATTTAGGTATAATATTTACAATACCTTGAATAATGGTGAAAGTTTGATCATTATCAAACCAAACACCAAACACTAAAAACCTTGTGACAGTCATTAAATATCAAACTTGACAAAGTTCAAAACCAAACAAAACTAACCTAAACCTCTCTAAAAGACAATACTGCTGCAAACTGGTTTTGGTAGCAACTGAACATACATGGTAAAGTTCCTGACAGCAACAACACTTGATCATCCAAAGCCTGAGTAGAAACAAACCTATAGTGACAGTATAAACTTAAACAGGCCAAAATCTCCTACTGAGTCCTCATCCTCTAACCTCATTTAGCCTAACTGGAACAACCCCTACTAGCAGTCCTGAGGCATACCAAAGTCCTATCTCAAACTGAGGACCAGTCTCTTAGATGGTACTTGAAGGTACTAGAGTTTAACTAAACATGACAACACCTTTTCCTTTTCCAAATGAAGTGCAAAAGAGTAATAATGCCAACCAAGAATTGAAAAAAAAACAGCAATGCAATAACAATGATGCTCACACATACATGAAGCTCTCAATCTTGGCAACTACTCTAACCAGGCAGCTGGCAAACTCATGCTGCTAAACATGTTGCTTATGAATTAAATCAAAGGATGGTCTCATCTTTCCATGAATCAGAAGGTGGTTGTCAACTTACAAGCTGGTGACATGGTTTAAAGGCTTGGCATATGGACAACAGAAGTGACTCAATGCCAAAGTAAAAGCTCAGATATTTAAATTGCAGCTGACCAAAAGCTCATCATACATAAAAAAGTAATAAGATAAGGTTGAGCCTGATGGTAGCAGAGGTTATCAAACCTCAAAGAAGCTGGCAGAAACACATGCATCAAAACAACATTACCAATGGTCTTGACATCAACAAAATATAGGCAGAAACTTCACAAACCAAGCTAATCTAAATTGGACAGTCAAATGTTATGAAATCAACCTGTTATGAACTCTGCAGTTATGATAAGAAGCTAAACTGGCCATCCTCCCAACAAGTCTTGGACAGTAAGCATAAGTGTAACAAACTTGATGTGATACAAACCATCAAACCAAATAGCAACTCTAAAGCCCCGGGTGATTCCAATGCTTAACCAAATCTCCTAACATAAGAGACTAAACTAATGCCAACCATATAAGCTAGACAAAACCAACCTAACTTTATCAATGATAAATGTCAAACATAACAATGTTCAACATTATGGCACCTAAACTAAACCTCTCTTACTGAAAGTTTCCAAAACAGTTTTAATTTACTTCAACATAACAATACTAATGCTTATTCTTATCATACATTCAAAAGCATACTTTCACAAAAATAGCAACACATTAGCTTAAACCAAATAACATTCCAACAAACCAGCCATATATGGTGTAAGTACACATGTTTTTGACAGCAAAGATTACAACTCTAGCATAGCAATGTCAAAGATAAAAAAAAAACCAACATTCATGATGCATAATGATGAGCAAGTTCAAAACTACATACCTCTTGTAGTCTAACTGCCAAAAATCAAGAATTCCTTCCTTTTGAAGCAAGCTTGTGGAGTTGCTTCCTCTTGAAGAAAGAATGCACCTTTGTGGACAAATTGAGTAGGTGCACTTCCAGCTATAATTTGAGACTTTAGATAACTAACATATCATGGATGTGAGGTGCTCCAAGTGTCATGGTGATAGAAAATGGTTTCTGTAGTGATTTGGCTTGAAATGTGTATAAAAGGCAAACTATGGTGGTTTAAAGTTTGACTTTTTGATATAGGGATTTTTTGATGAATGTGATGATGGAAACAACTTTAGAGGGTCATTTTAAGGGTGTGTATATGGTTTTTATGGTGTTTTAGTGTTTGGAACAAGGACTGGTGTGAAAAGTGTAAAGTGGTGAAAATGGTGATTTTGTGAATTTCTTCACTTTCAAGCAAGGAGGGAAAGAAGAGAGTTGTGAGTTTATTGTTCTCTTGGATGGCTCTGGTGTGTTTTATACAATGGGATGAAGGCTCTATTTATAGGCTAGAGAAGAGTTTGGGACATATTTGGAATTTGGCATTCAAGGTGGTTTTTAGTGAAAATCTCATGAATCCACATGATGGTTTTTGTTCTGCTGGCCTTGCTTGCTTTCAAAGGGCTTAGCCCCCTAAAAGCAGCTACAATGATCTGTAAGAAGTGACCAAAGAGTGTACAAGGACACCCTCCCATGCTGCAGCCCCCAAACACTCTCTCTCATGTGTACCTTTTGTACTTTTCCTTAATAAACAAATGGATCTTGGATGATTCTTTAGATTTGCTTTGTTTATTTTCTGAATTAACCCATTTCACCCTCTAACACCTCATATCAGAGGTCATTCCATGGTTAGAGATGAATTTCATAGTTGGAAATCAAGTTCATGTTGGGTTTTGGCAAGTTAACAAACTAGTGCACATGCCTAACTTTCTCACTTCATAACTCTCGGCTCACAAATGCTATGGAAGAGTTCTATAACTTTTTGGAAAGCCCTAATGGAGCTATAAAACTTTGATATTCACTAAAATTTCAGAATCCAAGTGGAACTAGGTTAAAAAGCCCTTAAAAGTTGGCTGAAAATATGATTTGCAAGGCCAAAAGACTTAGAAATTTTCTAAGTGTTTTCCCCTCTTGTGATGTTTTTGATCATAACTCCCAATATACTCATTTTTTGCACATGTGCATCTGTGAGAATATTGTAGGTATTGTAAAGATCTTTCCAACAAGCTTTGAACCACATCATTTAGATGTGTGGTTAGGAAGTTATGGTCTTGCCCCTTTCAAAACCCTAATTCCCGATTTTTGCGATTACTCCCCAATCCTTGGTCCATTGGTTATGAAACTTCATGGATAGGTGTAATATGACGTTAGGAACATTTTTGATTCACACTTTGAGGTCAAATTCCGTATAGTTTGGAGAGTTGACTTTTTGGTTAACGAAATGATCGATCGATGACGATCGGATCGACTGTTGTTGTTCTGGGTCTTCTGAGGCCTTGAAACTTCTCGAGGGGACTTGAATAAGTCATATGAGATTCACGGACCATAATTCCATCATTGGAACACCTTTAGATCAAAAGTCAAACCACAATTGACTTTTCCTGATTAGAAACCCTAATTGGGGATCCTGAACTGCATTGTTTTTAATCTTCGGGTGACAACCTCAAATTGGATTCATACTTGACCCAATGAAGTATCTTTGATGGTGTAGAGACTTTCTTCATGGTTAATCAATCCAAGGCATTGACTTATTAAACCGTCGAAA
This sequence comes from Lathyrus sativus, assembly GCA_963859935.3. Classification (NCBI taxonomy): domain Eukaryota; kingdom Viridiplantae; phylum Streptophyta; class Magnoliopsida; order Fabales; family Fabaceae; genus Lathyrus; species Lathyrus sativus. The sequence continues at coordinate 35,063,494 of OZ012741.1, read as the reverse complement.
CTTTAATTTTCGATTGTATGATACCCTGGTTCACCTGTAACTTAATAAAGACAAACTTGAAGTAGGTTAAGGTTAGATAAACAATGATAATGCTCCTAGAATGATGATGAAGATTTAAGGGGTCAAAATTTGGGGTGCAACACACAATAAGCACAATCATCTAAACACACCACATCTGTACCATCCACACCTTCCTTCAACATCCATCAGCAAACAACCTCTGCTAAAACCCCATCCTTTATTCCTCAACCAGATGAACCTCACCCCTCTGACCCTGAGCCAGAGATACTTGACATTCAACCTCTGATGACCGTACACCCTATATCATCTAGATTACTTAGCTCATCTAATTCCTCAGACTCATCTGAAGCTACCTCACCACTTCATAACTCCCCAATCCATTCTTGTGATATCCCTAAAACAACCCAACCAGATATTCCCTATGAACCTAAGGTTGTTTCTACCTCATTCGTCCATATTCCATCTTCACCATATTCCCCTGTAATCATTATTCCTACTTTTTCTATACCTTCAACCCCTGCTCCCGTTAAAACATCAGCTTTAGAAGCCTACCTGAAACCCAAATCTAGGCTAGATGTTGGTAAACTATTTTCTGGTTTTGAAAAAGAGATGAATATGTGGTTATCTTCTGTTAAGAAGAAGTGCTTCACAAGCATTAATCCTGCTGATTCTGAAGCCATCTGGATAAGATTCAAAACTAGATTCAACTCTATGGCTTCAAATATTCAAGATATTTGCCCTGATGATGCGAAGGTGAGATTTGCTGAAGCTGTCAGACTCACTCTTCTAAGAGTTAGCAGAACTCCAACTCTACTTTTGGAAAATACACCTCCAGAGGTTGTATGTTCTTCTTATGAAGAAGCTGCTACACTTCAGATGACTAAGGTTTTTCAGTCTGAGAAAGTCATCACAGAGGCTTCCATTTTTGAAGACGTTTCTGCATCTGCTCAACCTTCTCCTATGGAAATAGAGAATGAATCTGCAATGGTTATTAACAATGCATCTGCTTCTGTGAGTGTTCTAGAATCTTCTAAGTTGAAGACATAAGAAGTTGTAGATCTTAAGATTAAGGTTGAAAAGCAAGAAGCTGAAAACACTGAGTTTAGAACATGGATGATTAAACAAGAGAAAACAACAGATGAAATAAAAGACTAGATGACTAAGCAAGAGGAATCCACATCTGAGATCAAGACTTGGATGGTGAAGCAAGAAGAGTCAACCTCTGAGATAACAAATCTTCTGAAGATTTTGGCTTCTCGTTCTTCTTCTTAGTTGTTTTGTTTTGTGCACTTCTGTGTTGTTTTTCTTATCTTATTTATCTTTTGAATGTCTTATCAATGCATTTGTGACTGTTTGATTTTTCCATCTGATTATATGATATGCTTTTTGTTTTTCCTCTGTTATCGTTTCATGTCTTCAAAAGTTTTTCTTTTTTATATGACAAAAAGGGGGAGAAAATGGAAATTCTGATTGTTCACATAAACAGTTACTAAAATGGAACTCAGACATGTTTAAATTTAACTAACTTTGAATTTAGTATTTCAGAGCTCAAATTTTTCATCAGATAAATTGATTAGAGTAACTCTGAACAAACTCTGAGAATCTCCAAAGTTTGCTCTGACTCTGGAAATAATACTTGTGTTGAAAGGGAAGTAATTATTTTTTCTATCAGTATTCAATTCAGGGGGAGATTCATAATCTCAGGGGAAAGATATTTTTTAAATGCTCTGAACAAAATTTCCCATAGTTTTTGTCATCACCAAAAAGGGGGAGATTGTTAGAAAACAGATTGGTTCTTAATATATCTCTATGTTTTGATGATAACATTAATGAAATTTTGTATGAAGTAAATATATAGTCTAATCGTATTCAAGTGTTTTTGTTTTAGATATTAAATTAATATTCCTCTGGAAGCAAAAACTCCTATGAAAGTTAAGAATCAGAAGACTCTGAACACCGGCTGAAAGAGACTCTGAGCGAAGCTGCAGAAGACTCTGAAGTGCAAGCAATAAGAAGACTCTGAACGCTGGCTGAAAGAGACTCTGAGCGAAGCTGCAGAAGACTCTGAGCGAAGCTGTAGAAGAATCTGAAGCGTAGCGCAGAAGACTCTGAAGCGCTTGCTGAAGAAGACTCTGAAGTGCAAGCTGTAAGAAGACTCTGAAGCACTTGCTGAAGAAAACTCTGAAGCAGAAGACTCTGGAGCACTACCTACAGAAGACTCTGAGCACAAAGTATAAAGACTCAGAATATTCAGAAGACTCTGAGAACTTAACGCTGCAAGTACAGAGGCTCTGAATCAACTCAACTCTAATCATAACTCACGCTAAACACTTTGCTGTAAGACTCTGATAAGAAGAACAAGGAACATCATCAGAGGATCTGATGCAAGAATACTTTTCATATATGTTCAATTAAAAAGGAAGTGTTCAAGAAAGAGACGTTGCTAAACCCAAGGTCTACCAACGGTACTATTTCTCATTCGTGTATGACACAGGATTTCAGGCAAAAAGGGAATGTCAAATCAAGACGAAAAGTATTTGTCCTTCCTGTCTATATCCTACAGTACTTTCTTCTACACACTATTGAGAAAGTGGTGTATATAAAGAAGTCTTCATCAACACTTCAAGCAATAGAATTCACAACAATTTTGCTACAACATTTTTGAAAGAAAGAATTCAAAGAAGCAATCAAAGAAAACATTCAAACAACTTTCTACATAAAACACTAAGTTTTATTCTTTCTTCATTTGTGTAAAATCACAGTTGTGATATAGCTTTTTAGAAGCAACTCTTAAACACACATTGTATTTTACTTATTTGTAAAAGGTTCCTTAAGAGACCAAGTTGTGGTCAGATTTCTTGAGAAGACTAAGACTGTTTGTCTTAGTGGTTAACACTGTAATCAGTTTAATTTAGTTGATTAAATCCTTGTTGAGAAAGGCAAATCACCTTGGTAGGGTGGACTGGATTAGTTTGAGTTCAAACGAACTAGGATAAAAATACCGTATTATTTTTACTATTGTCATAGTTGTTATTTGAAACCCTTATTCAACCCCCCCTTCTAAGTGTTTTTCCTACCTTCATAAAGTACTATAACACTCAAATAAAATAATATAAGACATTTTAACTAATTAAAACAATTTAATTCAAAAGAATTGAGTATTTTACAACTCTCTCCACTAAAATATTTTTCGGCCTAGAAAATTACCTAAAAGAAACATTCCCATATAAGACTCTCTCATACGGCTCTCCAACTCCCACGTCACGCTTCCTCTAACAGGTCCTCCCCATACTACCTTAACTAAAGAAATATTTTTACTTCTCAAGTGTTTCGCTTCTCGATCCTCAATTTGTAAGGGTGACGCCTCAATAGTCAAGTTCTCTCTCACTTGCACATCATCCGATAGGATCACATGAGACGAATCAGTAATATACCTCAAAAGTTCTAACACATGAAATAAATCATGAAGATTCAAAAGAGATAGTGGTAAGGCCACTTTTCCCACTCTTTGAAGGATTTGATATTGACCAATAAAACGAGACGCGAGCTTTAAAGATTTTAATGCACGACCAACACCAGTCACCAGAGTGACTCTCAAGAACACATGGTCTCCCTCTTAGAATTTAAGTTCCTTATTTTGCTTATCAAGACAACTCTTCTATCTTCTTTGTGATGCCTTCATCTTCTTCTAAATCATCTTAATTTTCTCAGTAGTCTGCTGAACAATCTCAGGTCCAAACACAACACTTTCACCTAATTCATTCCAACATAAAGATGTCTTACACCTTCTACCATATATAGCTTTAAAAGGTGCCATTCGAATACTATAATGGAATTTGTTGTTATAGGTAAACTAAATCAATGAAAAGTAACTGTCCTAATTACCTCATTCTCTAGAACACAAGCTCTCAACAAATCTTCCAAGGATTGGATAGTCCTTTCTGTCTGATCGTCTGTATGTGGATGGTAAGTAGAAGTCAACCTGAACGTGGTTCTCAAGGCTTATTGTAAAATCTACCAAAATATTGACTTGTACCTCAGATCCCTATGTGAAACAATACTCGGAGGAATACCATGCAACTTCACAATCTCACTTATGTAGATCTTTACTAACTTCTACCACAGGTAACTGATCTTTATTGGAACAAAATGAGCCTACTTAGTCAGCCTATCCACATCAAACCAAATCAAATCACTTACTTTCCTAGTCTTTGGAAAATCCACTACAAAATCCACAAAGATACTGTCCCATTTCCACTCAAGAATGCTTAAAGGTTGCATCAATCCACATGACTTCTGATGCTTGATCTTCAACTTCTGATAAGTTAAATAAGAATACGCAAACTCGATAACATTTTTCTTCATACATGCCCACCAAAACATTTTATAAAGATATTGATACATCTTCATGGCTCCGGGATAAATACTCAACCTACTCATGTGACTATCCTCAAGAACTCTCTTCTTAAGCTTATGTAAATCTGGTACACAAACTCTATCTCGAAACTTCATAATCCCATTCTCATCTACTTTGAAGTCCATTTCTTCACCTTGATTAATTAGTAATAAACGGTCCATCAATGCCAAATACGACTTATGACCCTCTTTGGTCTCTTCTAGTACGATACTAGTAAACTTTAGCATACCCATCCTCACACTTCCTGGCGTTATCTGACACACCAAGCTAAGATCTCTGAATTGATCAGTCAATTCCAATTCTCTAATCATAAGTGCCAACATATGCAAGCACTTCTTACTCAATGCATCTACTACCACATTAGTTTTACCAGGATGGTAACTTAAATCAAAATTGTATTCCCTAAAAAATTCTAGCCAGCTCCTCTGCCTCATATTCAGCTCCTTTTGATCAAATATATCCTCTAATGAGTCTTAAGTTTTCTATAAACATACACTACAACTTGACTCTTCTTCCTAAGAACACCATCTAAACCCATCTTATATGCATTATAATATACACCAAAATATTCACTCACATGCGGTAAGATCTAAACTGGTGCGGACGTTAACCTTTTCTTCAGCTGTTAGAAACATTCTTTACACTCAACATTCCACACATTAGTTTGCCCTTTTTGGGTCTACTAAGTAAAAGGCAAAGACAACCTCGAAAATCCATCTATAGAACTTCTATAGTAACCAACCAAACCCATAAAACTTTTATTCTCTATAACCAACTTAGGAGTCTCCCACTGCAACATTGCGTCTGCCTTAGACAAATCAATTGTTATTCCACCACTAGAGATCAAATGACCAAGAAAACTCATTTCTCTTAACCAAAATTCACACTTGGACAACTTAGCATACAACTTCTTCTCTTGCAAGGCTTGTAATATAAATCACGTATGTCATGCTTTCTCTTTGTGAGGGAAATCCTTATAGGTAGATACACTTGTTTTAATGATGTCAAAACTTAGATTGGTAGAAAAATGTACTTTGGACGGTATCATTGTGTCACATATGCATACCTTATCCCTCGTGAGTCAAACATCGGCCAGAAAATTTGTTGATACATATAGAAATTGTTAAATATGTGCTTCATATAGGTTTGGTCAACCTTGTCTAGCTTACTATGTGATAGAGTACCTCAAAAGTTGCATGATACATGAAAATACACATTTTTGCATATTTTAAATCTTTAAGTCGACTCAAACTTGTTCCGATCGACTACATAAAGCATTTTGAATGGTCTACTCTCAGGAGTGCTCGCGTCAACCCTCCGGTCGACTCATACTGTGTCAATTTCTATTTGTCTAATTATGCATGCTTTGCGTTGACGCATGACCTGCTCCGGTCGATGTAAAGTTCTGTTTTCTGCACAATCTGAAATTCAGCTAAGCTCAGGTCGACCCTCCTTTCTGCATAGGTCGACCGCTCACGCGTTTTCAGTTAAAAATCTGTTATGTGAAACTGTCTTTGTGGTTATTATGTTAGTTAATTATTTTTGACTTGCATATATAGTGAGTTTTACTCCTTCTTCAAACACAAAAAGAAAAATGAAAATAGATACTAATTGTTCTCATCATCGTCATCCTCTTCCTTTCATTTTCTCAACAACTACACATAATCATTTTTGTTGTGCATTCTGCTTGTTAGAGGTGATAACGTCCAAACATACGATTGTGTAATCGAGTTTGGGTTGAGAAATCAACAGGTTTTTCTTGAATAAAACAGTTAGGGTTTTGCCCTCCAAGAATCTTGGATTTTGGGGGGGGGGGGGTTTTACACGAATCGGTCCATCACAGATTCAGTCGAGTGAAGGTAATCGAAGAACAGGTTGTTCTGTCGATTTAGTAGCGGTAACCGTAGGATTCTGAGAGGAAGATTCAGGTTTGAAGCGTTGGTGATTGAAATTAGCCAGGAAAGATTTGAAGATCGTGGGGTTGTTTAAAGGGTGTGCCATAATCAGAGGTTTATTCATTGCGTTTAAAGGACTTGATTCAGCTTGAATCAAGGGAAGAGAAGGAATAGGCTTTGCATCAACAATTTTGTTTGATCGTTTGATTTCTATTGCTTCTCCTGTAAACATTTACCAACAGGTTATATCTATATACATGTCTCATTTTATAATTGAGGGCAGACGTACCCTGAGCGAGGACAACGGGGGAACTGCCTCAACAAAGTGGTGTTCTCTCTTTACTTTTCAATTGCTTAATTTCTGAGTTTGTGTGCAAACAATTATGTTACTCAAAATTCTAATGTGAGTAGTTTTGAACCATTTTTGAAGCCTATTACAATCCTTGATTATAATTGAACACTTAAGCACTTCACTCTCATATTGGAATTCACTTGTGGTGCCTTGCACACCAAGTGTTTGACCACTTGTGTGAACAACAAACGCTTGTGCTGTCTTTTCAATTTGATTATATTTTTCAAGCATTGGAAATAGTCAAACCTTATAGTGAATAAATTCTGGTTGATGTGTGTTCAAACTAGTGATTCTTAAATCTCATTTTTATTGGATTGCATAGGCTTTGCGCATATCCGGTTTTTTCGGTAAAGGTTCGTTTTAGACGAAATAGTTTCTCGGTCGCTTCCGCATAAAAACATTTAAAAACCAAATATTGGTAGCGCCGACTCTGTTTTTAACAAGTGATCTATTCGACTCCCCTTCTAGATTTGTGCCATCGTGTAACAAGTGGTATCAAAAGCACCGGTTCATTTCGTGCTTCACATATAACTTCTTAGAAAATGGCTAACGAACCAAAATAGGCTTATAATAGAGCACTTGTTTTCAATGGTGAAAACTATAGTTATTGGAAAGACTGTATGCATGTGCATATAAATTCCATTGACAGGAAGGCATGACATGTTATTTTGAACGGTCCTATGGAAATAACCATGACCGATGATAATAACATGATTGTGACTAAGTTGAAGCACAATGGAATGATGAAGATGAGAAAAGTATAATTACGATTAGAAGGCTAAAAATATTATGATCTCTTCCTTGGGATTTGATGAATACTATAGAATTTCCCATTGTTTGACTGCTAAGGCTATGTGGAATTCATTACAAGTTGCTCATGAGGGAGCAAATGATGTCAAACTAGCTAGAACCAATACTTTGACACAAGAGTTTGATCTCTTTCACATGGAGCAAGGGGAAACCATTGCTGACATACTGTTGCACCCCAAAATTTGACCAACAATTATTTATTCATTGAGTGTTTGAAAGTGGATACCTTCATCAGAAAGTTCAAGAGATCCTCAGAGGAAGTGGATTGAAACCAGGGTTGTGTGCTTCATAGCTTGAGAGTTGTGGGTGTTCCTCAGATGATTCTGAGACTTTGAGAATGAACTTGATGTTTTGAGAAAGCCTATGAGATGTCTTGATAGCCATCATGAAGCCCAGAGAGGTCATTATGCAAGAATTCAGGAGATTCAACCATGAATGGTAGAATTAGGGTTTTGACTGGGTCAACCCTAGACCAGCTGAAGATTTGGAGAAGGTTGAAACCCAATCCAAGGGCCATGAGATCATGGAATGATGCATAGAGATGTTATAAAGAGGACTCCTATACCAACTCATCATGATTGAGGAGTTTGAGAAGTTTCAAGTCAGGGTTTCCAAGGATTGTCAGTGAAAAAACCCTAATTTGATCCCTATCTTCCAGGCAGTTTTAGCTCTAGATGTGATTGATATCTCATCTTCCCCACAACATTAATGTTTTAGAGCTTGTTCTTAGCTTTAATTTTAGTGGTGGAAGTCCTTGATAGGAGTTACAGAGCTCAAGTTATGGTTTTGACAAATTACAGGCCAACAGGGGTATGTGAATCTGGGTCCTTGAAAGTCACCCAACTTGCAGACAACTTTTGCCCTAGTAGGATGATTCCTATGATCTCTTGGTCAACATGAATGTTGAAGGGCATCTTATTAGCTTTAATTTGAGTGGTAGAAGTCCTTGAGAGGATTTGTGGAACTCAACTTATGGTTTGAACAAGACAGGGGTATTTTGGTCATTTGTCAGTTATAGGTCATTTTTAAGCAAAGGCCATATCTCCTATTTCCAAGCCTCAAATGGAAAAACTCAAAACATGAAAGTTGTTCAAAATGTGATTTTTAGTCTAGAGAGAAGGTCATGGATTGTTGTAAAAGCTCATAGCATGGATTTGCATGATTGGTCAAAAATGAACTAAAAATGGCTTATAAGTTTGAAAAGTTGAAATTGGAAATTGGTTTGGAAGATCCACAAATCCAAAATAGGTCATCCAATATATCATTTTGATTGGAAACATCATTTTGAGAACATTGGTTTAGATAGAATTTTGATTTGAAGCTTAAAAAATGAGGTTCCTTTGGAAAAGTGTTACTTGCAAAAGAAGGCAACTTTGAAAAGGCTTGCACAAGTGAAAGAAAGGGCTGATTTTCATTCATTCCTTCTCAATATCTCACATAAGGAGAATTTGACACAAGAATAAGGACTTGGTACATGAGATATGGACCATTCAAAATACCATCACATGATATTTTCCACACTTTTCTAGCACCTTCTAGATGAATCTAGGAGCTTCCATCCATCATTATAAGAAGAGTGATCTTCATTGAGTTCAGGGTTGGTGATAGCAAGAGAATTCAGAGGGGAGGGAGAGAGAGAAGCATCCATTGAAGAGATTTCTTCAAGTTGAAGCAACTCTGGTTTCTTTCCATTGCAGACCTTCTCCATCATCACAAGTGCAAACATAAAGTTTCTCCCCATTGGAAGAGTGTCCTGAAGCAATTACAAGGCCTGAAACCTTCTCCTCATACCTTCTCCATCATCACTTGACAGGTTCTTTCTTCTCCCTATACCTCTTAATTTATTTAGTTTCAGTTCATTTTTTAGGTATAGAATTGTTAGGCTAGACTAGGTGATGAAATTCTGAGAGTTAGAGCCAAATCCATGGAGTTCCATAACAGGTCCATGAAACTTTAATCTCCAAGAAACGACTGGTTTGTTAGTTTTAGGTATCAAGCTTTGGTTTAGAGTGGTTAGGGAGGCATGTAGAGTAACTGTATGCCATTAGATTCAAGGATTATTGACAGTTGACATCAGGTGAATATGGTTGAACCGCGACCTTGCAGGCTTCTGTTAGGATTATCTAGAGAGAATTAGGAAAAAGTATGCGTGCAGTCTTGTTCCTCTTGATTAGTAGAGCAATTTTCGTGTTGGAATTTTAGGATTTCGTGGACTGGTTAGAGAGAACGAGTGAGGGGAAGGCTTGTGCATGGAGGGTGTCTCGTGAAACCCTAGATGGCTGAAGGTAGGAGAGATAATCTCCACCGTTGGTTCGCTTTGGAAGAGTGGACTTTGTCCTTCAATCTCACGGCCCAGATTTATTCAGAATTGGAGGGAGATTCAAAAAGCTGAAACGACGTCGTTTCAGTTAGTGAGGGGCGTGTGGGCTTTAGTCAGTCTCCTATCCGCACCCCCATATTCTGGCCCATCAAGAAACCAGCTGACCCGCCTTGCTTATCCCACCCCCTCCCCTTTATATTGTTTTCTTTTTCTTTTTAATTCTTTAATATTTTTAGCATCTTGTAAAAATCATAAATAAATGAAAAATAATCATTTTTGATTTCTTGTTTTTGCTATAATTAGATATAAATGTGTAGAAAATAATAAAAATAAAAATGAAATTTTATTTTTAATGTAGAATTTTTGGTGATATTTTCTTTAATATAGTGTATTTTCTTTCTTTTAGTTGATACCTTATTTTGCAAGAATTGTTTTAGGACCTTCCTTTAATCTTTTTAACTCATTCTTTTTTGTGTGATTAGATATTGAACCATAGTTCCCCATAGGATTTAATTCTTGATTTTTAGATTAAATTTTGATTAGTTTAATTAGGGTAGCATTAGGGTATCCTAATTAGGGTTTAGGTTGTGCATAGGTAAAGAAATTCATTTTCTTTAAATAGTTTTGTCTTGATTTTTGGGTAGAGGCCTATGTTGGGTGTTGTGGATAGATATTGTAGACCCTTGTGAATAATTGTTAGATTTTTCCCCCTTGGTTTAGTATTTTTAGGTATTTTCTGAGGTTGCCTGATGATTTTGTCTGTCCTGTGGTTATCTGTTCATATCTGGGGTTTAGTTTTGGGGAATTTGTTGTGGGGCTTGTGTTGTCTTGAAGACCTTGTTGGAGAGCATGATGAAGAGAAGATTGAAGATCAAGACCCAGAGACCCAGAGCTTGGATTATTCCCTGCCTGTGAGGTTTGAGATCCTGAAGTTTGAAGGAAGTTCATGGTACTTTCCTGAGGAAGGCACTATGAATGACTTTCATTCTTTCTTCTCACCTCTTTCTTAAGTATCCAATGATGTTGGAGCCAACTTGTGAGTTTAATTTCTCCCGAGGAGGAATGTAAACTGATCACATGTTGTTGAGCCACATGGGATACAACTCCTAAGTGAAAGCCTCCTAGTACTTTCCTGAGGAAGGTCCTATGGGTCTATTCACTTAGTTCCCTTAGTTTGTCTAGGCTTTCCTAAGTATCCAATGATGTTGGAGCCAACTTGTGAGTTTAATTTCTCCTGAGGAGGAATGTAAACTGATCACATGTTGTTGAGCCACATAGGATACAACTCCTAAGTGGAAGCCTCCTAGTACTTTCCTGAGGAAGGTCCTATGGGTCTATTCATTTAGTTCCACTAGTTCAGATAGGATTTCCTAAATATCCAGTGATGTTGGAGCCTGCTTGTGAGTTTAATTTCTCCTGAGGAGGAATGTAAACTGATCACAGTGGTTGAGCCACATAGGGTATGACTCCTGAGTATACACCTCCTAGTGCTTTCCTGAGGAAGGCACTATGAGTCTGCTTACTTAGCTCCCTTTCTTTGGCAAGCTTGTTCTGAAGCTTGAAGACTGGGATTGATTTCTTTTGGTTAGGTTTTGCTTTAGGGCTTGGCTTAGATTTGATCAGGATTCTGTGTTAGGGTTAGGATTAGAGAGTAGATTCTTTCTTTCTCAAGTTTGTGTTTTGTTTGCCTGGTGGCACTTCATTTCTTTTATCTGGTTATTGCTTGATAGCATGTTGTTTATCTTCAGTATGATTACTGTTATTTCATGACTGGCTTGAGGTCGAGACGAGCTTGTGGAGGCTGAAGCCCCACACACATTTCCTCCCTCACTTGCATTGCATGCATTTTACTGTTTAAAGCTGATGCTTTTGTCTGTTTTGGTGTATCATTGACATGATCCCTTAGGACTCTCATTTCCTTTGATGAGGACTTGATGATAGACTTTTAGGTTGAAACCTATGCATGACAACATCTAGGAGTTCCCTGTTCAAACCTCAACCATGGGATGAATCCATGGCATGATAACAGTAGGACTTGATAGTCTCCCTCCTAGTTGGGCCTGTTCTCTTCTCATCTCGAAGCAGTTTAAGATACAGTAATCATGAATGATTTCTTTCGTACGTTACGAGCCTTAAGCTATCTGAGAAAGGACGTATTCCCTCTCAGGTCATAGTCTCTAGTGCGGTTGAAATCGCAAACACAATTAAAAAACACTTCTTTCAGGAGATATCTCGTAGTTTCCCGAACTACGTTTGCTCTGATCTTTCATACCGGATGGAAGTACGTAGGCATAGGATGCGATGTCCTAGCGAGAAACCTTTCCCCCATAACCCGTAGTTAGCCGAACTACGTTGACTCTGATTTCTCATTCTCTGATGAGAATACGTAGGCATAAAGTGCGACGCTTTGCCGAGTCATTTTTCTTTTCTTTTCAGCCAGCCTTGATAGGTAGATAGATTATAACCAACCCGTCCAAGTAAACACACAAGCGAGGATCCCGTCGAGTACGACGGACGTGAGGGGTGCTAATACCTTCCCCTTGCGTAACCGACTCCCGAACCCAGACAATGGTTGCGATGACCTTGTCTTACCCCTTTTTCGTCAGGTTTTTCCGATCGTTTCCTTTCCCGCTCTGAGGGATAAATAACGAAAGGTGGCGACTCTTCTGTCATGCCGGCACCTTATTTTCGCGCAAGCGACAGCTGGCGACTCTGCTGGGGACGAACCCAAAATCTCTGGTTCTCCGGTTCCCTATGAGAGTCAATCCTATCGTTTGTGTGTTTGCTTGTTGGGTTGCGTTTATTTATCGCATTTTTACTTCCCGCATTTTATTTCCCGAATTTTATTTCTAGTTTGATATGATTATCTGTGCTGCTGTGGGAGAGGGATGTTACTGTGAGTGAAAAGCCGGACCTGGGCTTGAGTACACACCTAGATATAGTTGCGGAGAAGTAGTAGACGAACCTGTCTGCTGAGCAGGCACAGTTCCCTACGAAAATCTGCGCTCAGACGAGATTCTTGCAGAGGTGCTCCTTTCCGGTCCTGAGGATCTGAGGGGAGTCCAGACGTGAGGATTGTCGACTCTGGGGACCGATCATTTGGAAGTCAGCTAAGAGAGGCCTCTTCATGACTTGACGATGCCACTCCTTCTGGGAATCGTATTGTCACTCATGAAAGTCTGTGACGCTGATAACCGCATAGGATGCCGTACCTTTGTCCGTGGATTAGGTCCATACCTGTGAGTGGGGTTGGGATATTGCAGGAAACTTTGACCTCCAGACTACCTGGTTTTCTTGACAGTGAATCAGTTATGTTGGGTTCTCCGTTGCAGATATGTTCTTGATAGAGCAAGGGTTTGATCAGAGGATCTTATCATCGGGTGTTTGTCTGCTCTTGATAGAGCAGGTTTCGATCAGAGTATTATCACCAGAGGTTTGTTCCGGACAGAGCAGATTTTGAGTGGGGTCTGAAGATCTCATCGGCAGTTGTTATTTGTTCTTGATAGGGCGGATTTTGAGTGGGGTCTGAAGATCTCATCAGCAGCTGTGTGTTTGTTCTCGACAGGGCAGATTTTTGATTTGGGGTCTGAAGACTTCATCAACAGATGTTACTTGATCTTGCATCCGGGGTCTTTATTATCAGGCACTTATTCTTGTTAGAGCAGGATTTTGGTCTCGATCCTATCAGATGGTTATTCTCAGCAGATCAGATCAGTGGTTTTACACCGGGTTTCCTTCTCATCAGTGACTGTTGACACCGAATCTCCACAGCAGCCACCTGGATATATTGTTGCATGCCTGCATTTTGCATTAGTTTGCATAATCATTCGCATTCCAGTGGCGTGTGTCTGTGACAGGTACCGTTTCCCCAATCCAGGGTCTCTCGCCTCTTATTGTGTTACTGCAGCCTTTCTCAGGAAGACTGATGCGTACGAGTTCTCGGTCCTTGATGTGTCGAATCTGACTATTGCTGATACTATGTGTGAGATTGCTGTTTCCATGATTGGGCCCAGATTTCCCTCCTTATTATTGTCAGCACTGGTACTAAGGCGCCAGGATCGGGGGAAATCTCTCAAGCATACAGACACACGCATACATCTGCATAAAGCATTTTGCATGACATATATTCTGTTACTTTTCCTAACCTTTGATGCTGACAGGTTTTTCAGGTACTCAGGTTCCGAGCTGCTTTCGATCTCCAGGATTGATCAAAGACTCATCCACCGCTACTCAACTCGCGCTAATCAAACAAGGATAATGGACCAGGTACAGTCAGATGTTCAAGAGCTTCGTGAACGGATGGACCGTTTTATGGAGCTGATGCAAGTAGTTGCGAATGGGCAAGACCAGCTTCGTACTTTGGTTCAACCTCTCATCTCCAGGGTTGACAGTAATGGAATACTTCACGGCGGGGCCGTGCCCACTCCTCCTCTCGGGGATACTCCACAGAACGTTGTTCCTGCTGCCGGGGGCAACGGCAGTGCTAACGACAATCTGATGACCAATATCGGGCTCAACGCGGCTGGCGTCGGCAATGGTAGCTTGGGAGCCAATGTTAACATAGGGCCGGTCAACGGCAATGCTGGTGCAGGAAATCTGTTGGTGCCTCAACCGTGGCTGGAGGACCATCAGGATGACATATTCTCTCAGAGAGGTGTAGAGGCAGAGTTGAATGCTGAGGCTCGACTCAGGTTCAAGGCGCTGGAAGACAAGATGAGAAACATAGAAAATCAGAACACATTGGGCGTTGACATGTCCAACCTCGGGTTGATTGCTGACTTTAAAGTACCTCACAAGTTCAAGGTGCCTACCTTTGAGAAGTATAAGGGCACTACTTGTCCCCGGGTCCACCTCCGATCTTATTATAGAAAGATGTCCGCTTATTCTGATGATGAGAAGCTGCTGATGCACTTCTTTCAGGATAGTCTTTCTGGTCCATCGCTCGAATGGTATATGGGTTTGGAGCCCGCTACTGTGCGCACCTGGAAAGATCTTGCAGAAGCGTTTGTTCTCCACTATCAATATAATAGCGACTTGGCTCCCAACCGAGTTCAGCTTCAGAATCTCTCACAGCGGAACAATGAAAGCTTCAAAGAATACGCCCAGCGGTGGCGTGAGTTGGCTGCTCGGGTTCAACCGCCAATGGTTGAGCGTGAGCTAGTGCAAATGTTCGTGGCTACCCTTCCTGGAATCTATTATGAAAAGCTGGTCAGTGGCATGTCTGGAACATTCTCGGCTCTCATCACTTTGGGCGAGCATGTTGAGAACGGTATAAAGATCGGAAAAATTCAGGGCGAATCATTCTCAGCTGGAGGAGGTAGCAAGAAACCCTATACTGGCAAGCGTCGAGAGGGGGATGCCAGTGCTGTCACTAATGCTAGGAGAAAGGGCAAGGGCCCTCAGCCTCAGATTGCTAGCATAAATATCCCAGCTGCCCCGCCGCAAGCAGCAGCAGCCCCAGCAGCAGAATAATCAGGGGTATAAAAGATATCAGAATCGGGCTCCTCTGGCAAGCCGTCATCTTGATACTCCACCTATGTCATATGCACAGCTTCTGCAAACGTTGCTTCAGCTCCAATTGGTTCAAAAGAGGACAATGGCTCCCTTAACAGGGGCACCACCACCGGGGTATGATGCCAATGCTACTTGTGAGTTCCATACTGGGGCACCAGGCCATACGGTTGAGAATTGTAAAGCTTTTAAGCACAAAATCCAAGACTTGGTGGACGCCAAGGTTATCAACTTTTCTGACAACGTGCCCAACGTTACCAAGAACCCAATGCCTCATCATAAGGGGGGGCGGAGTGAATGCCGTTATTGTTGCACCCTAAAATTTGCCCAACCTTATTCACTTGGTTTATGTTTCAATATCATTAGCATTTGCATATAGAGTCATGTACACAGTCTAACCATCTGCATAGCATAAGCATAGCAAGTCATTCAACAGGGGACCAATCATTATTCTCATCTCTAGAGGCCTATCAAGAGGATATTATCCTAATTCCATCTCATTCAAGTCATCAGAAAAGAATTTGAGAGCAGAGAGTTCAGCAAATCAAGCCTTGAGTCTATCTCCTATCTGAGGGTATCTGAGGGTCATAAAGGGGGGTTGTGAGCTGTGAATGGAAGGCATGGAGAGCATCTAGACATCATGAGAGGCTTAGAAAGTCATTTGGGGAGGAAAACAAGTTGTTGAGGTGATCACAAGAATTGCAGTTGAAGACAGTCAACTAGGGTTTCATCTGGGTCAACCCTAGGTCAACCCTAGGTCAATTGCTTGATTTAAAGGCATTAAGGGCTATTGGAGAGATGTGGGGTTCATCATTTGACATGGAGAATAAGGATATGTTGTTATGCTAAGAAGAATTCAAGAGAAATCAAGGAAAGGAGGAGTTTCTAAATTAGGGTTTCTATGTAAAATCCCCTAGTTTAGGTCAAATTTCCAAGCAAGATAAGTCAAAATGCAAGCTTCAAATGGATCCTTGGTCAACATGAAACTTGTAGAGGATATCAAGAAATTTGATTTGAGTGGTGGAAGACATCAAGGAGATTTATAGAACTCAAGTTATGGTCCTTGCAAGTTACAGGTCATCTGAGGTATCTGAAATTTTGTCTGTAAAAGTTACTTGACTTCCAAGCAATTTTTACCCCCCCAAGGAGATTTCAAATGAATTTCTGGTAAACATAAGAATTGTTCCTCATTGTCCTAGCTTTCTAGAATGGTATAGTATGCCTTCATATGATGTGTGTAACTCAACTTATGGTCTTGGCAAGCAAAGGGTATTTTGGTCATTTGTGAATTACAGGTCATTTTAACCTATGCCCAAAACTCATACAAGGAGGCCTCAAATGGAAAAACTTACAACATCAAACTTGCTCCAAATGACATTTTGAGTCTAGAAAAGTGACCATGAGAGATTGGAAATGTCCATAGCACAAGGTTTCAAAATTGGTGAATTTAATGAAGGAAAATGGCTTAAAAAATGGTATTTTTCATATCTTGGCCAAATGATGCAAAATTATAGGTCATTTTGAATGGAAAAGGCATTTTAAAAACATTGGCTAAAGTGTAATTTTGAGCTTAGGTCATAATTTGTGAGTTATCCATGGTTGCTTGAATTGAAAGTAACATAATCCAAATTGAAAAGGGAAAGTGTAAGGGAAATTTCTCCAATGTTCTAGGAGGTTCCTACATCATCTATATATTCATGCAAGCTGATTCATGCAAGGGTTGGTGCTCCCATTTGCTCAAAATCTCAAGTTTTCCACATTTTTCCATTCTTGCATAAACTTCTCAAACTCCCTCAATCCCTCACCAATTCTCATCATTCTTGATCTGAATCTCATCACTATCATCCATAGTTTGTGATTCACACATTTTTTTGGCTGAATCAATCAAGGAGAGTGCCATACAAAGTTCATCATTCAAGATTCAAGAAATTGGAATCACATGATACAAGGAGTTTGAGCCCAAATATTTGCATACAGAATCAAAGTGTTGGTGTGTGGATTAATTTCAAGTCCCTGCAAGCATTGAATCGAAGATCTCCATAGCTGTTTCTCCATTTTTAACAGGTTGGTATCTCTGCTCAATTTGCATAGCTTAGGTAGCATGATAGGGTTTTAATAGTGTAGAATGGTTAAGATAAGATAGAGGACTGAATAGGATGAGTTTGGGGAAGTTTCGAGAGATTTGATCATGGTGCACAAATTCTGTTGAGGTTCATAACACTTGGAACATAGCACGATAATCCTCTCTTTATAGCCTAAAATGACTAGTATGAGATGTAGAGTAGATGAGGATAGGTTTTGGTACGAATTGAAGCACTTGGTGGCAGGTGAAAATGTTGATGCATGACTGTTATTCTCATCGGGTTGATTGATAGAGTGAGTTTTAAGGTAAACTATGGTTATAGACTTGTAGAGGGGAAGAAGTGGATGAATTTTGCTTTTTACATCGTGCGTTTTCATGGCGTGTGGAGGTAGAATGAGAAGATTGAAGGTTGTGCATGGAATCTGGGTTTTTTCTGCAAACCCTAGCTCAATTGGGGACGATGACTGTGTGTCGTTGGATCGTCCAGAATATTTGACTTAATCATCTCATCGTGTGGCTCCCATTTAATTTCAGAAACGGAGGGAAATTTCAAAAGAAATGAAACGCAGCGTTTCATTAATTGGGGGTTGGGCTCAGAGCGCTATCCACACCCCCCATTTTATTAAGCCCAATGCATTGAACGTGCTCTCCTTGATTTTCTCACCCCCTCCATTTTATTTCATTATATTTTCTTTTATTTTCTTTAATTTTTTCATGCATTTTCTAAAATTCATAATAAATAGCAAAATAATCATTTTTAATTCATTCTTTTTGCATTATTTTCTTTGGGATGTCTAGAAAATTATAAAAAATAAAAATTGCATTTTATTTTTTATTTGATATTTTTCCCATATTTTCTAAATAAATGACATTTTAAATGGTTTCATTTCATACATGATTTTATTAATTTTTGTTCTATTAGATACTTTCATATTTTTCATCCATTCTTTTTAGGTTGTTTAGATTAGACATTGAACTTGTAGATTCATTTTAGTTCCCATTTTTAGAAATTAATTTTAGGTGATTAATGTAAGCTTGAATAACATGAATGAAACTAGGGTTTTTAGGTGATGACTTAGGAGATTTGATTCTTTCCCTTAGGACTTAGGGTTTGAATAGTTTAGTTATGGGACTATAGGGGCTATGGGTAGTTATTAGATCCCTTAGAAAAAGTCAGGATTCCCCTACTGCTATTGATATGCTGTATATCTGATTGACTGGTGTGGTGTGCCCTCTGGGGATTATTTGCTTGCTTGTATGGGTATTGGGATTGTCTGGGGACTTGGGAGAGCTGAAGACTTGAGGTGATAAGAGCCATTGGAGATCCAGAGATTGAAATTCAACTTCCAGAGTTGAAGAGAAGATTCTTGCTAGCAGATGCTGAGGAGACTAGGGTTTAGGAGCTAGGCAGAGCTCTAGATTAGAAAGCTTGTTTCTCAAACATGGATTGCCTTGTCTGCATCCATTCTTCTCTGTGATTCAGAGTCTCTCTAAGACACTCACCCCCTTCCTTTTGAAGGCTTGGTGATAGTGTCTAAGAGATAGAACTCTTGAGAGAAAATGTATTTTGTGTTAGAAGCAGTCTGTTCACCACCTTTGGTAGTCAACTGATTGCTTAACACCCAATTCATTCCTGTGACTGATCCCTCATCCTGGAGGTTTGAACTTGAAGAAAAGCCATTGCAGATGGAAGACTGATGATCAAAGCCCTTGCCTGAAGGCCATGAAGATGGAGATTGATGCTTGTTGAAGCCTGTAACTGATTGGAGATTACTTGAAGCCAGATGTTGATTCAGAGCTGCTGATGCTGTTTCTTTTGCTGTTGTATTTCATTTCTGATGTATTGATTGGTTTTCCTGACTGTATTGTTTGCTGTTTACCCTGTTGGGTTGAAAGTGAAGTCTGTTCACTTTTGCCTATTGTTTTCTAGGTTCGAGGTTGAGTGGGACTCCCTTGCCTCGCTTGTATTGCTGCATTCATGCATTTTACTGTATTACTGTATATATCTGTTATTGTTTCTGTTTCTGCCTATCCCGTAGGATCTCTGTTTCTCTCTGTGCAAGAGAGGAGCATGATAGACACTAGGTCTTAACCCATGCATGATAACATTAGGTTAGTTTGTTTCCCTTCGCAACCGTAGGTTAGAGTTCTGTCTCTTTCTTTCTCAAAACAAACAGAAAAACACATAAAGGTTTCAAAAACAATAAAAGACACTTCTTCCGTAAAAGAATGTGAACTCATCAAGACGTCATTTTTGTCCGCTGGGACTGTTAATCAGAAAAACCTTTTTCAGAAGGACTAAAATCAACCAAGACAGACTTGTGTCGTACGTGGCCCGAACTACGTTTGCTCTGATCTTCCATGCTGTGTGGAAGTACATAGGCATAGGATGCGATATCCTAGCGAGCAACCTTCCCCTCCTTTCCCGTAGGTAGGCGAACTACGTTGACTCTGATTTCTCGTTCCAGGCGAGAATACGTAGGCATAAAGTGCGATACTTTGCCGAGTCATTTTTATTTTCATTTTATTTTCTTTTTAACCCTCATCCTTTAGTTTAGATAGAAGTGTAATCCGTACAAACAAACAAGCGTGGATCCCGTCGAGTACGACGGACGTGAGGGGTGCTAATACCTTCCCCTTGCGTAACCGACTCCCGAATCCAGGTTTTGGTTGCGACGACCATACCTTTCCCATGTTGTGCGAGGTTTACTCTGAGCGTTTCCTTTCCCTCCCGTGGGATAAATAACGCGCGGTGGCGACTCTTCTGTTCAGCCGGCGCCGATTTTCGCAGTAGCGACAGCTGGCGACTCTGCTGGGGATCCAACGTCCCTGGCTGCTAAGGACTGCGATGGTTCTTATGCATTTGGGATCCAACGTCCCTTGAGAGAGTCAATCCTAGCGCTTGTTTTCCCGTCGAGGATTTTGTATGGAGTTATTTTATATTTCTAACCTTGTATTTTCAGCTTTATATATTGATTATTGTTGCTGTATCTGGGGTGTGACGGATGTTCTGATATTGAGAGATAAGCCGGACCTGGGCTTGAGTGCACCTAGAATTAGAGTAGAAATTAGTGGGCGCCCGCTTGCT
Organism: Lathyrus sativus; assembly: GCA_963859935.3. Taxonomy (NCBI): domain Eukaryota; kingdom Viridiplantae; phylum Streptophyta; class Magnoliopsida; order Fabales; family Fabaceae; genus Lathyrus; species Lathyrus sativus. The sequence goes on along the minus strand of OZ012741.1, from coordinate 35,042,997 downwards.
TTGCTTGCTTCGGTGTCCCATGAAATCTACACTCAGACAAGGTTCCTCTGGTTGGCCTCCTGCCCCTTCCTTTGGTTGGCGTGGGTTGCTGGTTAGTTGGATTGTCGACTCTGGGGACCGATCATTTGGAAGTTGGCTAAGTGAGGCCTCTTCAGGAATTGATGATGCCACTCCTTCTGGGAATCGTATCATCAACTCTGAAAGTCTGTGACGCCGACGACCGCATAGGATGCCGTACCTTGTGCCAGTTATAGGGCCACCCACCTGTGAGGGGATTCAGGGTTATGCAGGTAACTAGACCTTCAGACCACCGGTTTGTTGATCAGGATCTTGGATATTTATGGAGGGTTCTAAGGTCTGTCAGAGACCAGTTGGTGTGTTCCGAGGTCTGTCAGAGACTATTTGGAGATGTGTTCTGAGGTCTGTCAGAGACCAGTGGGGGATATGATCTGAGGTCTGCCAGAGACCATTCAGGTTATGATTATGGGGTCTATCAGAGACCAATATTGGAGCTTTGTTTGAGGTATATCTGAGACCAGGGCTTGAGGACTTCTGGATGGTCTATCTGAGACCTTTCTTGATTGGGTTCAGGCTATTCAGCTACAGCTTTGGTCCCTGTTGCATGTTACTTGCATTGCATCACTGCATATCCATTACCATTTGCATTTCATTAACATGTGTCTGTGCTGCAGGTGCATTTGCATTTCCCTAGTTCTAGTGCCCAGACTTCTGAGTGTTTGATCATGACTAGCTTAAGGAGAACGGTTGCTTACAAATTGCCTACTCCTGATATTGTTCCTCTACTTGGGTTGATCTCTCTTGCTGATGAGGGTGTTCGTAGGAGCTTCCAGATGAGCTATGGTAGACTACTGAGATTGGTGTGCAAACCTACAGAGGTAGAGTTAGATGGGCTGTATGCTTTGATGCAATTCTACGACCCTGCTTTGAGGTGCTTTACGTTCTCTGACTTCATTATGGGACCAACCCTGGAGGAATACGCTGAGTATGTTGAGCTGCCCGTGCAGAACCAGGTTCCATTCATTCATTATGACGCCAAGCCTAAGCCGGAGGATTTGGCAAAAGCCTTGCATATTGATGCTTCTGAACTTGTGACTACTGTTTCCCGTGGAGTTCCAGGCTTCTCACTCCAATTCTTAGTTGGTAAAGCCCAAGAGTATGCCAAGAGCGGGTGCTGGGTTGCTTTCAATGCTGTGTTGGCCTTGTGCATTTATGGCATAGTACTGTTCCCCAATATATCATATTTTGTGGACTTCGACGCCTTCTACTTGTTTGCCGCTGGTAATCTTGTACCTACCTTACTCGGAGATCTCTACCACTCACTGCATTACAAGAATGAGAAGGGAAGAGGGAAGAATGTTCATCTGTGTGTACCCTTGTTGAGTAGGTGGTTTGAAAGTCACCTTCCTAAGAGAAGATCTGTTGCAGAGACTACAGTCCCAGCTGGTTGGCCAGAGCGCCTGATGAGGCTATCGTCGGAAGATATGGAGTGGTTTGATCGAGACCTGTTGGGATCTGAGCTCATCTTCAGTTGTTCTGGGTACCCTAATGTGTCGTTGATAGGAAGAAAAGGGTGTATCAATTACAACCCTTCTCTATTCATTCGCCAGTTCGGATATGCACTGAAGAATCCACCTCAGGAGGAAGAAGTACAGGAATCTCTATACTTCACAGGTGATTTGAAGGGAGAATTGCTAGCTGAGCTGCAACACGCCTGGACACGTATTAACCGCAAGGGGAAACCACTGTTAGGTAAGAACGATTGCCAGGCCTATGCATCTTACAGGGTTTGGATTCAGGAAAGAGCTAGTCAGTTGAGGATGCCATTTCCAGATGCACCAGTTCTTGATCCTATTCCGGTAGCAGAGCCAACTACTGTTTCTAGGGAAGTCTATGAGCAAATTGTGAGAGAAAAAGAAGCCTTGATGAAGATCAATGAAGGGTTAGAGCAAGAGCTAGCTCAAGTACGCAGTGAGAAAAACAAGGCCGTATATGCTTTCCAACAACAGATCGAGCTGTTAAACAGGTTAGGGGCTGAGTTGGCTGAGGAAAAGAAAAAGCGTGAACGTCTGGGGCAAGAGTTCAGAAGCTCCCATGACATGCTGGAAGCCAAAAAGAAGGCGCTTGACGCAGCACACCGAGAAATCTCCTCTTGCAATAAGACTTGGAATGCCACTCTCACCAACAATAAGAAGAGGGAAGATAAGCTGAAGCAGCAAATCTCCGACCTCGAAGAGAAGTTGAAGTCTAGCATCAAGAAGTGCGAGGAAGAAGTGATGACCCGGTACAGTGTCCAGCATGCACTGAACAAAGCAATCAAATCCAGAGATGAAGCGGTGTCTCAGAAGCGAAAGCTAGAAGATTGCTTCGGAGAAGCAACATGGGAAGAAACTGCTGAAGACGTGCGCCGTGTTCTTAAGAAAAGAAACCAACTTGTTGAAGGGCTGCTTGATCGACCAAGTCACCCAGAGACTAAGAAGTTGATAGAAGAGTACCAGACTTTCGGGAGGATTTGATCGTCTCATGTAGTAACTTGTAGTAACTTGTATGCTTTATTTGCATAAGTGCTGACCATCACCAGGATTGTTGGTTGAGGTCATGCCTTCTTATCGTACTTTCAACGACATTGTATTCAGGTTTTTCTCAGCAATATATGAGGCTTTCTTTGATTCAACTCCGGTATTCCTATTGTCAACACTGTCACTGCACAGGCACCTTCACACTAGAACTGGGGGAATGAATTTCCCTAAAGCACAGACACATTGCATTGCATTCATATTCATATTGCATTACAGGTAATCTTCGAATAAGTGTCTTATTTACTGCTTTCTTGAAGGTACTTAACAGGATTGCAAGTCAGCACCCGCACCGCTATTCTACCCGCACCAACTGTCGAAGAATCATGGATCAAATGCAGAACGAGATGCAAGATGTGCGCGAGAAGCTCGCTCTCTTCATGCAGACCATGGAAGCTATTGCGAAAGGGCAGGAGAATTTGCAGGCCATGGTCCAGCCTCTGTTGGCCCGAAACGCTGGTCATGGTAACGAGGATCATCAGTCTATACGGGTCGATATTGTTCATGGAGACGGCACTCCCACGCCAGTGGCTCCACCTGTAGTCAATGTACCCTCCGCCAATGTCAACAACGCTACCGCTGCTATAAACGGTAACGCCGGAGTTGGAAATGAGACTGATGTCCATAATGTTGGGCTGGGTGATGTCAATTTGGGTGATAATCTAGGCGGCAACGGCTTCGTCAATGCTGGATTCGGATTCAACGATCAGGGATTCGATAACACTGGGAAGTATGGCTTTAATGCTCAAGGCTTTGGGCAGGATGGTTATGGCACGACCAATCAGGGTTACGGAGGCTTTGGAAACGGAAACGGTACTGGATTTATGGCTTTTGGTCCTGCTGGAGGTGTTCAAGGGTACGGCAACAGAGGCCGAGGTCCGGGGATGAATCAGATCAGAGCTGGACGTAATAATGGATATGATGGATATGGGGCTGGAAACGGTATGTGGCAAGAAGATCAGCAGGAGGACGCTTTCTCCGGCGGAGGTTTCGAAGGGCCGATGGATGATTCCCAGAAGATCCGAATGCTGGAAGAGCAGATGAGGGGAGTCCTAAACCAAAGTGCTGTGGGTTTGGACATGGCAACAATGGGGCTGGTACCTGGCTTGAGGGTGCCAATTAAATTCAAAGCTCCTGCGTTTGACAAGTACAAAGGAGACACATGTCCAAAAGTGCATGTACGAGCTTATTACAGAAAGATGTCTGCATACTCAACTGATGAAAGAATGCTAATGCATTTCTTTCAGGATAGTCTGTCGGGCCCTTCTCTAGAGTGGTACATGGGATTGGAGCCAACTGATATCAAGACATGGAAGCAGTTAGCTGAGGCATTTGTAGCTCACTACAAGTATAACAGCGACTTGGCACCCAATCGGGTCTAATTGGCCGGGCTGTTGCAAAAGAAGGGGGAGAGCTTTAAAGAGTACGCGCAAAGGTGGCGCGATATGGCTGCCAGGGTCCGTCCTCCGGTAGAAGATAAGGAAATGAATGACATGTTTGTCGGCACATTCACAGGTCTGTTTCATGACATGTTGTTTCACACGTCTCTGGCCAGTTTTTCAGACCTGATTCTGATGGGAGAAAAGATTGAACGTAATATTAAGCAAGGAAAGTTCCAAGTCGAAGAATCAACTGCATCCGGCAGTAATAGGAAAGCTTATGGTGGGCGCCGTCAGGGCGAGGCAAGCGCAGTATTTGGAGGCCGAGGCCGAGGCCGAGGCAGGGGACGAGGTCAATATCGTCAGCCGCAGCAGGTGGCGAGTGTTACTATCCCGTATCAACAGCAACCACTCCAGAAACAGCAACCGGTGCAGCAACAGCCAATGCAACAGCAGCAGCAGCCCCAGCAGGGGGCGCAGCAAGCTCAGCGGAGATTCCAGGGTAGTAAGCCGAGAAGAGTGTTTGAGAAGCCTCCCTCAACCTATGCCGATTTATTGCAGACATTGTTGGGATTGAACCTGGTAGAGAAAAGAACTCTGGCACCGATAACAGGAGCTCCCCCGTTTGGTTACGATGAAAGCCGGCACTGTGAGTTTCATTCTGGAGCTCCGGGCCACGATATAGAAGGTTGCCACGCTTTTAAGCACGTCGTGCAGGATCTTTTGGACAATAAGACTATCAATTTCGGAACGGCAGGTCCGAATATAGTGCAGAAAACCATGCCTAATCATGGGGCAAACGCCATTCTGACTGAGGAAGGGTTGAATCTGATTATGAATGTTGAAGATTTGAAGACGCCGCTGAGCGAGATAAAGAGCCGACTGTTGCAAGGGGGTGTTTTCCCAGGATGTAACGAGTATTGCTTAGAATGTTGGACCCTAGCTGGGGGGTGTGATGATTTGAAGAAGGGCATTCAGGCTTTAATTGATGAAGGTACAGTGCAGTTTGATCAAGCAGCCACAAAAGAGCCCGCAGGGGCAGTAGTGGATAATCGGAGTGATGTGGCCACGGTAACGATTCCTAGGAAGACGATCACTATCGCGGCACCGGCTCAGCGACCACCGATCACCATAACTAAGGCCGGGCCGATCCCGTACGAGAACACAAATGGGTTAGAGGTGTATTGTGATGGGATAAAAATTGATGTTAATAAGCAGCCAGCCGAGACTGTGGATAATGTTGTTGGTTCAGGAGGTATGACAAGGAGTGGTAGGATCTTTATATCCCCCGAAGTGGAGGCCGAAAGACTAGCGAAAGGAAAAGGGAAAGCAGTTGAGAATGTTCCGGTGCAAGCGAGTGAAAAAGAAGCAGCATCGAAGGATGTAGAAGAGTTCATGCGCTTAATTCGAAAAAGTGATTATAAGATTGTGGAGCATCTGCAGCAGACGCCGTCCAAAATATCTATCCTGTCACTGCTGTTGTGTTCGGAAGCTCACAGAAATGCGTTGCTGAAAGTCCTGGACACTTCTTTTGTACCCCAGGATGTCTCCGTGAACCAGCTGGAAGGAGTGTTGGCACATGTGAATGCAGGCCACAGTTTTAGGCTTTACCGATTTCGACTTGACCCCGAAAGGAAGAGATCATAATATGGCGCTTGCATGTGTCTGTTGAGTGTAGAGGATCAGTAATGTCGCACGTATTGGTTGACACCGGATCGTCTTTGAATGTGCTGCCCAAGAAGGCGATGATGAAGCTGGATGTTAGAGGAATCTTGTGTACGCCCAGCGACTTGGTAGTCAGAGCGTTTGACGGCACGCGGAGAACAGTCTTTGGATCAATCACATTGCCTCTGCAGGTGGGGGCCGGAGGAAATGTTTGCAACGGAGTTTTATATCATGGATATACAGCCTGCGTACAGCTGCTTGCTGGGAAGACCCTGGATTCATGGGGCAGGGGCAGTCACGTCCACCCTGCATCAGAAGTTGAAATATATGGTCGGAGACAGCGTAGTCACCGTAATGCGGAGAAGAGGACATCCTGGTCAGCCATCTGTCGTCATTTAAATATGTGGAGGTCGACGGGGAGATCCACGAAACACCCTGCCAGGCATTCGAAGGTTTGCGCATCAAGGACAAGGGTCCCGGGCCGAGCAAAGCGCCAGAAATAGCCGTCTCATCGTATAAAGAAGCTCAAGCTCTAGTGGAAGCAGGAGAAGCCAAAGGCTGGGGCAAAGTGCTGGACATTCCTGTGAAGATGGACCGGTTCGGGCTGGGGGTACCAACCGTCGTCATCAACTCCTTCCGTGGGGGCACCCCGTTTCAGAAAGCCAATCACCATCTCTGCCAGTGGGGGTGTGTCATGAAACTGTCAATGCTGCTTCGGAGTCTGATGAAGGAGACAACGACTGTGATATGGATGCCTGGATTCAGCCAAGCACGCCAGGACAAGGACTGTGCAACTGGTCTATTCAGGAGCTTGTTCCTGTGACTTTTAAACAGTAATGCTTTGCTTTATTAATTGTTGGATAATCTGATGTCTTGCCCGGGGCATCAGGATTTGCTTAGGGCTGTGTTGTTATGAACATTGCGTGTTAATCATTAAATAAACGGCGTTTTTTATGTGCAAATACTGTAATCCATGTCTTTCTTGTTTTATATTTTTCAATAAAATGGCAACGTGGTTATTCGCTTTATACGCATTTTGAAGCACTTAACCATTCTTTTGCAGGATAACATTTTCAGATGACATCTTTGAACCACCTATGACTCGTCCCGACTTCGAGCACCCGGTATTCTAGGCCGAAGAAGAGGTTGTTGAAGATAGCGACGTTCCTGAAGAAACTGTCCTGGTTGGTGAGGAAAGAGGAAAGAGCCCATTCTGCCTCACGATGAGGTCATTGAAATTATCAACTTCGGGTCGGAAGGGGTTGAGAAAAATATTCGTATCGGAGCCGCACTGCAGAGTGATATCAAGCGAAGACTGGTTGAAATGCTTCAAGAGTATAATGATGTATTCGCTTGGTCATATGAAGATATGCCGGGGCTCGATACGGACATGGTGGTGCATCGCCTGCCACTGAAAGAAGACTGCCCGCCAGTCAAACAAAAGCTTCGCAGAACTCGACCAGATATGGCAATGAAGATCAAAGAGGAAGTTCAAAAACAGTGGGACGCTGGTTTCCTGGCTGTGACAAAGTATCCCTCATGGGTTGCCAACATCGTACCAGTGCCAAAGAAAGATGGCAAGGTTCGAATGTGTGTCGATTATAGAGATTTGAATAAAGCAAGCCCAAAAGACGATTTTCCACTTCCGCATATTGACGTGTTAGTTGATAATACCGCTCAATACTCGTATTCTCCTTTCATGGATGGCTTTTCAGGCTATAACCAGATTAAAATGGCGCCAGAGGATATGGAGAAGACTACTTTCATAACGCCTTGGGGAACATTTTGCTACAAAGTGATGCCCTTTGGTTTGAAAAATGTTGGGGGCAACATATCAGCGTGCGATGACGACTCTTTTCCATGACATGATGCATAAAGAGATCGAAGTTTATGTTGACGATATGATTGCCAAATCCCAGACGGAGGAAGAGCATCTGGTGAATCTGCTGAAGTTATTTAAAAGGCTTAGGAAGTTCAGGCTGAGACTGAACCCTAACAAATGCACCTTCGGGGGTGAGATCGGGTAAGCTCCTGGGATTTATCGTAAGCGAAAGAGGAATAGAGGTCGATCCTGCTAAAATAAAAGCAATTCAAGAAATGCCGACGCCTAGAACAGAAAAGGAGGTGCGCGGGTTTTTTAGGGAGGTTGAACTACATTGCCCGGTTCATATCTCACCTGACTGCTACGTGCGAACCATTATTCAAGCTGTTGAAGAAAGATCAAGCTGTAACGTGGAACGAAAATTGTCAAAAGGCGTTCGATAAAATAAAGCAGTATTTGCAGGAGCCTCCTATTTTGATACCCCCAAGTGGCAGGGAGACCCTTGATAATGTATTTGACGGTTCTTGAGGGAAGCATGGGTTGTGTTCTCGGTCAACACGACGAGACCGGTAGAAAAGAGCATGCGATCTATTATTTGAGTAAGAAATTTACAGACTGCGAATCTCGGTACTCAATGCTTGAGAAAACTTGTTGCGCGCTAGCCTGGGCCGCCAAACGTTTGAGACAATACATGCTGAATCATACAACCATGCTCATCTCGAAGATGGATCCTATCAAATATGTGTTTGAAAAGCAGGCGTTGTCAGGTAGAATTGCCCGTTGGCAGATGGTCTTGACTGAATATGATATTCAATACGTCTCGCAGAAGGCTATAAAGGGGAGTGTGCTGTCTGAGTATCTGGCGGAGCAGCCTATTGAAGAGTACCAATCGATGAGATTTGATTTTCCTGACGAGGATATCATGTACTTAAAGATGAAAGATTGTGAAGAGCCGTTGCCAGACGAAGGACCAGAATTGGGTTCCAAATGGAAGTTGATATTTGACGGAGCTGTGAATGCTTATGGTAGCGGAATAGGGGCAATCATCACCACGCCACACGGGTCGCACATCCCGTTTACTGCCCGACTAACCTTTTCTGTTACCAATAATGAGGCCGAATACGAAGCTTGTATAATGGGGCTTGAAGAAGCCATTGATTTGCAAATCAAACATCTGGACGTATACGGAGACTCAGCTCTGGTGGTGAATCAGATCAAAGGGGAATGGTAGACACGTCAGCCCAACTTGATACATTACATGAATTATGCAAGGAGGTTGTTGCCTTTCTTCGATAAGGTTGAATTGTATCACGTACCGCGGGCAGAGAATCAAATGGCTGACGCCCTGGCCACTTTGTCTTCCATGTACAAAGTCAACTTCTGGAACGAAGCTCCCCGAATCATTATCTCTCGGCTTGACAGGCCAGCTTATGTATTTGCTATTGACGAAGCATCTGACGATAAACCATGGTATTTCGATATCCTTAATTTCCTGAAGAATAAAGAGTATCTGGTTGGGGCATCCAGTCAAGATCAGAAGACTCTCAGGAGATTAGCGGGCAATTTCTACTTGAACCCGGATGGCGTCTTATACAGAAGGAACCACGATTTGGTACTATTGCGTTGTGTAGACGAAAAAGAGGCAAAGCTTCTCATGGAAGAAATACACGAAGGTACCTTTGGTACGCATGCCGGCGGACATGCTATGACGAGAAAACTGCTGCGGGCAGGTTATTTTTGGCTGACCATGGAAACTGATTGTTTCAAGTTTGCGAGGAAGTGTCACAAGTGCCAGATCTATGCTGATAAGATCCATGTGCCTCCAAGTCCTCTAAATGTAATGTCATCGCCATGGCCATTCTCGATGTGGGGAATCGATATGATTGGAAAGATCGAGCCGACAGCTTCTAACGGGCATCGGTTCATCCTAGTAGCAATCGATTATTTCACCAAGTGGGTGGAAGCGGCGTCTTACGCAAATGTAACGAAGCAAGTGGTGGCCAGATTCATCAAGAGAGATATCATTTGCCGATATGGGATTCCCGAGCGGATAATCACGGACAACGGTTCAAACCTGAACAACAAAATGATGAAGGAGCTCTGTCAGAATTTCAAGATTGAACATCACAACTCCTCCCCTTACCGACCCAAGATGAATGGCGCTGTTGAGGCGGCCAATAAGAATATCAAGAAGATCGTTCAGAAAATGGTGGTGACCTATAAGGATTGGCATGAAATGCTACCTTTTGCTTTGCACGGCTATCGTACGACGGTACGCACATCAACCGGGGCAACTCCGTTCTTGTTGGTATACGGAATGGAAGCGGTATTACCATTGGAAGTTGAGATCCCTTCTCTGAGGGTGTTGCGAGACGTTCAGCTAGACGAGGCAGAATGGGTAAAAAACAGATTGAACCAACTGAGCTTAATGGATGAGAAGAGGCTAGCTTCTCTAGCATACGGTCGTTTGTACCAGAGCCGAATGAAGAAAGCGTACGACAAGAAAATACATCCGCGAAGCTTTCAGACGGGCGACCTTGTGTTGAAAAGGATTCTCCCGCCGCAAGCAGATCACAGGGGCAAGTGGACCCCCAACTACGAAGGGCCGTACGTTGTCAGGAAAGTCTTTTCAGGAGGAGCGTTGTTGTTGTCCACCATGGACGGAGAAGACTTCACGTCGCCTGTGAATTCGGACGCAGTTAAAAAATACTTTGCTTAAAATAGACCCGCTGGACAAAAAAAGAGAGTCCAGGCAAAAATGGGGCATCCCGGCGAACCAAAATCAGAATGAAGGGTTCGGGCAAAAATTAGGGATAAAATTGAAAAAATGTACGCCCGCGAAGTTGAAAACCTACACTGGGCGGCTTCGGCCAAAAAGGGTATCCCGGTGAACTGAAAACCCGTAAAGGGCGGTTCACGCAAAAGTTAGGGATTTGAAAAGCAAATGACTGCGGTCCGAATTTGATAATTGCAATAAGCATCAATGCGGGAGAATACATTTGAGGAACCAGTTATCGGATACAATCTCTTCAGAAGTGGGGATACCGGGAAAGCATTAGGGTCAGGCGAGTCATGGGAGGATCAGTTCGTGGTGTTCATCTGCATCCCGTTGCCGACATGTGTACAAATTTAAGTTGTCAATATTTATGCTTCTTGTGCATACTTCTATATTTGTATATTTGCTTTGGGTAGCTTCCTCATTTCAGGAGCTACGTCTCGTGTACGAAACTCCGCCCATTCAGGGGCCCAATCAATAAATACGTTATTCAGTACTTAACACTGTTCTTTACTGTTTTGTGCATGATTAACGCCTAAGTTTGATGTAACTAGCATGAGTATAATGTCGCTGGCCCTTGCCAACAGTTGCTAAAGCTTTGAATTAACTGAAAATAATGTCACTAACCTGAGCTGATTTGGTTGCGTAGGCTTGTCTTGTCTTGTTTGTGTTGTTACAGGTTTCATAACCATACGAGGAAGATGATCGAAAGATTGCAATGACGAAAGACTCAGCCTTTACACAGGTCACGTAGGCTCCTCCTGAAGAAGGATCGAACTCTCCAGCTAGTCGTAGCTTGTGCAAAGAGGGGATTGACGATTCCAAGATCGTAAGGCTGTACTCAGACAGGTTCAAATTTCCCCACAGGGTCATTCACTCTCCCCCAGCAGAGTCAGTGGATTTCCCCCGAGAGATTAGTCTCTCCCCCAGCGGAGTTCTCTCCTTCCAGCAAATGTTTTTCCTCCCAGTGGAACTCGAAGATCAAGACTCTCCCCAGCAGAGTTGGTGGTGGGTCCTGTCATTTATTTTGTCAGGGATACTGTGTAATATCAGTTCACTCTCCAGCAGAAAGTCCGATCATACTGTGCACATCTGCTATTCCCCAGCAAAGTTATATTCCCCAGCAGGGGGTTACCTCAACAGGGTGTTTGGTTTGAGTTTCCAATTTCCCAGCAGGGTTGACTTCACCCTTCCAGCATTTATTATGCTGGAATAATTCTGTAGCATCTGGCTATCCCCGGCGGAGTCGGCATTATCTTCAGCATTTATTTTGCTGAAGCAGTTTCTGTACTCTAGCAGTTCAGGTGGAGAGAACTCTTGCTCAAATGAACTACCAAACATTCAAGATCGCGGCATGGGACATCCAATGATAATGTCAGTTTCGGCCGCATTCCCCACAGAGTTATCAGGATACGTTTCTCTTTATTCCCAGGCAGAGTTAGTTGTCATCAGGGGTTCCATGAATCAGAATTTCAGAGGCCACCGCCGGTTATCAGAACAGGCGTCCGGTAGTTTGGTTTCCAAATATCCCCAGTAGAGTCCGCCTCAAAGTCGCTGTCACGTCGGTGCTAAGAAGTTTGTGAGTTGGGATCAATGGAGAACTGAGTCCTGACGGGGACAAGATGTATTTTCTCAGCAGAAAAGATGTAGTCCTTACGTGGACAAATCAAGACGAAACATGGGTCTTGACGTGGACGAATCTACTCCTTACGTGGAAAAAGAGGTTTCAGTTCCTTACGTGGAAGAGCAAGTTCATTCCTTACGTGGAAAGATGGGAGTCCTTACGTGGGCAGATTAAAATTGTGATTCCTTACGTGGAAAGGTGGGTCCTAACGTGGACGATGTTCTCCTTACGTGGAAAGACGAATTTATTCCTTACGTGGAAAGAAGTTGGTATTCCTTACGTGGAAAGATTGAGTCCTTACGCGGACATATCGAAATGGATTCCTTACGGGGAAACAAGTGCATTCCTAACGTGGAAGGGTTTAGTCCTGACGCGGACAGATCCAGACGAAGTCTTATTCTTTACGAGGAAAAATGGTGATTCCTTACGTGGAAAATAGATTGATTCCTTACGTGGAAAAACTTAGTCCTGACGTGGACGGATTCAGAAGAAGAAGTATGCCTAACGTGGAAAGAAGGCGTGTTCCTTACGTGGAAGAGAAAGAGAAACTTCAGGTCCTTACGTGGAAAGATGGGAGTCCTTACGTGGACAAATCAGAAAAATGGTTCCTTACGGGGAAAGGAGATCGTGTTCCTTACGTGGAAAAGATTGAGTCCTTATGCGGACACATAGGAGGAGGATTCCTTACGTGGAAAGAGCGGAGTCCTTACGTGGACAGATTAAGATGGCATTCCTTACGTGGAAAAATGTAGTCATGACGCGGACAAATCGGAAAGAGTTGGTTTCCTTACGTGGAGAGATTGGGGTCCTTACGTGGACGGATTCAAGAAAAGTTGATTCCTGACGTGGAAGAATGATGTACTCCTTACGTGGAAAGGTGAGTCCTAACGTGGACAGGTTCAGAACCAAAGTTGTATTCCTTACGCGGAAAGATTGGAGTCCTGACGCAGACATATCGAGTTGTACTAGAGTCCTTACGTGGACAGATTGATACGATTCTCCTTACGTGGAAAAAGAAGATTGCATCCTAATGTGGAAAGATGGAAAGTTTAGTCCTGACGTGGACAGATGCAGAAGAGATGATTCCTTACGTGGATGGTGTTATTGCTAACGTGGAAGAGTCTATTCCTAACGTGGACGATTTATTGGAATATCCCCCAGCGGAGTTGCCGAGATTTTTCTGGGTTAACAGCAAGTGGAGTCCTAACGTGGACAGGTTCTAGTTGAGATTTCTTCGTATTGATGACAGACAGAGTCCTAATGTGGACAAGCAAGCAATCTGTTATCCCCAACGTGGTCGTTACGAGATCAGTGAGCGGCTGCAAACAGTCAGATCCAGGCAGTGGATGTCGTTACCCAAACATGGGTGCAGTTTATTTCTGCGGTTGGCAAATTTCCGGGTTTCTTAGTATTCAACCGTCTCGTACCTCGAATGTTTGAAGGTCGTTCGCTCTTCACCCAATCGGGTCCAATTCGCTTGAATAGGGGCAGCTGTTGCACCCTAAAATTTTCCCAACCTTATTCACTTGGTTTATGTTTCAATATCATTAGCATTTGCATATAGAGTCATGTACACAGTCTAACCATCTGCATAGCATAAGCATAGCAAGTCATTCAACAGGGGACCAATCATTATTCTCATCTCTAGAGGCCTATCAAGAGGATATTATCCTAATTCCATCTCATTCAAGTCATCAGAAAAGAATTTGAGAGCAGAGAGTTCAGCAAATCAAGCCTTGAGTCTATCTCCTATCTGAGGGTATCTGAGGGTCATAAAGGGGGGTTGTGAGCTGTGAATGGAAGGCATGGAGAGCATCTAGACATCATGAGAGGCTTATAAAGTCATTTTGGGAGGAAAACAAGTTGTTGAGGTGATCACAAGAATTGCAGTTGAAGACAGTCAACTAGGGTTTCATCTGGGTCAACCCTAGGTCAACCCTAGGTCAATTGCTTGATTTAAAGGCATTAAGGGCTATTGGAGAGATGTGGGGTTCATCATTTGACATGGAGAATAAGGATATGTTGTTATGCTAAGAAGAATTCAAGAGAAATCAAGGAAAGGAGGAGTTTCTAAATTAGGGTTTCTATGTAAAATCCCCTAGTTTAGGTCAAATTTCCAAGCAAGATAAGTCAAAATGCAAGCTTCAAATGGATCCTTGGTCAACATGAAACTTGTAGAGGATATCAAGAACTTTGATTTGAGTGGTGGAAGACATCAAGGAGATTTATAGAACTCAAGTTATGGTCCTTGCAAGTTACAGGTCATCTGAGGTATCTGAAATTTTGTCTGTAAAAGTTACTTGACTTCCAAGCAATTTTTACCCCCCAAGGAGATTTCAAATGAATTTCTGGTCAACATAAGAATTGTTCCTCATTGTCCTAGCTTTCTAGAATGGTATAGTATGCCTTCATATGATGTGTGGAACTCAACTTATGGTCTTGGCAAGCAAAGGGTATTTTGGTCATTTGTGAATTACAGGTCATTTTAACCTATGCCCAAAACTCATACAAGGAGGCCTCAAATGGAAAAACTTACAACATCAAACTTGATCCAAATGACATTTTGAGTCTAGAAAAGTGACCATGAGAGATTGGAAATGTCCATAGCACAAGGTTTCAAAATTGGTGAATTTAATGAAGGAAAATGGCTTAAAAAATGGTATTTTTCATATCTTGGCCAAATGATGCAAAATTATAGGTCATTTTGAATGGAAAAGGCATTTTAAAAACATTGGCTAAAGTGGAATTTTGAGCTTAGGTCATAATTTGTGAGTTATCCATGGTTGCTTGAATTGAAAGTAACATAATCCAAATTGAAAAGGGAAAGTGTAAGGGAAATTTCTCCAATGTTCTAGGAGGTTCCTACATCATCTATATATTCATGCAAGCTGATTCATGCAAGGGTTGGTGCTCCCATTTGCTCAAAATCTCAAGTGTTCCACATTTTTCCATTCTTGCATAAACTTCTCAAACTCCCTCAATCCCTCACCAATTCTCATCATTCTTGATCTGAATCTCATCACTATCATCCATAGTTTGTGATTCACACATTTTTTTGGCTGAATCAATCAAGGAGAGTGCCATACAAAGTTCATCATTCAAGATTCAAGAAATTGGAATCACATGATACAAGGAGTTTGAGCCCAAATATTTGCATACAGAATCAAAGTGTTGGTGTGTGGATTAATTTCAAGTCCCTGCAAGCATTGAATCGAAGATCTCCATAGCTGTTTCTCCATTTTTAACAGGTTGGTATCTCTGCTCAATTTGCATAGCTTAGGTAGCATGATAGGGTTTTAATAGTGTAGAATGGTTAAGATAAGATAGAGGACTGAATAGGATGAGTTTGGGGAAGTTTCGAGAGATTTGATCATGGTGCACAAATTCTGTTGAGGTTCATAACACTTGGAACATAGCACGATAATCCTCTCTTTATAGCCTAAAATGACTAGTATGAGATGTAGAGTAGATGAGGATAGGTTTTGGTACGAATTGAAGCACTTGGTGGCAGGTGAAAATGTTGATGCATGACTGTTATTCTCATCGGGTTGATTGATAGAGTGAGTTTTAAGGTAAACTATGGTTATAGACTTGTAGAGGGGAAGAAGTGGATGAATTTTGCTTTTTACATCGTGCGTTTTCATGGCGTGTGGAGGTAGAATGAGAAGCTTGAAGGTTGTGCATGGAATCTGGGTTTTTTCTGCAAACCCTAGCTCAATTGGGGACGATGACTGTGTGCCGTTGGATCGTCCAGAATATTTGACTTAATCATCTCATCGTGTGGCTCCCATTTAATTTCAGAAACGGAGGGAAATTTCAAAAGAAATGAAACGCAGCGTTTCATTAATTGGGGGTTGGGCTCAGAGCGCTATCCACACCCCCCATTTTATTAAGCCCAATGCATTGAACGTGCTCTCCTTGCTTTTCTCACCCCCTCCATTTTATTTCATTATATTTTCTTTTATTTTCTTTAATTTTTTCATGCATTTTCTAAAATTCATAATAAATAGCAAAATAATCATTTTTAATTCATTCTTTTTGCATTATTTTCTTTGGGATGTCTAGAAAATTATAAAAAATAAAAATTGCATTTTATTTTTTATTTGTTATTTTTCCCATATTTTCTAAATAAATGACATTTTAAATGGTTTCATTTCATACATGATTTTATTAATTTTTGTTCTATTAGATACTTTCATATTTTTCATCCATTCTTTTTAGGTTGTTTAGATTAGACATTGAACTTGTAGATTCATTTTAGTTCCCATTTTTAGAAATTAATTTTAGGTGATTAATGTAAGCTTGAATAACATGAATGAAACTAGGGTTTTTAGGTGATGACTTAGGAGATTTGATTCTTTCCCTTAGGACTTAGGGTTTGAATAGTTTAGTTATGGGACTATAGGGGCTATGGGTAGTTATTAGATCCCTTAGAAAAAGTCAGGATTCCCCTACTGCTATTGATATGCTGTATATCTGATTGACTGGTGTGGTGTGCCCTCTGGGGATTATTGCTTGCTTGTATGGGTATTGGGATTGTCTGGGGACTTGGGAGAGCTGAAGACTTGAGGTGATAAGAGCCATTGGAGATCCAGAGATTGAAATTCAACTTCCAGAGTTGAAGAGAAGATTCTTGCTAGCAGATGCTGAGGAGACTAGGGTTTAGGAGCTAGGCAGAGCTCTAGATTAGAAAGCTTGTTTCTCAAACATGGATTGCCTTGTCTGCATCCATTCTTCTCTGTGATTCAGAGTCTCTCTAAGACACTCACCCCCTTCCTTTGGAAGGCTTGGTGATAGTGTCTAAGAGATAGAACTCTTGAGAGAAAATGTCTTTTGTGTTAGAAGCAGTCTGTTCACCACCTTTGGTAGTCAATTGATTGCTTAACACCCAATTCATTCCTGTGACTGATCCCTCATCCTGGAGGTTTGAACTTGAAGAAAAGCCATTGCAGATGGAAGACTGATGATCAAAGCCCTTGCCTGAAGGCCATGAAGATGGAGATTGATGCTTGTTGAAGCCTGTAACTGATTGGAGATTACTTGAAGCCAGATGTTGATTCAGAGCTGCTGATGCTGTTTCTTTTGCTGTTGTATTTCATTTCTGATGTATTGATTGGTTTTCCTGACTGTATTGTTTGCTGTTTACCCTGTTGGGTTGAAAGTGAAGTCTGTTCACTTTTGCCTATTGTTTTCTAGGTTCGAGGTTGAGTGGGACTCCCTTGCCTCGCTTGTATTGCTGCATTCATGCATTTTACTGTATTACTGTATATATCTGTTATTGTTTCTGTTTCTGCCTATCCCGTAGGATCTCTGTTTCTCTCTGTGCAAGAGAGGAGCATGATAGACACTAGGTCTTAACCCATGCATGATAACATTAGGTTAGTTTGTTTCCCTTCGCAACCGTAGGTTAGAGTTCTGTCTCTTTCTTTCTCAAAACAAACAGAAAAACACATAAAGGTTTCAAAAACAATAAAAGACACTTCTTCCGTAAAAGAATGTGAACTCATCAAGACGTCATTTTTGTCCGCTGGGACTATTAATCAGAAAAACCTTTTTCAGAAGGACTAAAATCAACCAAGACAGACTTGTGTCGTACGTGGCCCGAACTACGTTTGCTCTGATCTTCCATGCTGTGTGGAAGTACGTAGGCATAGGATGCGATATCCTAGCGAGCAACCTTCCCCTCCTTTCCCGTAGGTAGGCGAACTACGTTGACTCTGATTTCTCGTTCCAGGCGAGAATACGTAGGCATAAAGTGCGATACTTTGCCGAGTCATTTTTATTTTCATTTTATTTTCTTTTTAACCCTCATCCTTTAGTTTAGATAGAAGTGTAATCCGTACAAACAAACAAGCGTGGATCCCGTCGAGTACGACGGACGTGAGGGGTGCTAATACCTTCCCCTTGCGTAACCGACTCCCGAATCCAGGTTTTGGTTGCGACGACCATACCTTTCCCATGTTGTGCGAGGTTTACTCTGAGCGTTTCCTTTCCCTCCCGTGGGATAAATAACGCGCGGGTGGCGACTCTTCTGTTCAGCCGGCGCCGATTTTCGCAGTAGCGACAGTTATCACAGAAGAGAGTTCAGACTTGCTGACTGATGTCAAAGATTTAAAGACGCCGCTGAGTTTTGTCAAGGCTAAGTTGCTGAAGAAGGGCTTCTTTCCTGGATGTGGAGAATTATGTTTGGCTTGTGCTACACTTCCTGATGGGTGTGAGCAGCTGATCGAAGGTATCCGAGGTCTGATGTCCGAGGGTATTTTGCAAGTCAGCTGGAGCATTGAAAGTGCATCGGGGGAAGTCGTACTGAAGCAGGCAGACGAAGTTGCTACCATTACTATTCCTCGTCACCCTATTACTATTTCTGCGCCCCGTCCGCCTACTATCACCATCACCAGGGCCGGACCAATCCCATTCGAGAGTACCAATGCCGTTCCATGGCATTATGGCGCCGAAGTTTATTGTAATGGTCAGAAGATAGAGCTAGAGCCATTCGGATCAACTGTGCAGAATCTTACTGAAGTCAGTGGTATCACTAGAAGCGGAAGAGTGTTTGCGCCAGCAGAGGTTACAGCAGAGAAAGTGGTCCGGGCTGACGCTGTGGATAAGGGTAAAGGTAAAGCTGTCGAGGAGGTCCCTGCAGGGGCAGAGAAAGACTTGCTGGTTAAAGATGCTGAAGAGTTCATGCGACTAATCAAGAAGAGTGACTACAAAATTGTAGATCATCTTCATCAGACTCCGTCAAAGATCTCTATTCCTAACCTGTTGCTGTGTTCTGAAGCGCACCGCAACGCGTTACTGAAGGTATTGAATGCTGCATACGTGCCGCAGGAGATATCAGTAAATCAACTCGAGGAGGTAGTAGCCCATGTTAATGCTGGTAATGGGATGGGATTTACAGATCTGGAGCTGACTCCTAAGGGAAGAGATCACAACAGTGCCCTGCACGTCTCAATAGAGTGCAGAGGCACGATTATGTCACACGTCCTGGTAGATACGGGTTCCTCGCTTAATGTGCTTCCGAAAAAGGCACTGATGAAGTTGGATACCCGTGGACTGCTGTGCACGCCCAGTGATTTGGTCGTGAAAGCCTTTGATGGGACCAAGCGCCACGTCTTCGGAGAGTTGACCCTGCCAATTCAAGTTGGTCCAGAGACGTTCAATACGGTATTCTATATCATGGATATCATACCCGCCTATAGTTGCCTCTTAGGTCGGCCATGGATCCATTCCGCTGGTGCCGTGACGTCCACGCTGCATCAGAAGCTTAAATATGCTGTCGGGGGCAGCATAGTAACAGTCTGTGGTGAGGAGGATATTATGGTAAGCCACCTGTCGTCCTTTAAATACGTTGAAATGGATGGCGAGATCCATGAAACGCTCTGCCAAGCATTTGAAACCGTCAGGGTGAAGGAGGTAGCTCCTATCGTCGCAGAGAAGCAAGAGATGAGTCTCTCCTCGTTTAAGGAAGCTCAAGCCGCTGTCGAAGCCGGTTCCCCCCCAGGCTGGGGGCATGTCTTGGATATACCAATCAAACAGGATAAGTTTGGATTGGGATATTCTCCTGGAGCTGAAGCTTCATCTTCTTCTGGCAGCTCGTCTCGTGGGAAAGGGCCGATCCTATTCACCAAAGGGGGAGTAATTTTCGAGAGTATCAACGCTGCGTCGGAGGACAGTGGAGACAGTGATTGCGATCTTGACGCCTGGATTCAACCGAGCAAGCCGGGCGAGCGCCTCCACAACTGGACCATCAAGGAGATTATCAAGCTGACAAGTGAAGAGTAATGATTTGCTTTTTACAATCTTTGTACAACCCTATGTCCTGCCCGGGGCATAGTGGTTTTACTGTCAGGGCCTTGTTGGATTATGTGCATGCATTTTTTTAATAAATAAAAGGCGTTTTCTTCGTAATCAAATATTGTGTTCTCTGTTATTCCTGTTTTATGTTTATTTCGAAAAACAGCAAAATGGCAACGAGGTTTGTGCTAACCTGCATATTCTTGCTTTAAACTTAACCCTTGTTATTGCAGGATCCACGTAACAGATGACATCGACTCTGGACCCTCTACGGCTCACTACGACTTTGATTGCCCGATCTATCAAGCCGAGGATGAGATTGATGAAGACAAAGACCTTCCGGAATAGTTGGCCCGCTTGTTGAGACAAGAGGAGAAGGTTATTTTGCCTCACGAGGAGGATATTGAGATTATAAATCTGGGTTCTGGGGAGCTCGTCAGAAATGTCAGAGTAGGGGCTGCGTTGCAGAATGATGTCAAGCATAGACTGGTCGAGATGCTTCGAGAGTATAGTGACGTCTTTGCTTGGTCATATGAGGATATGCCCGGACTCGACACTGATATCGTGGTTCATCGCTTGCCGTTGCGAGAAGATTTCCCTCCAGTCAAGCAGAAGCTCAGGAGGACGAGACCAGACATGGCTGTAAAAATCAAGGAAGAAGTCCAGAAGCAGTTGGACGCAGGATTTCTAGTCGTTACCACTTACCCTCCGTGGGTCGCCAACATAGTGCCTGTACCGAAGAAGGACGGTAAGGTACGTATGTGCGTCGATTATCGGGATTTGAATAGGGCGAGCCCTAAGGATGATTTCCCGTTGCCTCATATCGATGTGTTGGTCGACAATACAGCCCAGTTTTCCGTGTTTTCGTTCATGGATGGCTTCTCCGGTTACAATCAGATTAAGATGGCACCGGAGGACATGGAGAAAACGACGTTCATTACCCCCTGGGGCACATTTTGCTACAAGGTAATGCCCTTCGGTCTGAAGAACGCATGGGCCACTTACCAGCGAGCAATGGTAACTTTGTTTCATGATATGATTCATCATGAGATCGAGGTCTATGTTGATGACATGATTGCAAAGTCCCAAACGGAGGAAGAGCATCTGGTCAACCTATTGAAGCTGTTTGAGAGGCTTAGGAAGTTCAGGCTGAGGCTGAATCCTAACAAGTGCACTTTCGGGGTGCGGTCCGGAAAGTTATTGGGGTTTATCGTTAGTGAACGAGGTATTGAAGTTGATCCTGCGAAAATAAAAGCTATCCAAGAAATGCCAGCGCCGAAAACAGAGAAAGAAGTTCGTGGTTTCCTGGGCCGAATAAACTACATTGCAAGGTTTATCTCTCAGCTCACGGCCACTTGTGAACCGATGTTCAAGCTTTTAAAGAAAAATCAGGCGATTACTTGGAATGAGGATTGCCAGAAGGCATTCGACAAAATAAAGCAGTATCTTCAAGAACCTCCAATCTTGATACCCCCAGTGGCTGGACGACCATTAATCATGTACCTGACGATTCTGGAGAATAGTATGGGGTGTGTTCTCGGTCAGCACGACGAGACGGGCAGAAAGGAGCATGCCATTTATTATTTGAGTAAAAAGTTCACTGCGTGTGAATCTCGATACTCGATGCTGGAGAAGACGTGTTGTGCATTAGCTTGGGCCGCCAAACGTCTGCGACAGTATATGCTCAATCACACCACTATGCTAATTTCGAAGATGGATCCGATCAAGTACGTCTTCGAGAAGCAGGCTCTTTCGGGCAGGATTGCCAGGTGGCAAATGGTGTTAACAGAGTATGACATTCAATACGTCTCTCAGAAAGCCATTAAGGGAAGCGTATTGTCTGACTACCTTGCCGAACAGCCAATCGATGACTATCAGCCGATGAAGTTCGAATTCCCTGACGAGGACATTATGTTTCTCAAAGCGAAGGATTGCGATGAGCCATTGCCCGATGAGGGGCCAGATAGGAAGTCTCAGTGGGAGTTGATATTCGACGGAGCGGTTAATTCCTATGGAAGTGGTATCGGGGCTATCATCACGACTCCTCACGGATCCCACATCCCGTTTACTGCGAGACTGACGTTTCCAGTTACCAACAATGAAGCCGAGTATGAAGCATGTATTATGGGTTTAGAAGAGGCAATTGATTTGAGAATCAAGAATCTAGACATATATGGTGACTCAGCGCTTGTAATCAATCAGATTAAAGGGGAGTGGGAAACTCGCCAAGCGAACTTAGTGTCGTACATGAATTATGCCAGGAGGCTGCTTCCGTTCTTCGACCGAGTAGAACTTCATCATGTACCCCGGGCTGAAAATCAAATGGTTGATGCCTTAGCCACGCTGGCTTCAATGTATAAGGTCAATTATTGGAATGAGGCTCCAAGAATTGTACTTTCACGTCTTGATAGACCCGCGTTTGTGTTCGCAATCGAGGACGCCACCGACGGCAAGCCATGGTTCCACGACATCCAGACCTTCCTTACGACCAAGGAGTATCCTGCGGGTGTGTCAACCCAGGATAAGAAGACTCTAAGGAGGCTATCTGGAAACTTTTATCTCAATCCTGATGGAGTGCTGTATAAGAGAAACCACGATCTCGTGCTGCTCAGATGTGTAGATGAGAAAGAGGCAAGTATACTCATGGAAGAAGTCCATGAGGGCACATTTGGTACGCACGCCAGCGGGCATGCCATGACGAGAAAGATCCTGAGAGCAGGGTATTATTGGCTGACTATGGAGTCGGATTGCTTCAGATTCGCGAAGAAATGTCATAAATGCCAGATTTATGCTGATAAAGTTCATGTGCCGCCGTGCCCATTAAATGTCATGTCCTCCCCTTGGTCGTTCTCCATGTGGGGCATCGACATGATAGGCAAGATCGAGCCCACTGCATCCAATGGTCATCGTTTTATTTTGGTAGCTATCGACTACTTCACCAAATGGGTGGAGGCAGCCTCGTACGCTAATGTGACCAAGCAGGTGGTAGCTAAATTCATAAAGAGGGACATCATCTGTCGCTATGGAATTCCCGAGCGGATCATTACTGATAATGGTTCGAATTTGAATAACAAGATGATGAAGGAGTTGTGCCAGAGCTTCAAGATTGAACACCACAACTCATCTCCTTACCGGCCGAAGATGAATGGCGCTGTTGAAGCGGCCAACAAGAACATCAAGAAGATTGTTCAGAAGATGGTTGTGACGTACAAAGATTGGCACGAGATGTTGCCGTTTGCCTTGCACGGTTATCGTACGACGGTGCGTACGTCGACCGGGGCAACTCCTTTCTCCTTGGTGTACGGTATGGAAGCTGTCCTACCGTTAGAAGTGGAGATTCCCTCTTTGCGAGTTTTGGTTGATGTAAAGCTCGACGAGGCAGAATGGATTACGAATCGCTTGAACCAACTCAGCCTGATGGACGAGAAGAGGTTAGCATCGATTGCATTTGGTCGCCTGTACCAAAGCCGAATGAAGAAAGCTTATGATAAGAAGGTGCGTCCCAGAAGCTTTCAGACGGGTGATCTCGTCCTGAAGAAGATTCTTCCGCTACACTCCGATCACCGGGGCAAATGGACTCCGAATTACGAAGGGCCGTATGTCGTCAGCAAGGTCTTCTCAGGAGGAGCTTTGTTGTTATCCACGATGGATGGTGAAGATTTTGCATCCCCGGTGAACGCGGACGCAGTTAAAAAATACTTTGCTTGAAAGAGACCCGCTGGACAAAAAAGAAAGAGTCCAGGCAAAAAAGGGGCATCCCGGCGAACCAAAAACAGAATAAAAGGTTCGGGCAAAAATTAGGGATATATTGAAAAAATGTACACCCGCGAAGTCGAAAACCTACACTGGGCGGCTTCGGCAAAAAAGGGTATCCCGGTGAACTGAAAACCCGTAAAGGGCGGTTCACGCAAAAGTTAGGGATTTGAATAAGCAAATGACTGCGTTCCGCGTGTGGACTTTCATTGTTTAGTGGTTTGGAAGACCTGAGGGCCGTTTATCTGAATCAATCTCTTCCGAAGCTGAAGCGTCGGAGAAGTATCAAAGTCGAGTGGGTCTTAGAGGGATCAACTCATGGTGTTCGTCCACGCCTCGATTGCCGACATTTGTATATACTGATGTATATTTATGTTTTCTTTTTGCGCGGCTGCCTCATTCCAGGAGCTTGCCCCTGTTGTAAAACATTTTTGCCCATTCAGGGGTTCATCATCAATAAAATACACATTATTCAGCAATTCCGCTTGCCTGTTTAGCATTTATCTGTTTTGTTTGCGAATGAAAACGCCGATGTTTTTTTGATAAAATGCGCATACATAAACCTGCGGGCCTAGGCCCATTGATTGTTGAAACAATTGATTATCTGAATATTGTCACGAGATAATAACCTGGATAAGCCCCTTTGAGGAGGGTATCTTGTCTGTTTGTTTGTGTTGTTGCAGGTATAGCACCCTCCAGAAGATGTGCCGTGCGCATCCCCGAAGCGGGGCGAGCCCTCCTTCTCCAGCAGAGTTCAGTAGTCTCTCCTCCGCAGAATCTGAACGCGAATAGTGAGCATTGATATGTCTCCCCGGGCAGAGACGATTCTCTTCCCCAAGCAGACGCATCCTAAAGGAACGTCACCTCATCAGCTGAATCAAGCACCGAAGAATGGTGTCTTCCCCAGCACCGGGTCACAAGTGCAGATTTCAGAGAAGTGTTCGGGTGCCGAAGCTCGTGTTTTCCCCAGTAAAGTCACCGAAGCAGGTGTCTCCCCCGCACTGGGTCACAAGTGCAGGTTTCGCAGGAGGTTGTTCGTATGCCGAAGGATGTAGTAACTGATGGTGCCAGACTGAAGTCTCCAGTGGAATTGAGATTCCCCGCCAGAGTTATGCTCTCTTGTGAAGTTGGAAGATTCCCTCTCCCCCAGTAGAGTGCTGGAACAGCTGATGTTGTATTCCTCTGCAGAGTTGTACTCTCCCCCGAAGGCAGATGATTCTTTCTTCCCCGGCGAAATTGAAATTCCGCACCAGAGTCGTACTCTCCCGTGAAGTAGAATGATTTCTCCCCCCGGCTGAGTCCGCAGAAAAGCAGAATCCTTGGAAGTTGATCAGATCGTGACCAATTTTTCCCAGCAGAGCGTGGGGCAGTTAATGCTGTGTTTCCCTAGAATCGCACTCTCTCCAGCGAAGCAGAATGATTTCTCCTTCCTCAGCCGAGTTTGCAGATGTCCAAGAGATCCGAATCCTTGGAGGTTGATCAGATCACGATTGGTCTTTCCCCAGTGGAGTGTGAAGCAGCTGAAGTTGTCTCCCCACAGAATGGTTATCCCCAGAAGATTAGCCGAGGCGGCCACGCAGTTTATTCCCGCGATTGATATCAGCAAGTCCAGGTTCTCATAGAGCTTCGTCCCCTGCAGCAGTCAGCTGAAGTTGTTTGCCCTGCAGCAGTCAACCGGAAGATCAGTTCCCCAGACGGAGGCCGATTGATATTGGCATGTCCACGTTCTCCTCAGCAGGATGATTCCTCTACCTGAGTTCTTGGCTCCTTGACAAAAGGGTTTCCTCCTCCCAGCATTTATTTTGCGGACGGGATCACATCATTGTGCATGACTGCATAGCATTTAACACTGCATAGCATTTAACATTGCATAGCATCGTGCATGATTGCACAGCATTTAGCATATCATTCCCACCGTGTGGGGCATGGCGCAGGAGCATATGCATCATAAGCATGATCTAGGTCATTATCATCCTTGTTGTACAGGTGTTCCACCAAGAGACTAGTTGCTCAGGACGATTCCTGACATTCTCTCCAACAAGGTCGATTTCTTGAGATGATTCCCAAGACCCCGGTGTAATCTCCCACAGTTCGCTTGCTCAAGATGATTTTTGAGATCCCCAGCGAAGTCTTCAGTTCGAGATGATTCTCGAGTTCCTCAGCAGAGCCGTTGGCTTAAGATGATTCCTAAGACCTCAGTGCAGCTTCCCAAGTTGTTGGCTTAGTATGATACTTGAGCTCCCCGGTAGCGTCCCCAGCAAGGTTTGCCCAGGATAGTTCCTGGAATCCCCAGCAAGTTTTGCCCAGGATAGTTCCTGGAATCCCCAACAAAGTGTTTGCTCAGAACGGTTATCAGTTCAAGATGATTATTGCAGTCCTCAGCAGAGTTGATTTATCCAGAAGGAGTTCTGGACCCCCGGAGCGGAGTTACGTGATAGTTCTCCAAATTCCCCAGCGGCGAAGCGTTATCCCCAGCGGGTTTTCCAACGGCGAAGTTAGAATCTCTCCTGAAGACTCCATGATTGAAGTCTGACCGTGAAGCGGTATGATCGACTATGTACTACCGGTTACCGTGTAACCAATTCCCCAATGAAGTTTCTTCATCCTGACGGCGATGTCAGCTCCTTTGTAGTTTTCCGGCGGTGAGGTTGGATGTTTGCTTTGACGGTGAGGTCAGATTATGTTTTTTCTTTCCGGCGGTGAGGTTGGATGTTTGCTTTGACGGTGAGGTCAGATTATGTTTTTTCGTTCCGGCGGTGAGGTTGGATGTTTGCTTTGACGGCGAGGTCAGATTATGTTTGTTTCCGGCGGTGATGTTGGATGTTTGGTTGACGGTGAGGTCAGATTATGTTTTTTTCTTTCCGGCGGTGAGGTTGGATGTTGGCTTTGACAGCGAGGTCAGATTATGTCTGTTTTGGCGGCGATGTCAGACTCTTTAAATCCCCAGCAGAGATGATGTTTGTACGACGGCGATGTCGAGTGTCTCTCAGAGTGATGTTTGTTTCCGGCGGCGATGTCAGATTCAGTTTCCAGCGGCGATGTTGGGTGTGTCAGATTTAGTTCTCCAGCGGTGATGTTGGGTATTTTGATTGTCCGACGGCGATGTCAGATTTAGTTCTCCAGCGGTGATGTTGGGTATTTTGATTGTCCGACGGCGATGTCAGATTTAGTTCTCCAGCGGTGATGTTGGGTATTTTGATTGTCCGACGGCGATGTCAGATTTAGTTCTCCAGCGGTGAGGTTGGGTATTTTGGTTGATCGACGGCGATGTCAGATTTAGTTCTCCAGCGGTGATGTTGGGTATTTTGATTGTCCGACGGCGATGTCAGATTTAGTTCTTCAGCGGTGATGTTGGGTATTTTGATTGTCCGACGGCGATGTCAGATTTAGTTCTCCAGCGGTGAGGTTGGGTATTTTGGTTGTCCGACGGCGATGTCAGATTTAGTTCTCCGGAGGTGAGGTTGGGTATTTTGGTTGATCGACGGCGATGTCAGATTTAGTTCTCCAGCGGTGATGGTGGGTATTTTGATTGTCCGACGGCGATGTCAGATTTAGTTCTCCAGCGGTGATGTTGGGTATTTTGATTGTCCGACGGCGATGTCAGATTTAGTTCTCCAGCGGTGAGGTTGGGTATTTTGGTTGATCGACGGCGATGTCAGATTTAGTTCTCCGGAGGTGATGTTGGATGTTTGTTTCCCCGAGTTATGGTTGTTTCTGACGGTGATGTCAGGTGGTTTAGTCTCCTAGCGGTGATGTTGGGTGTTCCTCAGAATTTTGTCTGCTTCTGACGATGATGTCAGGTGGTTTAGTCTTCCAGCGGCGATGTTGGGTGTTGTGGTTGTCTGAAGGCAATATCAGAAGAAGTTAATGTGGATAACTGACGGTGATGTCAGGTCGATATTTCTCCAGCTAGTTGAGCAGCTAGCATTGCAGTATTCAAATATTTGTTCCCCGCAGAGTACCGTGTGCTCGTGCAGTTGGCAAATTTTCGGGTTTACCGATATTCAACCGTCTCGTACCTTGATTGGTTGAGAGCCGTTCGCTTCTCACCCAGTCGGGTTCAAGCAGTTTGAATAGGGGCAGCTGTTGCACCCCAAAATTTGACCAACAATTATTTATTCATTGAGTGTTTGAAAGTGGATACCTTCATCAGAAAGTTCAAGAGATCCTCAGAGGAAGTGGATTGAAACCAGGGTTGTGTGCTTCATAGCTTGAGAGTTGTGGGTGCTCCTCAGATGATTCTGAGACTTTGAGAATGAACTTGATGTTTTGAGAAAGCCTATGAGATGTCTTGATAGCCATCATGAAGCCCAGAGAGGTCATTATGCAAGAATTCAGGAGATTCAACCATGAATGGTAGAATTAGGGTTTTGACTGGGTCAACCCTAGACCAGCTGAAGATTTGGAGAAGGTTGAGACCCAATCCAAGGGCCATGAGATCATTGAATGATGCATAGAGATGTTATAAATAGGACTCCTAGACCAACTCATCATGATTGAGGAGTTTGAGAAGTTTCAAGTCAGGGTTTCCAAGGATTGTCAGTGAAAAAACCCTAATTTGATCCCTATCTTCCAGGCAGTTTTAGCTCTAGATGTGATTGATATCTCATCTTCCCCACAACATGAATGTTGTAGAGCTTGTTCTTAGATTTAATTTGAGTGGTGGAAGTCCTTGATAGGAGTTACAGAGCTCAAGTTATGGTTTTGACAAATTACAGGCCAGCAGGGGTATGTGAATCTGGGTCCTTGAAAGTCACCCAACTTGCAGACAACTTTTGCCCTAGTAGGATGATTCCTATGATCTCTTGGTCAACATGAATGTTGAAGGGAATCTTCTTAGCTTTAATTTGAGTGGTAGAAGTCCTTGAGAGGATTTGTGGAACTCAACTTATGGTTTGAACAAGACAGGGGTATTTTGGTCATTTGTCAGTTATAGGTCATTTTTAAGCAAAGGCCATATCTCCTATTTCCAAGCCTCAAATGGAAAAACTCAAAACATGAAAGTTGTTCAAAATGTGATTTTTAGTCTAGAGAGAAGGTCATGGATTGTTGGAAAAGCTCATAGCATGGATTTGCATGATTGGTCAAAAATGAACTAAAAATGGCTTATAAGTTTGAAAAGTTGAAATTGGAAATTGGTTTGGAAGATCCACAAATCCAAAATAGGTCATACAATATATCATTTTGATTGGAAACATCATTTTGAGAACATTGGTTTAGATAGAATTTTGATTTGAAGCTTAAAAAATGAGGTTCCTTTGGAAAAGTGTTACTTGCAAAAGAAGGCAACTTTGAAAAGGCTTGCACAAGTGAAAGAAAGGGCTGATTTTCATTCATTCCTTCTCAATATCTCACATAAGGAGAATTTGACACAAGAATAAGGACTTGGTACATGAGATATGGACCATTCAAAATACCATCACATGATATTTTCCACACTTTTCTAGCACCTTCTAGATGAATCTAGGAGCTTCCATCCATCATTATAAGAAGAGTGATCTTCATTGAGTTCAGGGTTGGTGATAGCATGAGAATTCAGAGGGGAGGGAGAGAGAGAAGCATCCATTGAAGAGATTTCTTCAAGTTGAAGCAACTCTGGTTTCTTTCCATTGCAGACCTTCTCCATCATCACAAGTGCAAACAGAAAGTTTCTCCCCATTGGAAGAGTGTCCTGAAGCAATTACAAGGCCTGAAACCTTCTCCTCATACCTTCTCCATCATCACTTGACAGGTTCTTTCTTCTCCCTATACCTCTTAATTTATTTAGTTTCAGTTCATTCTTTAGGTATAGAATTGTTAGGCTAGACTAGGTGATGAAATTCTGAGAGTTAGAGCCAAATCCATGGAGTTCCATAACAGGTCCATGAAACTTTAATCTCCAAGAAACGACTGGTTTGTTAGTTTTAGGTATCAAGCTTTGGTTTAGAGTGGTTAGGGAGGCATGTAGAGTAACTGTATGCCATTAGATTCAAGGATTATTGACAGTTGACATCAGGTGAATATGGTTGAACCGCGACCTTGCAGGCTTCTGTTAGGATTATCTAGAGAGAATTAGGAAAAAGTATGCGTGCAGTCTTGTTCCTCTTGATTAGTAGAGCAATTTTCGTGTTGGAATTTTAGGATTTCGTGGACTGGTTAGAGAGAACGAGTGAGGGGAAGGCTTGTGCATGGAGGGTGTCTCGTGAAACCCTAGATGGCTGAAGGTAGGAGAGATAATCTCCACCGTTGGTTCACTTTGGAAGAGTGGACTTTGTCCTTCAATCTCGCGGCCCAGATTTATTCAGAATTGGAGGGAGATTCAAAAAGCTGAAACGACGTCGTTTCAGTTAGTGAGGGGCGTGTGGGCTTTAGTCAGTCTCCTATCCGCACCCCCCATATTCTGGCCCATCAAGAAACCAGCTGACCCGCCTTGCTTATCCCACCCCCTCCCCTTTATATTGTTTTCTTTTTCTTTTTAATTCTTTAATATTTTTAGCATCTTGTAAAAATCATAAATAAATGAAAAATAATCATTTTTGATTTCTTGTTTTTGCTATAATTAGATATAAATGTGTAGAAAATAATAAAAATAAAAATGGAATTTTATTTTTAATGTAGAATTTTTGGTGATATTTTCTTTAATATAGTGTATTTTCTTTCTTTTAGTTGATACCTTATTTTGCAAGAATTGTTTTAGGACCTTCCTTTAATATTTTTAACTCATTCTTTTTTGTGTGATTAGATATTGAACCATAGTTCCCCATAGGATTTAATTCTTGATTTTTAGATTAAATTTTGATTAGTTTAATTAGGGTAGCATTAAGGTATCCTAATTAGGGTTTAGGTTGTGCATAGGTAAAGAAATTCATTTTCTTTAAATAGTTTTGTCTTGATTTTTGGGTAGAGGCCTATCTGGGTGTTGTGGATAGATATTGTAGACCCTTGTGAATAATTGTTAGATTTTTCCCCCTTGGTTTAGTATTTTTAGGTATTTTCTGAGGTTGCCTGATGATTTTGTCTGTCCTGTGGTTATCTGTTCATATCTGGGGTTTAGTTTTGGGGAATTTGTTGTGGGGCTTGTGTTGTCTTGAAGACCTTGTTGGAGAGCATGATGAAGAGAAGATTGAAGATCAAGACCCAGAGACCCAGAGCTTGGATTATTCCCTGCCTGTGAGGTTTGAGATCCTGAAGTTTGAAGGAAGTTCATGGTACTTTCCTGAGGAAGGCACTATGAATGACTTTCATTCTTTCTTCTCACCTCTTTCTTAAGTATCCAATGATGTTGGAGCCAACTTGTGAGTTTAATTTCTCCTGAGGAGGAATGTAAACTGATCACATGTTGTTGAGCCACATGGGATACAACTCCTAAGTGAAAGCCTCCTAGTACTTTCCTGAGGAAGGTCCTATGGGTCTATTCACTTAGTTCCCTTAGTTTGTCTAGGCTTTCCTAAGTATCCAATGATGTTGGAGCCAACTTGTGAGTTTAATTTCTCCTGAGGAGGAATGTAAACTGATCACATGTTGTTGAGCCACATAGGATACAACTCCTAAGTGGAAGCCTCCTAGTACTTTCCTGAGGAAGGTCCTATGGGTCTATTCATTTAGTTCCACTAGTTCAGATAGGATTTCCTAAATATCCAGTGATGTTGGAGCCTGCTTGTGAGTTTAATTTCTCCTGAGGAGGAATGTAAACTGATCACAGTGGTTGAGCCACATAGGGTATGACTCCTGAGTATACACCTCCTAGTGCTTTCCTGAGGAAGGCACTATGAGTCTGCTTACTTAGCTCCCTTTCTTTGGCAAGCTTGTTCTGAAGCTTGAAGACTGGGATTGATTTCTTTTGGTTAGGTTTTGCTTTAGGGCTTGGCTTAGATTTGATCAGGATTCTGTGTTAGGGTTAGGATTAGAGAGTAGATTCTTTCTTTCTCAAGTTTGTGTTTTGTTTGCCTGGTGGCACTTCATTTCTTTTATCTGGTTATTGCTTGATAGCATGTTGTTTATCTTCAGTATGATTACTGTTATTTCATGACTGGCTTGAGGTCGAGACGAGCTTGTGGAGGCTGAAGCCCCACACACATTTCCTCCCTCACTTGCATTGCATGCATTTTACTGTTTAAAGCTGATGCTTTTGTCTGTTTTGGTGTATCATTGACATGATCCCTTAGGACTCTCATTTCCTTTGATGAGGACTTGATGATAGACTTTTAGGTTGAAACCTATGCATGACAACATCTAGGAGTTCCCTGTTCAAACCTCAACCATAGGATGAATCCATGGCATGATAACAGTAGGACTTGATAGTCTCCCTCCTAGTTGGGCCTGTTCTCTTCTCATCTCGAAGCAGTTTAAGATACAGTAATCATGAATGATTTCTTTCGTACGTTACGAGCCTTAAGCTATCTGAGAAGGACGTATTCCCTCTCAGGTCATAGTCTTCTAGTGCGGTTGAAATCGCAAACACAATTAAAAAACACTTCTTTCAGGAGATATCTCGTAGTTTCCCGAACTACGTTTGCTCTGATCTTTCATACCGATGAAAGTACGTAGGCATAGGATGCGATGTCCTAGCGAGCAACCTTTCCCCCATAACCCGTAGTTAGCCGAACTACGTTGACTCTGATTTCTCATTCTCTGATGAGAATACGTAGGCATAAAGTGCGACGCTTTGCCGAGTCATTTTTCTTTTCTTTTTCAGCCAGCCTTGATAGGTAGATAGATTATAACCAACCCGTCCAAGTAAACACACAAGCGAGGATCCCGTCGAGTACGACGGACGTGAGGGGTGCTAATACCTTCCCCTTGCGTAACCGACTCCCGAACCCAGACAATGGTTGCGATGACCTTGTCTTACCCCTTTTTCGTCAGGTTTTTCCGATCGTTTCCTTTCCCGCTCTGAGGGATAAATAACGAAAGGTGGCGACTCTTCTGTCATGACGGCACCTTATTTTCGCGCAAGCGACACATACAAAAGAGATTTTCGCACCTAATAAATAGAATAAATTCACTTGTAGACCAGTTTCTAATGATGTTGCTACTAACAAAGTCTTAAGATGTCTTACCAGGGAATGGCAACCAAAAGCCACCGCCATAAAGCAAGCAAATGATCTTATGACCTTTGACCTTACAACACTCTTTGGAAAGCTTCAAGAACACGAGCAAATGCTTCTTAGTCTTGAGCAATTTGAGAAAAGGGAAAAGAAGGAGAAGACCAAAAATACGGAAAAGAAGTATATATCTCTAAAGGCTTCTTGTTCAAAGTCCTATGCAAAAGAGTAGAGTGATTGTGATTTGAGTGATGATGAAGATGACAAAAAGAATGAGGATATGGGGTTGTTTGTGAAGTGATACAATCACTATGTAAAGAAAAATGGTATTCAACATTCCGAATAGAATCTAGTCAATTTCAGAAAACAATCAAGATCTTCTAAGAATGAGGACAACAAAGGAAGTAGAGTTAGAGGGTCGTGCTCCAATTGTGGAAAAGCCGGACATTACAAGCCGGATTATCCTTTGAAGAAGGGATTTGTAACCTATGGAGAAAATAACAAGGGAGCAATACTTGGAAAAGGTAGTGTAGGTAATCCCTCATCTATTACTATCTCTGATGTATTGCTAGTTAAGGGCCTTAAGACAATCTCATTAGCATTAGTCAATTATGCGATAAGGGATACGAAGTATCTTTTTCAAAGATTGTTGCTTAATTGAACACAAT
Organism: Lathyrus sativus; assembly: GCA_963859935.3. NCBI lineage: Eukaryota > Viridiplantae > Streptophyta > Magnoliopsida > Fabales > Fabaceae > Lathyrus > Lathyrus sativus. The sequence goes on along the minus strand of OZ012741.1, from coordinate 35,009,896 downwards.
GATAAAAAGAAGGATGTGTTAATGGCTTGAGGGTAAATAATGTCTATATGCTATACTTGAGTGAAATATCATTGACTAGCGACAAATGTCTCATGACTATGAGTGAGGACTCATGGTTGTGGCATAGACGTTTAGCGAATGTCAATTTTGACTTGCTAAACAAGATAGTTTCAAAAGACCTAGTTATTGACTTACCCAAAATCAAGTTTACCAAGGATCACTTATGTGATGTGATCATTGGTTTTTATACGTTAGTTTACCGTTTGTTTCAGTTAATCATTTGTTATGTCTTGTCGCATTTTATTTGTTTTTATCACAATTTACGCGTTCGATTTGGTAATTCTCACTATTTCTAGATTCAGGTAAGCAATAAAGGAGAATCAGAGCGAAAACCGGGGAAAATGGCAAGAATTCGGAATTTTTGAAGAGAAATATAGGCATGTCAGCAACCTGACACGGCCTGTGTCAGGGCCCCTGAAGAAAAGAACAAAATCCAAGAGCCAACAGCCTGACACGGGTGTGTCGCAACTGCGAAAAACACCCGGCGAAAAACAGAAGAGTCGCCACCTTTTGCTATTTATCCCAAAGAGAGGGAAAAGAAACGATCGGAAAAACCTGACGAAAAGGGAAAGACAAGGTCATCGCAACCATGTCTAAATTCGGGAGTTGGTTACGCAAGGGGAAGGTATTAGCACCCCTCAACGTCCATCGTACTCGACGGGATCCACGAATTGTTGTCTATCTAAAAGGGTGATCAATCTATCTAGCTAAAGGTCGAGGGAAAAAAGAAAAAGAAAAGAGAAGTGACTCAGCAGAGCATCGCCGCTCTTTGCCTACATACTCCCTCGTGCAATGGGAAAGTCAGAGTCAACGTAGTTTGGCTAACTACGGGTGAAAGGGGAAATGGTTGCTCGCCAAGGACATCGCGTCTTGCACCTATGTACTTTCATCTGGTATGAAAGATCAGAGCAAACATAGTTCAGGCTAAAAAGGACCACAGGTTGGTTCAAAAGTTTTTAGGCCCGAGTAGGGTCAACAAGTAGTTCTAGCAGTTTGTGTATGCAGCTCGACCATTGGAGACTTAGGCGTTACCGTTTGCGGCAGAACTAAGAGTTAACAACACTCTTTTTATATGAAAATATTTCCTGATTAATATCCCGAAGGATGAAAAAGGTTTAAAGTGTTTTTGTGTTTTTTAGAGAAGAAGTTTTTGAATTTGAGTGTTTATAATGTATGTTGTACTAGAGTCTAAAACCTAGGATCGAATGCGTCGCATATCGTCCTAAGGACGTATACTAAACACTCAAGGTAATTGAGAGGTAGCCGCTCAATCACCATTTCTAAAGTACAAGGCTCATGGCACAACATCCATTATCTTATTAAGTGTATTAAGATTGTATGAAGATGAGAAGAGAAGAAAGAACCACTAATGGGAGGACTAAACAATCCTAAAAGTTATCATGCAAAGTGGACTTAAAGTTGGGATACAAAAGGGAACTACCTAATGTTATTATGCATGGTTAGGCACCTAATGTCTATCATAACCTTAAGAGGTTAGAGAACTTATGGGGAGCATGCAAAGAAAAGCAAAAGAAGAAGAAGAAGAAAGAACATGCAAATGAAAATGCAAACATAAGATGCACAAGTAGAATGAAAGTGGGAGGAAAAAAAGTGTGGGGTAGTAGCCTCCACTTGCTCATCTCACCAAGCATCCATATGCAAAGAAGAAAGGAGAAGAAGAAAAGCACAAGAGGCAATCACAAAAAGGATGCAAACAAGTCACATATGGAAACCTTAAATGGAAGCAACAAAGGAAACACACAAATGAACATAATTTTGACCTAAAAATGAGCATACAGCAAGCTCAACATGTCTATTATATGAAACAAGAGGAGTTGAGAGCTTAATGGATCCACAAAGGTCATTTCCAACTCAAACTAGGTCATGCACTTGTATGAACCTCCCTTGGAGGTAATTTGACTTGCAATTTGTAACACCCCACTTTCCCAAATTAAAATAAAATACGATTAAATCAAATAAATATCAGAGTTTCCCTTCAATAGTGGGATGTCACATTCAAAAAATTCAAAAAAACACTTCATTAGATGGTTTTCAAAATAAAGCAGCGGAAAATTGTCATTAGTACATCATTCTCGGCCATCCACCAATTTACATAAAATATTCATTAAGAGAATTCACCAAAATAAGATAGGCCACAGGAATACAAAAAATCCAATCATAATAAAAGTAAACACCCAAGTATCGTGTTATGTATCAGAGCATCCTAAGACTCGACCCACACACCACTATCCAAGCTAGCTATATACCTGGATTGTTTGTACTTCCGAAGAAGCACATACCACAACAACAACAAAGGGGTGAGAAAACATGATCAAAATTATCGGTAATAGGATACATGAAATAAAGGTATAAAATATACAAATCATCACCCATCAATATCAAACACGACCTACTGTCCAATCATCAACACAACATACAATAATGCAAGAATGCAACTCAACTTCATGCATGCGGTACCGACTCATTGGTTCATTCAATCGAACCCCAGAATAGATCACTTACGCTCCTCCTGAGACATGATCTATCCCCACCATTCTCCACAAAGGAGCACGGGTGAATCAGTTACGCTCCTTCTGAGACATGATTCAACCCCGCCATTCTCCACAAAGGAGTACGGATGGATCAGTTACGCTCCCCCTGAGACATGATCCATGCCACCATTCTCCACAAAGGAGTAAGGATGAATCACATACGCTCCTTCTGAGACATGATTCATCCCACCATTCTCCACAAAGGAGTACGGATGGATCACTTACGCTCCTCCTGAGACATGATCCATCCCACAAAGACACCATGATATGCACAACACCAAATGAACATCACACAAACTCAAGCACACTAAGTGCACACGATCCTACTGATCACATCACCATACATCGTACATATATATACACACCAATCAATTATGTTAATCAAATTAAATAATAGGGAAATTTACATTTGAACACCGAGTACACACGATCCTCTCGATCACCTCACTATGCAATATATACATATTACATATATATGTCTTACCCACCACTTAATTATGTCAATTAAATTCTATATTTCATAATTTCACCTTTCAACACGAAGTATACACTCTTCACCACTGAACACCATCTCTCTACCTATCACAACCCAAGGAATCCCACAAAATGAATCACAAAGCAAAACTGCACAGAATCACGTTTCTATCACGCTCGCTGGCTCACTCGCCTAGCGAGGCCTCAGCGAACGCTCGCTGGCTCACTCGCCTAGCGAACCTGCTAGCGAAGGCAGACAGTGGCTACTGGAAGTATTCGCTACCCAACTCGCCTAGCGAATCCCTAGCGAATCCTCGCTACTAGCTCGCTCAGCGAAGGTGCTGGCGAACGTCTGCGATTTCACAAAACCCTCACTGTCCAGAAATTCATCAGAAGCTCAAAAAATCGTCCAATTCTCACCAAACCAGTTGCAGTAGTCTTAGCCTAACATTCTACGACTAAATTACACGACTTATTCCAGACTTTACCCGATAAAACATCAATTCTACCGATCAATTCATTTTCGACCTAAAATGGTAAACTACTCAGAATCACCCAAACCATCCAAACAATCCTTATACAATCACATGCAAGAAGTTCACCATGACAACTACAATCAGAAAACAATACCAATTATGTTCATCAAATCCCTATGGGGTTAAGGAATCCCCTCTACCAAAAACTCATGCAATTACCAATCCCAATCAGTTTCTCCCCCTTACCTCGATTAGTTGCTTCGATTGATGAAAAACCCCCAAGAATCTGACAGCCCTAGCCTTCTACTTCTTCCTCTTGTTCTTCTTCCTCAATTTTTTCTCCCACTTGATCGTGTTCTTTCTTTCCTTCTCTCCAAAACTCACTAATACCCCTCTTAAATCCCTTATTCCTTATTTATTCATTTAACCTCAATAATGATACAAATAATAATAATAATAATAATAATATTACTATTAATAATTAAATTATTATCATTATCAATTATGTCATATTAATATTAAAGTCTATGGTTTCTTACATAATCTCCACAAAAGACACGCCGAAATAAAATAACACCAAAAAGACTAAATAATTAAAATGGGTGTTACAACTCTCCCCCACTTTAATTATTCTCCCTGACTTGAACTTCAACTCCCTGAATTACATGAGATGGATCCGAGACATACTTCCGAAGTTGCGACACATGAAACACGTCATGTAAATTTGATAGCTCAGGCGGCAACGCCACCCTATAAGCTTCAACACCAACTCTCTGCAAAATCTGATACGGCCCAATAAACTTAGGATCCAGCTTCTTAGACTTAAACGCACGACCCACACCAGTCACTGGGTTAACTCGCAGGAACACATGATCACCTTCACTGAATTCCAGTTCTTTTCATCGGTTATCATGATAACTTTTCTGCCTACTCTGAGACGCTTTGATTTTCTCACGGAATCATCTGAATTGTCTCAGTAGTCTGCTGCACAATTTCTGGTCCCAATACTACATTCTCACCCGTTCCATACAAACACAGAGGAGTTTTGCATCTCCTACCAAATAAAGCTTCAAACGGTGCCATTCCGACACTAGAATGGTAACTGTTATTGTACGTGAACTCGATCAACGATAAATGAGTATCCCACGCACCACCCTTTTCCAACACACAAGCCCTTAACAAATCCTTCAGCGAATGAATAGTCCTATCTGACTGACCATCAGTCTGCGGGTGGTAAGCTGAGCTCAACTTCAACTTAGTACCTAAAGCTTCCTGTAAACTCCTCCAAAATTCTGAAGTAAACCTCGGATCTCTATCCGACACGATACTCGACGGAACACCATGTAGCTTCACTATTATTCGAATGTAAATCTCTGCTAGCTTCTCCAACGGGAAACTGATATTGATCGGCACAAAATGTGTAGCCTTCGTAAGTCGATCCCCGATTACCCAAATAGCATCAAATCCTCTCGCCGTATTCAGAAAACCTGTAACAAAATCCATGGTTATACAATCCCATTTCCAAACCGGAAATTCCAAAGGTTGCATCATTCCAGAGGGTCTCTGATGTTCCACCTTTGATTTCTGACACGTCAAACAGGCGTAAACAAATTGAGCTATATCTCTTTTCATACCAGACCACCAAAATATTTTCCTTAAATCGCGGTACATTTTTGTAGCTCCCGGATGGATACTCAAACTACTACAATGTCCTTCATTCAGAATTGACTTCTTCAGCTCATCATTATCCGGCATACAAATTCTTCCTCTGAATCTCAACACACCTGTACTATCCAACTTAAAATCACTATCGGAGTCACTTCCTACTCCAGGCATCAAATCCACTAACTTCACATCTAGCTTTTGGTTCTCTCTAATCATATCCAAGAAATCATTATTCACTTGCAACTTGCCCAACATCACACCACCTGCCGTAATTTCACAAACCATGCTCAAATCTCTGAACTGCTCAATTAGCTCCATTTCTTTTACCATCAAAGCCGACATATGAATTGTTTTTCTGCTCAAAGCATCGGCTACTACGTTCGCCTTTCCTAAATGATAACTCAAACTGAAATCGTAATCCTTCAAGAATTCCAACCATCTTCTCTGTCTCATATTTTGTTCCTTCTGATCAAACAGATATTTCAGACTCTTATGGTCACTGAACACCTCAAATCTCGAACCATATAAATAGTGCCTCCAGATCTTTAACACAAAAACTACCGCAGCCAATTCAAGGTCATGGGTGGGGTAATTCCTTTCATGCACCCTCAATTGCCGCGAAGCATACGCAACTACCTTACCATTCTACATAAGAACCTCGCCTAATCCCATCTTAGACGCATCACAATACACCATAAAAGGTTCACTCAGATTTGGCAATATTAACACCGGTGCCGTAGTCAATCTCTTTTTCAGTTCCTCGAAGCTTTCTTCACAAGCAGCATCCCATACAAAAACTTGATCCTTCCTCGTCATCTGGGTCAATGGCAACGCCAACCTAGAAAACCCCTCAATAAACCTTTGGTAATATCCTGTCAAACCCAAAAAGCTTCTAATTTCCGTCGCTGTCTTCGTCGGTTCCCACTGCAACACTGCACTCACTTTCGATGGGTCCACCGCTACACTGTCACCAGATATCACATGCCCCAAGAAACTCACTGTCTTCATCCAGAACTCACACTTTGATAGTTTAGCAAACAACTTATTATCTCTCAGCACTTGCAAAGCAATTCTCAAATGTCCTGAACGCTCTTCTTCAGACTTGGAATAAATCACTATATCATCAATAAACACAACAATAAATTGATCCAGATAAGAATGGAATATTCGGTTCATATACTCCATAAACACTCCCGGCGCATTAGACACTCCAAAAGGCATTACTGTATATTTGTAATGTCCATAACGAGTTCTAAATGCTGTCTTCTGAATATCACCTTCTTTCACTCTGATCTGATGGTAACCCGACCTCAGGTCAATTTTACTGAACACACGAGCTCCCACCAACTGATCCATCAAATCATCAATTCTTGGAATAGGATACTTATTCTTAATGGTCACTTTATTCAACTGACGGTAATCGATGCACAAACGCATACTACCATCCTTCTTCTTTACCAACAGCACTGGAGCTCCCCACGGCGACACACTCGGCCTGATAAACTAACTATCCAATAATTCTCCAATCTGAGATTTCAATTCAGCCAATTCTACTGTTGACATCCTGTACGACGCCATAGATATAGGTCTCGTACCAGGAACAAGATCAATGCTAAATTCAACTTATCTTGTCAGAGGTTATTCTATAATATCATCAAGGAATACTTCGGGAAATTCATTCACCACCGCCAACTCTTTCATTGACGCCTTGCTGTCAACAGATAATGATGCAAATAAAGCAAAAATTTTAGCTTCGTCCTCTAACAAGGTCATCAATTCCTTATTAGACAAGGAATCTGCCAATGCTTTCTCTTTAGGAGTAAGGAACAACAACACCTTCCGAAAACAATCGATTTAGACTCGGTTGAACTCCAACCAGTTCATACCCAGAATAACATCCAGCTTACCAAGTGACAGACAAATCAGATCTACCCCAAAGTCTCTACCAAAAATAGTCAGTGGACACTTCAAACACACTAAAGAAGTAGTCACTGAACCAATGGAGGGAGTTTCAATAGTCACCTGTTGCTTAAGAGTAGACGTCACTAATCCTAACCTCTTCACACAATCAACATAAATGAACGAGTGGGTTGCACCCATATCAATCATAGCAGTCAAAGGAACATTATTGATAAAAACAAGTACCTTTGATAGAACGCTCCTCACTGGCAGTTTGAGTTCCTACCACAGCAAATACTTTACCACTGGCCTGAGGCACCTGCGACTTCTTCGACTTCTCGCAATGTGTACTGATATGACCTTTCTCACCACAGTTATAACAGGTAGGCATAGCAGCCCTGCAATCCTCCATCACATGGCCTGGCTTACCACACTTGAAACACTTCTTCACCTCATCCGGACAATCATTAGCACGATGCCCCACGCCACCACATCAGATACATTTCACACCAGCAGATACTCTCCCTTCTCTGGGCTTCTTATCAGCAACAGCCTTATGTTTTCCCTTATCAGCAGGAACACTGTAAGGAGTACCACTAAATCTCGGCTTACCCTTACGGTCATTCGCAGCCTTATAGTGTGCAATCCTGGCCCGGTTGTCATTATCATAAATTCTGCTTCTGCTTACCAGCTCAGGATAATTTCTGATCTTCTGACAAGCGATCCCCATTTTAATCTCTGGACGCAACCTTTCAAACTTCAAACACTTGGAGGTCATTGCCGCTTCAGTATTGTAATGAGGAGAATACTGTACCAACCCTTCAAATTTAGCAGCATACTCTGCTACAGTCAGATTACCCTGCTTCAGCTCCAGAAACTCTATCTCCTTAGAACTTCGTATGTCTTCTGGAAAATACTTTTTCAGAAAACCAGTTCGAAACACATCCCAAGTAATCGCAGTTCCTGCAGCCTCCAACCTCTGGTGACTGTTGTCCTACCAAGCCTCAGCTTCACCTTCCAGCATGTGAGTACCGAACCTCACTTTTTGCTCATTACTACAACCCATTGTCCTAAAAAATTTCTCAATTGCCTTCAGCCATTTCTGTGCAGCTTCAGGATCCAAATTTCCTCCTTCAAACGCCGGTGGCTTGTTACTCTGAAACTGTGCCAAATCTCTGAATTGCGCACCCGCAGCTTGGTTCTGATTAGCAACCACCTGCGCCATCGCTTGCATAACTGCAGCCAAAGCAACATCATTCCTTTCTGCCATACTGCTCAACCAAAACAACACTAGGTTAAAAAGGCACACAACCCCTATCCTAAGGATAGACTCAACTACTACACTGGCCGGGCAGACCAACCTGCTCTGATACCAACTTGTAACACCCCACTTTCCCAAATTAAAATAAAATACGATTAAATCAAATAAATATCAGAGTTTCCCTTCAATAGTGGGATGTCACATTCACAAAATTCAACAAAACACTTCATTAGATGGTTTTCAAAATAAAGCAGCGGAAAATTGTCATTAGTACATCATTCTCGGCCATCTGCCAATTTACATAAAATATTCATTAAGAGAATTCACCAAAATAAGATACGCCACAGGAATACAACAAATCCAATCATAATAAAAGTAAACACCCAAGTCCCGTGTTACGTATCAGAGCATCCTAAGACTCGACCCGCACACCACTATCTAAGCTAGCTATGTACCTGGATTATCTGTACTTCCAAAGAAGCACATACCACAACAACAACAAAGGGGTTAGAAAACATGATCAAAATTATCAGTAATAGGATACATGAAATAATGGTAGCAAATATATAAATCATCACCGCACCAACATCAAACACGACCTATTGTCCAATCATCAACACAACATATAATAATGCAAGAATGCAACTCAGCACCATGCATGCGGTACCGACTCATTAGTTCATTCAATCAAACCCCATAATAGATCACTTATGCTCCTCCTAAGACATGATTTATCCCCACCATTCTCCACAAAGGAGCATGGGTGAATCACTTATGCTCCTCCTGAGACATGATTCAACCCCGCCATTCTCCACAAAGGAGTACAGATGGATCACTTACGCTCCTCCTGAGACATGATACATCCCACAAGGACACCATGATATGCACAACACCAAATGCACAACACACAAACTCAAGCACACTAAGTGCACACGATCCTACTGATCACATCACCATACATCGTACATATATATACACACCAATCAATTATGTTAATCAAATTAAATAATAGGGAAATTTACATTTAAACACCGAGTGCACACGATCCTCCCGATCACCTCACTATGCATCATATACATATTACATATATATGTCTTACCCACCGCTTAATTATGTAAATTAAATTCTATATTTCATAATTTCACCTTTTAACACTAAGTATACACTCTTCACCACTGAATACCATCTCTCTACCTATCACAACCCAACGAATCCCACAAAACAAATCACAAAGCAAAATTGCACAGAATCACGTATTTGTCACGCTCGCTGGCTCACTCGCCTAGCGAGGCCTCAGCGAACGCTCACTGCCTCACTCGCCTAGCGAACCTGCTAGCGAAGGCAGACAATGGCTACTGGAATTATTCGCTACCCAACTCTCCTAGAGAATCCCTAGCGGATGCTCGCTCAGCGAAGGTGCTGACGAACGTCTGCGATTTCACAAAACCCTCACTGTCCAGAAATTCATCAGAAGCTCAGAAATCGTCCGATTCTCACCAAACCAGTCCCAGTAGTCTTAGCCTAACATTCTACGACTAAACTGCACGACTTATTCCAAACTTTACCCGATAAAACATCAATTCTACCGATCAATTCATTTTAGACCTAAAATGGTAAACTACTCAGAATCACCCAAACCATCCAAACAATCGTTATACAACCACATGCAAGAAGTTCACCATGACAGCTACAATCAGAAACACAACAACAATACCAATTATGTTCATCAAATCCCTATGGGGTTAAGGAATCCCTCTACCAAAATTTCATGCAATTACCAATCCCAATCAGTTTCTCCCCCCTTACCTCGATTAGTTGCTTCGATTGATGAAGAACCCCCAAGAATCCGACAGCCCTAGCCTTCTTCTTCTTCCTCAATTTTTCTCCCACTTGATCGTGTTCTTTCTTTCCTTCTCTCCAAAACTCACTAATACCCCTCTTAAATCCCTTATTCCTTATTTATTCATTTAACCTCAATAATAATACAAATAATAATAATAATAATAATATTATTATTATTATTATTATTACTATTAATTATTAAATTATTATCATTATCAATTATATCATATTAATATTAAAGTCTATGGTTTCTTACATAATCTCCACAAAAGACACGCCGAAACAAAATAACACCAGAAAGACCAAATAATTAAAATGGGTGTTACACAAGTTACCTCAAAATTAGGAAAATGGTTCAAAAATGATCAAATAAAATGCACAAGGTACCTAAACATGTTGGCAACAGAGGCCAAGAAATCACAATCAAAATCAATTCACGACACCACCAAAGAAATTGATTCACAAGGGTGTTCCATTGTGAATGAGGATTGTCGAGGGTCTAATGAAATGCACAAAAAGTCAACTCAAAAGTCAACCAACAGGGGCAAAATGGTCCTCAAAAATTCATCAACTCATCATGGACATGAGGATAAATCTTAGGTCATTGGACCAAAAGGAAATGGAAGAAACAAAACCAAGAACAAACCATGTCATGAAACAAGTCCAATAAAACTCTTCCAATGATTAATTCCATTTTTAATTGAAAATAAAACCAAAAAATAAAATAAAAATTTCTAAAAATAATAGACATCTCAAAATGTCTAAACAATATTTTTATGGAATTTTTTCATCATTGGAAGTATTTTAAACATAATTAAATCTAAACATGATCCAAACAAAAACAAAAAGAAATAAAACCAAAATAAAATAAATCCACGGTTCAAACAGCAATTAAATCAAGTTGAAAATCCAAATGGGCTCAAATAGGGGGTGAGAATAGCAAACAGAGGCCCAAGTCCACACAATGCGTTGGACTCATAATGATTGGATGTAGCATGGTCAATGAGCGTGCATTGTGAGACGCATCAGGGGTCATTGGATCAGACAAGTAAGCACATCAAAATGTTCTCACGCAAAAACGTGTCTAAGGCTTGCAAATAAATGGAAGCAGCGTTTTGCTAAAGATTTGATGAGGTTAGTCAAACAAGACCCACGGTAGGTCTTAATCGTGGCCACGCAAACGAAAGTACACAGATTTGAGGGCACACACACGTACACGTGGTCATCTTCCTCATCTAAACAAAGAAACAGAGGGAAAAACCAGGTGGCTGGAGCACGGTGGCTCCGGTCACCTTCTCCGACGAGCCAAAAAACTCAGGTGAAGTTCAACTTCACCAAATCAAACAAGTAAATACTCAAAACTCATCTACAAACTTCACAGATCAAGAATCCATGGTCAAAAATCACATATCATGCATAGATAATCCAAATCGAAGCAAACAAAATTTTAGCTCAAAATTGAAAGTATCACAAACATGAACAACAATGATCCAGAATCTGCCTATGCACATAAGATTTTAGAATAAACCAACAATGGCATGATATTGATGCATATTAAAAGAGAAATTCTGATTTGAAATTTACCTAACGGAATAGTTCCTTTGAACCTCCTACACTTGATGAAGCTTGCTAAAACTCTCCAGATTCACTCAAGGAAGCTTGAAGAAGATGATTCTGGCCTTGAAATGCTTTGAAAATGCTTCAATCAAGATTCACGAATTTTGAATTTCACTTGGCTGCTCCAACTGTTCTTTAGCTTCTAGGGCACGAATTGGCATGATTGAAGTCTCAAAAATGATCTTAACTTTATATATGATGGACTCAGCAGCAAATGAAAGCCCAATTGCAGCTTGATTGTCTCAATTTTGGAAATGTCCAATCTCACTTTTCTCATGCTCATGCATACATGAAAATGCACCAATCACCTTGTTTTTTCATTCAAAATCCATGTTGGGAAGTTAATTTGATCATGTGGATATGATTTATCCCTTGGTTTGATCACACGGTTGACATTTGATTATCAAAATTTCACTTGAAAATGCCTTTGAAAAACACATGAAAATGTCACTAAAAATGAAATCCAAAATTGACATCTTGTTTGTTACATTCTTTTCACTCAAAAAATGCATAAGCATGCCTTGAAATGGTAAGAAATGAATTAATTCCATTTTGTGATTTTAAACTTTCTTCATGAAAAGTTACACATCAATTCTCCAATCTAAGCCAAATACATGACTCTTTGATGTTTGGTTGGGCAAATGACCCCATTTGGGGCAAGTTTCATGTTGGAAACTTTTTCATTTGAAGTGTGCAAGATAGTGAAATGGACCTATAATGAAAATGACCTGTAATCCTACTTTCCCAAAATACCCTTGCCTTGCAAGCCTCATAACTTGAGTTTTATAAATCAGATGAAGGACTTGTAGTACTCTTTGGAAAGCTAAGATCATGAGGAACAAATTTCATGTTTTGGTCAAGGTGAGGAGAAATATCCTTCTAGGTCAAAAATGGCTTGGAAGTTGGTTGACTTTTGTTGACCAAAATCACATTCATCTGAGGACCTGTAACTTGTCAGCATCATAACATGAGTTCTAGAAATCAGATGAATGACTTATAGTACTCATAAGAAATATAGAAAGATGCTCTACAGGTTTCATGTTGGGGTCAAGATGAGATAAGACTTCTATCTTGAGATAGGTGGTCTTGAAGTTGGGAACTAAATAAGGGATTTTACACTTAGAACCCTAATTTAGTAACTTCTCACACCCTTGATTCTTCTTGACTTGATCTTGAAATGATATATTAGACATCTCAACACAATATCCCATGACCATAGAGACTTGGAATTGAGTTTTAATCTCCTTCAATTTCACAATTGACTGAGGATTAACTAGATGAAAACCCTAGATGCAACATTCTTGACTGTGGCTTCTTCCACATCACACAACAACTTGAATAAGCTCCAACATAACTCTCAAAGCACTCAATGAGCACTCTTAACATCCCCCATCCATAATTATGAATTCACAATCCTCAGATGACCTTCAACTAGTCTCCAAGTTAGGAGATATTCCACATACATCCATCAACTCTTTCACAAGACTTTGATCACTGCCTGATGACTTGATGACCATTCATGCTTGAGTAACATCCCTTGCTTAGGCTCAACCCGTTGAGTAACCTCCTCTTGCTATGCACAAACTCTTGATCCCCTGTTTAATGAAACAATGCCATGCAATATAAATGCTAGAAGAAAATGAAATGAAACATAAACCAAGTTAAGAAAAGGTTGGTCAAATTTTAGGGTGCAACAGGGTGCCTGTGTCCCATGACACGGCTCGTGTCAGGACCTCTGAAGAAAAAGAACACAACCCAAGAGTCAGCAGCTTGACACGGTCTCCCGTGTCCCATGACACGGCCCGTGTCAGGGGTACTGATAGTGAAATGTTTTTATTTTGTTTTATGTTGGCTCAGAGGGCATTTTAGGCATCTCACAATGTAATTTGAATTCGGATATATTGGACGCATCGTGGATTTAAAAAGGGACTTTTTGGACAGAAGAGAATTTGACGATCAAGATTGGAGCGATCAAGGATTGGGGAAACTAGAGGTTCTCATGAGCGGAAGCGATTGAAGATGAAGGCAACCCTATTATATTGTAATGTTCAGTCTAATTGTTGATTCTATCTTAAATATTATGAGTAGATAAACCCCCCAATGCTAGGGGGTGTCCCTGAATTGACTTTGTAATGACCTTGTTTTCTTTGAATTATTGATTTCACTTCTTTCTAATCATCGTTGTTATCGTATAATGTTTAAGGCTTTTCTTATCTGACAAATGAGAATTTGATTTATAGTTAACCTTAGGTTTGGAAAAATGATTGTTAACATGTTTATACGATAATAATATAGTTGATATTTCCTAGGAATGAGGATACCCTATAGTAACCGTAATGTTTTAGATAAAATAAATTGCTTGGTATTGTTCCTATACTGCCAAGGAATTGGGGTATAGGGAGAATACGAAAGGGTTTTCTGCTAAGGAATTAGAGTCAACTAATCTTTAAAACCGGTAACGATTGAATTGAGCAGTGATTTCTGAAACTAAGAATTCAGGTTGCTACAAGACTTTTCATACACCTTCCCTAGCATGCTTCTCATAATTGTCTAAAACCTTTATTTTACTGCTTTTGCCTTTACATTTTGCAAACAACAAACCAAAACCCCTATGATTTTTTGTTCAATTGCATTATTATAGAACTTGTATTTACATGCAGTCCTCAGAGATCGATATTCGGGGAGTTTCCCCTTATTACTACATCGGTAAAAATAGTACACTTGCTATTTTGCCCGTCAAGTTTTTGGCGCCGTTGCCGGGGATTGCCATAATATAAGTTTGATTATAATTCAATTGAAATTTTGTCGCTCTACGACCAAAATTTTATTTTCAGTTTTTATTTTTATTTTTATTACTAATCTGCGTCTAACATTTTCATGCAAGGAGACCTCTCAGCTAATTTTCCTTTGGATGCAGAAATTGAAAGAACTCTACACAAAAGACGTAGACAAGCTAGACTATTAGTTTCAGAAGAAGAAAGAGTTTCAGTTCATTCAGATTCAGGTTCGGAATCAGAAAGAGACACTGAAGCTATGACGGATCTCCCACCAGCGGAGAGACTTCTTGGAGATTACGGTGGGGCGAATGCACCAGCTAGTAGATTAACAATTATAAACCAACCAATGAATGTCGCAAATTTCCAGCTGCATCCGAGCACAATCACTCATCTTGAGAGGAGACCTTTCATCGGAAAGGTTAAGGAAGACGCAAATAAAAATCTACAGAGATTTCTGACGATGAGCACTACTCTAAATATTGAAGGACACAAATGAAGCAAAAAGGTTAAGAATGTTTTCGTTCACTTTATCTGAAGAAGCTGAAGAGTGGTTTTACTCCTTACCAGCCGGAAGTATTACTACGTGGGAAGAAATGGAAAGCGCCTTCTTGAATGAGTATTTTCCTGCCTCTATTTATATTTGCAAATGATATGATATTATGAATTTTAAACAGAGGGAGGGAGAATCACCCGGAGATTCGTATAAAAGGTTCAAACAGTTATTGGTTGCATGTCCTACTCACAATCTGGATCAAACTGAACAGATGCAGATGTTTGTGAATGGTCTTAAGATGAAGACTAAGCAGCTAATTTATACAGCAGTCGGTGGCTCATCTAACTTTACAATAGCCACTGGCATCAGAAAAACTATTTAAACCATCGCTGCAAATGAGCATCTGGAATTATATGATCGGAGTGTGAGTAAGTCGGAAGAAATAGTTGACTTGAAGTTGACCGCACAAGTTGTGAAGATGGAAGATCAAATCAAAGTTGAAGTGGAAAGAAGGCTTAAGGGAATGAATGTTGGTACTGAAACTGTAGCTCAGGTTCAACCTATCCAAGCTGTGAGTTGTGAGGTTTGTAATGGGCCCCATTTTACTGCGCATTGTCTTGCTACTTCTAAACAAATCGAAGAGATAAAATATTTGAGGCAGAACAATCTATATTCTTAGACATATAATCCAAGATGGAAGAATCATCCTAACTTTTCCTGGAAAGACCAAAGTCAACCTCCATATCCACAACAACAACAGGCTCCTCAAAAAGCAGAATGGGAGATAGCTATTGAAAGAATGGAAACTCAAAGTATTCAATTCCAAGAAGAAACCCGTAATATTCAAAGGAATAACACAGCTT
Source organism: Lathyrus sativus (assembly GCA_963859935.3). Taxonomy (NCBI): domain Eukaryota; kingdom Viridiplantae; phylum Streptophyta; class Magnoliopsida; order Fabales; family Fabaceae; genus Lathyrus; species Lathyrus sativus. The sequence continues at coordinate 34,993,917 of OZ012741.1, read as the reverse complement.
CCATAAAAAATCTTGAGTCGCCAATGGGGTAGATAGCCCAACACCTCTCAACACACACTCAAGGAACCCTCCCGAGTGCGACAGTACCGAATCCAAAAAATAAAGAGAGTATTAATGTTGTCACAACAAGAAATCAAAAAATGATAGAAGAAGAGGAAACAAATGAGTATGAATGCATAAAGGTAGAACATGAGGTAAGAGAAACAGTGAAAGAACCAGAAGAAGTTGTACTATCTGAAAAACCAACTGAAGAGAAAAAGAAAGAGGAGGTTAAACCGAAAATCAAATTACCGTTTCCTCAAAGAGTTACAAAGAAGGATCAGAAAGAGAAAGACTTTGGAAGGTTCAATGAAATGTTCAACAAATTGGAAATCAACATGTCGTTCTTTGAAGCACTCGAGCAAATGCCTTAGTACAAGAAATTCATGAAAGCGGTTATAGGTAAAAAGAGATCAATGGGTGAAGAACCGAACACCACAACTGAGCAATGTAAGGAAATATCACAAGAAAAGAGAATCCCCATCAAGAGAAAGGATCCTGGACTAGTTGTAATCCCTTGTACTATAAAAGATCGAACTTTTAAGAAAGTCCTAATTGATTCAGGTGCTAGTGTGAGTCTCATGCCGTTGTCGATTTTCATAAAGCTGGATATTGGAAAAGTGAGCGATACGGGAACAAGCTTGAAATTTTCCGACCACACAACTAAGATGGCATATGGGCTAGCAGAGGATGTACTGGTGACAATCGATAACTTCACTTTCCCAGTTGATTTTCAAATTATGGATATACCAGAGGATGAAGAGACTTCGATCATACTTGGCCAATCGTTCTTGCTTACTAGTTGGTGCAATATTGATGCGGAAACAGGTACGCTCACTTTGAATTCTTTTGATGAAGAAATCACGTTAAAAGCTCTAGAGGTTAAAAAGAAAGGTAAGGAGAAAGATGTTAAACCTTTAGTTGGGAAGATAAACAAAACAAAGAAGGAAGAACGAGCAAAACCACTTTAAGTTGTTCTTATCTCTGAACCTAACCAATATTCTGTTGCGAAGAAGTCAAGCAATAGAGTTTGGAGGCTAAAGTACCCCCCATAACAATGAGGAGTCGACCGTCGAGCCATGCGACGTTAAACGAAGCGCTGCGTGGGAGGCAACCCACTGATTTTAAGAATTGATGTTTGTCTTTTTGTGCTTATTGTTTTTGCAGGAATAAATGAGAGTTTACAAGGGAAAACATGGAAGCATCAAAGAGGTGATGCATTACCCGTCGACCCCTTTGTGAGGATCTCTGTGAGTACACCTCTTCTTCTCTTGTTCTTGAACATTGAGACAATGTTTAGTTCAAGTTTGGGGGAGGTTTTACCATTTTGAATTATCAATTTAAATACTTTTTTTATTTTAAGTTCGGTAAAAATCACGTCGAATTTGCCCCTACGAAGACCGTAAATTTTTTCTTGTGAATGGTATGTGTGTAAGGTAGTCAAGAAAGTATTTAGAGTTCGAGGGAAGAGGAGTTTGAACTAAGGAACTTGGAAGGTTTGGAAATTGAGGTATAATTTGAACACCCTAGGTTCCCCGGAGTAAGGAAACGAGTCCAACGTGTAGATTTGTGCCATAGTACTTGGATTTGAGAAGTATTCCCCAATGAGTTCATTATGATAGTCCGACATGATTCGAAGAATTGCATATATTGATTATGAGAATGACTTGTGGCACCAAAAAAGAAGTTGAATAATGGCGGTAAAGACAACATATCCTTCTATGTTGGGTAACCCTCACCCGGTTATTTAAAAAACGCCCGTGAGTGAGAGAAAAAAAAGAATAAAGGTGCCACGGAAAAAGGCTCGAGCAAAATTGTACATGCCTTAATCTGATTATCCAAATGAAAGGGGTAAAAAAAATCAAAGAAAAGACTTAAGCCCAAAGCATAGTTGGAGAGGTGGTCGAAAAGGGGATTTAGGTCCGTAATTTTACTGCGGTGTGTGTTCATGTAATGCCTTCGTTAACGGATGAGTACCGAGAGAGCTGGTTTGAGCCGATCAGAACTAAGAATCACGTATGAGTATCGACACGCCTTACATCCTAAGCCCTTCAATTGATATGCTGTTTGATTTGAAAGTTATTTATCCAAGCTTTTTGCTTGAGGTCAAGCAATGGTTTAAGTTTGGGGGAGTTTGAGCAGTGGTTTTTATACGTTAGTTTACCGTTTGTTTCAGTTAATCATTTGTTATGTCTTGTCACATTTTATTTGTTTTTATCACATTTTACGCGTCGATTTGGTATTTTCACTATTTCTAGGTTTAGGTAAGCAATAAAGGAGAATCAGAGTGAAAACGGGGGAAAATGGCAAGAATTCGGAATCTTTGAAGAGAAATCTAGGCATGTCAGCAACCTGACATGGGTGCCCGTGTCCCCTGACACGACCCGTGTCAGGGCCCCTGAAGAAAAAGAACAAAATCCAAGAGCCAACAGCCTAACACGGGTGCCCGTGTCCCATGACACGGCCCGTGTCAGGACCTCTGAAGAAAAAGAACGCAACCCAAAAGTCGACAGCCTGACACAGTCACCCGTGTCCCATGACACGACCCGTGTCAGGGGTATTGATAGTGAAATGTTTTTATTTTGTTTTATGCTGGCTCGGAGAGCATTTTAGGCATCTCGCATTGTAATTTGAATTCGGATATATTGGACGCATCGTGGATTGAAAAAGGGACTTTTTGGACATAAGAGAATTTGACGATCAAGATTGAAGCGATCAAGGATTGGGGAAACTGAAGGTTCTCATGAGCGGAAGCGATTGAAGATCAAGGCAACCCTACTATCTTGTAATGTTCAGTCTAATTGTTGATTTTATCTTAAATATTATGAGTAGCTAAACCCCCCAATGCTAGGGGGTGTCCCTGAATTGACTTTTTAATGACCTTGTTTTCTTTGAATTATTGATTTCACTGCTTTCTAATCATTGTTGTTATCGTATAATGTTTAAGGCTTTTCTTATCTGACAAATGAGAATTTGATTTACGGTTAACCTTAGATCTGGAAAAACGATTGTTAACACGTTTATACGATAATATTATAGTCGATATTGCCTAGGAATGGGGATACCCTATAGTAACCGTAATGTTTTAGATAAAATAAATTGCTTGGTATTGTTCCTATACTGCCAAGGAATTGGGGTATGGGGAGAATACCAAAGGGTTTTCTGCTAAGGAATTAGAGTCAACTAATCTTTAAAACCGGTAACGATTGAATTGAGCAGTGATTTCTGAAACTAAGAATTCAGGTTGTTACAAGAATATTCATACACCTTCCCTAGCATGCTTCTCATAATTGTCTAAAACCTTTATTTTACTGCTTTTGCCTTTACATTTTGCAAACAACAAACCAAAACCCCTATTATTTGTTGTTCAATTGCATTATTAAAGAACTTGTATTTACACGAAGTCCTCAAAGATCGATATTCAGAGAATTTCCCCTTATTACTACATCGTTAAAAATAGTAACTTTCTATTTTACCAGTCATGATGCGTGCCAAATGGGGAAGCAAACAAGGATCTCGTTTAAATCTAAAAAAATTGTTTCAACTACGAGACCTCTTGAACTTCTTCATATGGACCTATTTGGGCCATCTAGAATTAAAAATCTAGGTGGTAACTACTATGGTTTTGTTATAGTCGATGATTTTTCTAGGTTTTGCTGGATTATCTTCTTGGCTAGCAAGGCCTTTGAAAAATTTGCTAAACTTTCTTAAAATAAGTTAAACACAAACATCTATCAATTAGAAGTGATCATGGAGGTGAGTTCGAAAATTATCATTTTGAGGAATATTATGGTAGACACGGAATTAATCATAACTTCTCCGCTCCGTGTACCCATCAATAAAACAGGGTTGTGGAACGTAAAAATCAAATTTTGGAAGAGTTAGAAAGAACTATGATCAACAAAAGTGGGCTTCCTAAATATTTTAGGGCTAACGCCATAAGTACGACTTGTTATGTTTTAAATAGGGTGCTCATCCGCATTATTCTCAACAAGACTCTGTATGAACTTTTAAAGGGGCGGAAGCCAAATGTGTCTCACCTTCATGTCATCGGTTGTAAGTGTTTCGTGTTAAATAATGGAAAAGATAGTCTAGGAAAATTTGACTCCAAGGCAGATGAAGGTATCTTTCTCAGATACTCTTAGTCAAGTAAAGTCTATAGAATATACAATAAGAGATTACTTACAGTTGAAGATTCTGTTCATGTCACATTTGATGAGTCTTATCCAAAAAGTGTCAGAAAAGGTATTTCATTTCATGGTGCAGGTGTATCTTCTTAAGACATACTCAAGGGTGCTGAGATAGGAATTGATCAACCTGACCCAGTCAAAGTTGAGGAGGAAAAAGATCACCACCATGAAGGGATTGGGAAAGTTCATCCGTCCAATACCGATGATCTCCCTCCAGCATGGAAGTCTTCTAAAGACCATCCCATCGATAATATTCTTGGTGATATCTCAAAGGGAGAGACAACTCGATCAAAGCTAAGTAATTTCTGTTATCACTTCGCTTTCATTTCTCAAGTAGAACCTAAAAACCCAAAAGAGGCATTACTCGATGAACATTGGTTCCTATCAATGCAAGAGGAACTCAATCAATTTAAAAGAAATGAGGTTTGGGACCTTATCCCTCTTCTGCGAGACCATCGAGTAATTGGCACCCGATGGGTGTTTAGGAATAAACTAGACGAGAACAGAGTAATAACTCGAAATAAGGCGCATTTGGTTGGACAGGGGTATAACCAAGAGGAAGGAATCGACTATGAGGAAACTTATGCGCCGGTTGCCGGACTCAAGGCTATACGCCTTCTGCTTGCCTTTGCTTGTGCGAAAGATTTTAAACTATTTCAAATGGATGTAAAAAGTGTGTTCCTTAATGGTTATATAAATGAAGATGTTTATGTTGCCCAACCTCTAGGTTTTGAATCTCATGACTATCCTGATCATGTGTACAAATTAAAATGTGCTTTGTATGGACTCAAGAAAGCTCTTAGGGCTTGGTATCACCGTCTAAGCAAGTTTCTTTTTGATCAAGGGTACTCAAGAGGAAAGGTTGACATAACCCTTTTCATTAAACGTCAAGGAAAACACTTGATTTGGTACAAATATATGTTGATGATATCATTTTTGGATCAACTAACATGAATCTGGTAAGGGAGCTTTGTACATTAATGCAGGGAGAATTCGAGATGAGCATGAAGGGGGAGCTCAACTATTGCCTCGGATTGCAAATCAAACAACTGCAGAAAGGTACCTATGTGAGCCAGACAAAATACTGCCTTGAGCTTTTCAAGCGTTTTGACATGGCAAACTCCAAGGCTATCAACACTCTAATGCCTACGTGTGCAAATCTTATCCGAGACAAAAATGGTAAGGATGTAGAGGTGAAAAAGTATCGAGGTATGATTGGATCTCTCCTTTATCTTACTGCTTCTACACCCGACATTATGTTTAGTGTTTGTATGTGTATGAGGTATCAATCATCTCCTAAAGAATCTCATTTAAAAGTAGTAAAGCGCATACTTAGATACCTCTCTGGTACTCCAAAGTATGGGCTTTGGTATTCTAAGGGAAATGATTGCTCCTTGGTTGGCTTTTCTGATTCCGACTTTGCTGGTTGCAAATAAGATAGGAAAAGCATGAGTGACATGTGTCATCTGTTTTCAAATTCTTTAATTAGTTGGCATACCAAAAAGCAGGTTCCCGTTGCTTTTTCAACAGCCGAAGCGGAACACGTTACGACCGGTAGTTGTTGTGCTCAAGTATTGTGGCTTAAGCAAAAATTGCTCGACTTCAACCTAAAACTTGATCGTGTTCCGGTTTTTTGTGATAACACTAGTGTTATTAACCTAACCAAGAATCCCGTGCTACATTCACGCACCAAGCATATCGAAATACGCCATCACTTCCTTAGGGATCATGTGGAGAATGGAGACGTGGTGTTTAATCATGTTAATACTAAAAATCAACTTGCGGATATCTTTACAAAACCACTCGTTACAGAGCCTTTCTTTTACATCCGTAGGGAACTCGGTGTTCTCGAAATCTCGGATCGTGTTTAGGAAATAACTTACGCATGCTTTATATCTATCTTTCTATGTGCTTTCTTCATATTTTATCTAACAAATGAAGAAGTTTAGATCCATATGTGAGGGCATTAGATAATAATTAGAGATGAGGTATTATCTTTCCTTATTTAGAAACTCTCGCACTTCCCTCGTTCATATAAAGTAATGTATCAAATTGTGTATTATTGTTGTCGTTTATTCCATGATTACACTTATTTCATCCCCTTGTATGTTTGAAATATGGATAGGCTGTTTATTTATGTCTCTTTGAATGCTTGTTGAACAAAAATTGATGATTTTTTTCTATTTTTGCCTGTATGAGTCGACCTACATAGTGTTCAAGTCGACTCACAAAACTAGAATTTTTGTAAAGCGGGTATGTTCAGGTCGACCCTATGGTCGACGCATACCCTAAAAATTTCTAAGTATATGTTTTAACACAGTGTGCATCGATGCATGACCTCTTCCAGTCGATGCATCACGCAAGAATTCTGATAAATTGTTGATGGACTATTCATATTATGTCATATTTAATGCATTTAAAATCATGTTATCTATTCAAACTCATCATCATTAGCATTTTCATTGAGTATTGCACCTATTCAAGGCTATCTCTCTTCCTCTCCTCTTCCCAAAGCTCCATTCAAAACCTAGTTTCTCCATAAAAAGGGTAAAGTTAGTTTCTTCTCTCCATCTCCAAGAGTAAAATTCTGCATCTACAAATTCTTCATCTACATACAAGAAATCAAAATGTCTACAAGAAGAACCACTGGAAAGAGAACCACTAGAGCACCAACTACTCAAGCCGGTCCATCTAGAGGAAATTTATCGATAACTGATGTCTCTCTATTACCTCCTGAATTTTCAGAAATTTATGAGAAAAACTTTAGCAAACGATCTATAGTTAAACAACATGCTTACTATAGAAAAGTTGTTGAGCGAATGCGTATTCCAGAGGTAATTGATCTTTTGGAAGCTCACGATTTCAACAATTTTTGGAGTGTGACATCAAATACAACGAAGACCTAGTGAGGGTCTTCTACACAGGTATTCAGGGTAAATTTCAAGGGTTTGAGTTTACCACAAAGCTGGAAATACCAAGGTTTTTGTAAATGACTTGGTATGGAAAAGCTTGTTTGGCATGTCACCTGTATCCACTGAGCCAATTATTATGGCCACAGATGCTCGCACTGTGGTAGGTTATGATTTCAAAGAAGCCTTAAACTCTATGCTAAAGAAACCATATGGTGATGACATTGTAGCAAGCGACCTCTTTCCAAAAACGGTGACAACATACAAAATGAAACCGGTTGATAGAATACTGCAATGGATTATGTCACACATCCAGCGTCCAAACAAAGGCGGCTACTCACGAGTAGATCAAAACCGAGGTACACTTGGTTTACATACTTAATAAAAATATCAAGATCATTTGGCCTCATTACATTGCCAGTCGAATCTATTCGCTAAAGGATTCTAGAAGAGTAACAACTCTGTCATACGGGTCCTTTATCCAATCAATTCTCAACAATGCTAACATCACTGTTCAAGGTATCCCCTACACATCCTTGACCTTTGATCAAGAGTTCTGTCAAAAGACTCTTACTATGATGGGCTATATATGGGATCCAAGAGAAATTCGTTATCGGTTCATTATCAAGGCTACTACCTCTCGGTTTGAAGAATCGGATGAAAGTGATAAGCAAATAGAGAACGCAGAAGAAGAAGAAGTAGGTGGACATCCTATGGAAACTGATGATCAATATAATAGTGGATTGCTAAACCAATCACCCCACTTGGCGTATGATAATGACCAAGGGTGGGATGCCTGGAAAAACACAGGCTGGAAATCATTAGGTGCCAATTACATGCCACAAAAAATTGGGATCATCAAGACACCCCTGACTGGAGTTATGTGCCTCCATCTCCTCCGCGTCCCCAACAAAATACCGATGAAATCCTCAATATGATGAGGACCATGCAGCTTGAGCAATGTACCTTCATGATTGCCCAGGATGAGAGGTTCTCACAATTGAAGAACCAATTTCAAGCTCACATGGAAAACTTTAATGTCTTTTCATCAGCTGTAATGCGGAGGATAGAGGTGGATAGTTGAAACTGTAGCAGGCCAACATTGGGTTGATGCACACTCAATCGAGCGGTATTGAAGTACGCGAAAAGGGTTGATGCACAACTGCCTCCACTTCTGGAATATCCCTTTTGAGGGACGAGGCCATCACTTTAGGGGAAGGAGACCCTGAGGATGTCTTGAATATTTCATTATGCATCTTATTTCATCATGTGTTCATTTACATCTATTGTAGAATGTTTCATGTACTTACTTGCTTTTGAAGACATCCTTATTGTTGATTATAAAATAATGATTATTTTTGTTCTCTTAAGTCTTGCTCTATTTATCCATTTTTATGCTTTCATTAACTATATTATATGTGAATGTGTGTTAATGTGTAACCTGTTGCAAATGGCTGGAACTTGCTTATCTCTCTTATTATATGCAATACATTGACATCTCTCTTCTTTCTTTTTGATGTTGTTAAAGGGGGAGAAGAATATCAAGCAGAAACATCACTTGTAAGACTTATCAAACATGCAGATTGTGTACAGACAAAGGCATCAAGTAAGTGGGAGGATGATACAATGCATCGTACACCAAATTTCTATCATTTTGCCATCATAAAAAAGGGGGAGTATGTGAGGGCAATCCTCATAGGTAGCTACATTTGTTTAATGATGTCAAAACTTAGATTGGTAGAAAAATTTACTTTGGACGGTATCATTGTGTCACATATGCATACCTTATCCCTCATGAGTCAAACATCGGTCAGAAACATTGTCGATACATATAGAAATTGTTAAATATATGCTTCATATAGGTTTGGTCAAGCTTGTCTAGGTTACTATGTGATAGAGTACCTCAAAAGTTGCATCATACATGAAAATATGCATTTTTGCATATTTTAGGTCTTTGAGTCGACTCAAACTTGTTCTGGTCAACTCATACAGAAAGCATTTTGAATGGTCTACTCTTAGGAGTGCTCGTGTCTGTAGCACCCCAAAATTTTCCCTTTCATTTTAATCGTAACTGGCTTTAGTTTTTCTGCATTTTTGCATTTTTGCATATCATAACATTGGTTCTCGAGACATGGATCAAGGTATTTATGTGGCTTAGGGTTCCCTTTTGTTGTAAGAGTCTAAACAGCGAGCGTCAGAGACTCCGACATTTATTTTTCCCAGCGATCGAGTGGCCGACTTTATTTTATTCAGCAGGTTATTTTCAGCTCAGGAGAAGGTGTACAAGCTATCCCAGGCATTCTCACAGTTATAATATCCAAGGGCAAGTTTTAGAGGCTTAACAGAGCTCAAAACATGTGACAACAGATGATTACGCAAGTTTCCCTCCATTTAGCGCCAAAATTGGCATTTTTTGGATGTGGTAACCGGTTACCACATATTGGGTAACCGGTTACTTCAAGTGCATTTTGCCAAGAAATTCAAATTTTCAGCATTGCACGTTTTCCAATCATTTCTCAACCATTGATTTCACATGATCATCATTGGAAGGATCTAGAATTGTTTCAATTTTCACCATTTCCCTCGAAATTTCAAACACTCCATTCCTAATTTCGCTCCTAATTTCCATTCCAAACACTAACCCACATTCCAAACCACATTTTTATTCCAAACCTAGAGCTTATTTAAGTAAATTTTCTCCAAACCTCACACAATTAACCTTCATTTTCAAATTTCACATCCATTCTTGAGAATTTGCTCTCAACTTTCTCTCCACTTTTTCACTCTCAAAACCTCCATTAAAGCTCTTTCACTTGAGTTCATTGATTCTTCATTAGAATCCTTGAATTCTAGAACTAAACCTCCATCATTCATCTCCATTATCTTCAATTCACATTCAATTTTCGTTTGGTTTTGGATCTGAATTTGGAAGCTAGATTGGAAGTGCTTTTTTGAGTCAATTTTGCTTGATTTTGCTTGTTTTTCATTTCTACCATAAGAAAGCTCTTGGATCTTGAAGAATCTCTGGGTTTCTAGCTTGGATCTGTTAATTTCTAGCTTGAAGGTTGGTAATTCTATATCTAATTCTGTTTTGAGTTTATTTGAATAATCACAATGTAGATCCATGACTTTTGTTGCTTTTTGATCAATTTTGATGAGTTGGATCTTGATGATTTGTGATTTCAGTGTTTGATTGTGTTTACATGATGTTTGATCATTGATATTTGATGTTAATTTTGTGCTTAATCGATAGCATGTTCATATGAGTGATTGGATAAGCTGTTGGATGCTAAAAACTGATTTTTAAAGCTGTTTTTCTGTTTCTGGTTCAGTGGTAACTGGTTACCTGATATAGGGTAACCGGTTACTCCGTACAAATTTCACGTTCCAGGCTTTTTTTTAATGGGTAATCGGTTACTTGATATTGAGTAACCGGTTACCACTGAGCAGAATGTTGTGTTTTCGCATTTTTCTTGCTTGTTTGGGCTCTTTTTCACATGTAAACTTCATGGATTGGTATGATGCATTTATGTGGATTGTTTTTGACATATTTCATCATTCTTGAATGTTCGATCTCGATTCTTCGACGCGTAACTTTCGGTTTTTGTTTTGAGTGTTTAACATGTTATTGTTTCTTAATTGATGATCACATTGCTTTGCTTGTAGCATGATTAATTGATTATCATTGATGATTATGTTGCTGGATATTGTGATGCACGTTTGAATTTATTTCTGATTCCACTTTGTTTCGCGCTTGTTTGATTGTTCGATCATTCAATTTGATTTGAAAAAAACATGTTGATCTTGTTGATTCTTGTTGATGCAATGTTGTTGATCAATTATGTTTGATTGTTGAAGCATGTTCATACTTGCATGATATCTATCCATGATTGGTGTTTGCTCTTGATTAATTGCATTCCTACATGCTTACTGCCCAACTTTCCACAGTTATGGTCACTCTGAACTTTGCATGTTGTCTTTGCGTTGCTTGTTGCTTGCCTTTTACACCTGCTTTTGTGCTGCAACATGTGCTGTTATAGGCTGTCTTGCTTGTGTGCTAGATTTTAATGTTGTTTTGTGCAGGAGGTGCTGTTGTAGTTGTTGTTTTTATCTTGTTTCTTTGCTTTTTGCTTTGTCTTTGCATGCTCCCTTAGGGTTCTTATTCCAATTTAGTTTCTGATTAAATTTGGAGTAAGATAAACATTAGGAGTTTAATCTATGCATGATAACATTAGGTTAGTCCCTTTTAACCTCAACCTTAGGTCCATCCTTTGCATGCTAACATTAGGATAGAATCTCCTTTTGCATCCCAACTTTAGGACCACTTTGCATGAAAACGTTAGGGCCGAGTTTCCCTTAGACCTTTCGTGTGTCTCTCTTCTCATCTCAAAACACATTCTAACTCATCTAACACATGGGAAATAATTAGTGCGGGGTTTCTTCTCACTTGTCTAGAGTGTTTAGCGTATGCCCTTTGGGCGATATACGACACATTCACTCTTATAATATCACGACAACATTGTCAATATAAGATCACCACAGTAACTCCTCTATGAACCACACAAATTAACATTTTAATAAAAATTTATCATTATAATTAAATTATGCAACGGCAACATCAAAGCAATATCAAACAGGGCTAACGATCCCCTTGCAAGGTTGACGAACGTCATCCCCCAAAAACCCCTACCTGTCACCCACTTAAATGGTTTAAACACAAGGCGCTCATCGCAACGGGTTGAAGGTATGAATTTTCTATTGGATTAGGCTTTATATATCTTCAAGTTAGTCACCATCATTAGAGGGTATTAGAGATATCACCACTGACATCAATATTCAATAGTGTTGTCGTCATCAAAACATTATGAAGGTTTTCAGCTGGATCATCAACTTCAAATCTGCAAGCACATACATATACACACGTCGCAAAAGTAAAATTTTTATTAATAAATCCTAAAATAAGTAGCATTTGAGGCTGAAAGATCTGTAACCTCTACATGAGCTAGTGCCTACTCAGAAGGATTTTATTAGATATTTTCTATGACCTGCAAACATGCCATGATATTAGAGTTTCTGAAGTGGTGATACTAGAGGTAATGGAGAGAGAAATGAGTAGGATGAAGCTCCTACTAAGGAAGAAAATGAAGATGAGGACAATGGAGAGAAGATGAAGAGGTATTGGAAGATAGTGAAGAAAAGGAAGAAAAAAGTGGCGAGACAACAAGTCAAAGTGATGACTAGAACAATACTCCATGTTTCCCCCATCATTTTGAAGTTTATTATCTCTGTTGTTTTAATTTAGTTGTTGTCAGAAATAGGATTTAGTTGTTTTAAGTTTTTTGTTGAATAATCTATGTTTTCTTCATGTATTTTGTTATACATGACAACCATGTAAGGGACTTAAGTATGTTGGTAATTTTGTACTAAGTACATGAACATGCACAATCTCCCAAAATACTTGGGTATCATTTTAAACATAATATTGAGACATCTTTACTTGATTATGTGGTGTGTTTTGAGATGAAATTTAACTAGTAATGCGGGTAATGTGAAATGTTCTAGGTGCCTCGCTGCCCTCTTGTTCACTTAGCATACTTTGTTGCACTCTTGTGGGTTAGCGATAATTCATGTGGATGAGCAAGGATATTTGCAGAACCATTCCTACTATGATGACATGATGAAATTCCAAACTTTCTACATATGGTGGAATGAAAGGAAAATCAATATTGGTCTTGAAAAACATGGTTTTGAAAAACTTTGCAGTTTAAAACAAAGTGAAAATACATTTTTAAATGGTTTGAATATTTAGAAGCGGAAAATAAATTGCGAAATAAAATTTTAGAAAATAAAGAGTTAATGGAAAGAGAGGAACACCAACAGTTAGTAGGTAAAACTCACAAACTCCTTTATACAAGTAAAATTGATTGACTTCCAACCTAAATCGTAAGACTTGGAATTTAGAAATTGATTCTTCTTTTCCAAATGGTGGATTGAAGCAGTTAGCCCTCTTTCCAAAAATGGTAGATCTAAGTGGTTAGTCTTCTTTCTGCGAGAATCTTGGAGTGTTTAATCTTCAAGCACCGAAACAAACTTTGTATGCTTTTACCACAGATTGAGCTCACAAATCTTAAACCTTGGTTTTATATGGGCTAACCAATAACTTAGGAGATTTTAATACCAGACTAATCTCGAACCTTATCCAAGCTTTTATCACAGGTTAAACTTAACCTAACCTTGGTTTTACCACAGGCTAATCAAGAACCTATGAGATTTTATCACGAGCTAATCTCGAACCTATATAGGTTTTAACATGGGCTTCGCATGAACGTTAACAAGGGAGTGATCACACAATCCTCAAACCAAAAGCTTTTACGGGTTTATCTTCTAACTAAAACAAATAATCCATAAATAGATCATATTCAAACAAGGTGTATACACAAGATTACGTTGGTAAATTTTACAATTCTAGCCTTCCATAATTACAAAATATCCTCACTCACAAAAGAACATTCTTAAACAAGCACTTTGGCTAAAACATTCGTGAGAGAAAGTAAAAGAATTTTTTTTATAGAGAGAGAAGTGTCAAAACACGATTCTAGATGATATGAAATGAGGGAAATGACCATTATTTATATCCTAGAGGCTGAGTGGAAAAGGAAAGTGATTTAATGCTCTTTAAGATAATCTAATCGATTAGAATCTCTTATGTGTCATACCCCAATTTTGTCCGGGCATTTTATTTTTTTAGTTACCTGAATTTATTTTTACTTCGCGTCATCTATACAGCATGACATGTTTTTCATCATAAATAATACCAAAATGATTAACTAGAATGAATTCTTGGATATACAGACAGACCGATTAAATTGTTTCTCAAATATGCAAAAATCAGTGGTTGTAAAGTTTTGAATTTAAGTTTGCAAACGTCAGTGATATTGACATATTGTTCACATAGTTCAACCTGACGCGCTAGTCTTATTTTTTCAATGACTTTTCAATCACATTTTGATCTGTCTGAGCCTTTTTACTGACGAAACTTATTTTAAAATCTGACCAAACGCTGTATTTTTCCAATATGTTTATTTTGCACTGATCATTTTAATGTATTCAATTTAGTTTTTCGGACACTTTGATACCCAAAATTTTATTCATTTTTAATCATTTTGTTTTTTTTTTAGTAAAAAATAGTATTCTAATTTAATTGTAATTAATAAAATAATTAGATTTTTATTAATAGTTATTTTTATTTTAAATTTTCTTAACCATCAAGTTTTAGAGAAAAACATGTTTAGACATTTTTATTTTATTTTAGAAACCATTTTTATTTTTTTCCTTATATATACATATATGTCTTTTACTAATTAGGAAAGAAAAAAAAACATTAAAAAAACAATAAATAAAAGATCAAAAACATCATTTCAGAAAGAATTAAAAAAGGAATAAAAAATTTTAAAAATCATTTTAAAAGGGAGGAGATCCTTTCTCTCAAAGAAGCTAGTCTCTCATTTGGGAAGAAATAAAAAACCTAAAAAGAGGGAAAACGACGCAGAAAGAAAATGGGGTTGTTGTCTCTCACGATCGGTCGCTCTCAATCTCAAAAACACTCTTCTTAATCAATAGCACTTTATGATTTTTGCCATCTGATTGATTCTCGATTTTTCTTTTGTACGATGTCCTTGACTTGCTCATGCTATAATAATGTGTATTGAACTTAGCTCACTCACACATCCAAACCTTTTTTTCAACTAAATCTCGATTTAATAATCAATCCATTTTTAAACCTTGTAAGTCAGTTGCCTTTTCCAAAACACGTAATCACCATAAAATCTGTTTTATTAAAAATAAAGGGAAGGATCTTGAATCTTCAAAACTCCTCATAGTGAGGGCAAATCCTCATATACCATACATATGTGTGTTTCGATGATGTCAAAATTTAATCACATGGAAGAATCGGTTTTTGGCACTATTACCACAAGGGAAATGCATATCACATCTCTTATGTCTCCTCTTGTGTGCATGTCATAAAAATCTAACTAGCTATATTGAGTCCAACATATTTGGTAGATCATAGGTTATGTCTAGAAGTTTCGAAATCACAAAAATAAGCATTTTTGCAAAATAACAGGGTTTGAGTCGACCACTCAAGGGGTTTCGGTCGACTCATAGAAGGTGTCTAGAAAGTGAATTTTCCACTGGTTGGCGGACGCCGACCTGTGGTCGATGCATAGCCTGTTACCTTGACAAATATGTGTTGTCTGGGGAGTTCCGATCGACCGCTGCTCTGTTTGGTCGACCGTTCGCTTCTTTTTCTTCATTTTTCAGTCTTTCCACTTATTGCGAAAAGTGGTTATGTCTGTTACTTTTTGGCAAACTATAAATATATTTTTGCTCGTTTTTTATCAACAATAACTGAAACATTTGAGTCAAATTGCATAAATAAGAGAAGTGAAATAGGTGCCATTAGTTCTCATCATCTTCATCTTCAACATTCATAACACAACAATTACACACAATAATTCTTTTTGTGCATTGTGTTTGTTTGAAGTGATAACGTCCCGAAGTCGTTGATTGGGAATCCGATTCGGATTGAGTTTTTTGGCAGGTTTTTCTTGAATAAAACCTTGAGGGTTTTGTCCTCTAAGATTTTCTAGTTTTGGGGTTTTTGGTACGAATCTTCTCAACAAACATTCAGCTGAGCGAAGGTGATTGAGGAGCGGTGGGTTCCGTCAATCTAGTAGCGGTAATCGGTTAATTGTTAAGAAGAGGTTCGGGTTCGATTATTTTTTGTTTGAGATTATTCAGGTTGGGGTTTGAAGAACGCAAGGTTGTTCAACAAAGGGGTCGTAATCGGAGGTCTATCCACAACAATTGAAGGACTTGATTCGACTCGGAATCAAGGAACAAGAAGAGAGAACATCTTCAACAACAAGAGAGTTTGTTTGTATATTTGCTTGTCTATTCTTGTATAAACGTTTCAATTACAACAGGTGATATCTATAGTATATGAGCTCAATTCTATTGTTAGAATTGAGGGCAAACGTACCCCGAAGCGAGGATGGCAGGGGAACTGCCTCAACAAATCTTTGTGCCTTTTATGTTTCTGCACTTTCATTTTTGCTTAATAATTGAGTAATTTTTGTACAAACAATTCTATCAAATTTAGTATTGGGTTTAAGTAGAGCTACTTACTCAAGGCAAACCTCACTTGGAGTGCTACAGACGCCAAGTGTTTGATAAATTGTCTAAACCAAAATTCTCTTGTGCTGTCGATATAATTTGTTAGCATTGTGAGGCATTGGAACTAGTCATACACAATTAGTGATATTAATCAATTGATAGTGTGACTAGTGTGGTGATTCTCTTTGCTCATTATCATATCCATAGGATAGACGCATATCCGGTCTTCTAATAACAGTTCATTATAGATGGTAATTTTTCCCACGGCCACTTCCGCATATGAAACATTTTTAAAACCAATTTTTTTATTGGTAGCGCCGACTGATTTTTTTAATTGGGATCTATTCAACCCCCCTTCTAGATCCGTGCCATCGTCTAACAAGTGGTATCAGAGCCTGGTTCACTCCGTGCTTCAATTATAACTTTGTAGAATATGGCTAACGAACCTAAAGGGGCTTATAATAGAGCTCCCGTTTTAATGGAGAAAATTACAGTTATTGGAAGGACTGTATGCGGGTGCACATTAATTCCATAGATAGAAAAGTTAGAATGTTATTCTCAATGGTCCAATAGAAATAACTATGACCAATGCGAATAATGAGATTGTGCCTAAGCCCGAAACACAATGGAATGATGATGATGAAAAGAATATATAATTACGATTGGAAAGCCAAAAATATTTTTGATCTTCTCATTAGGAGTTGATGAATATTATAGGGTTTCTCATTGTTCAACAAAAAAAGCTATGTGGGACTCATTGCAAGTTTCCCATGAGGGAACCAATGATGTTAAGCTAGCACAAGAGTTCGATCTCTTTTACATGGAGCAAGGGGAAACCATTACAGACATGCAAAAGAGATTCACTCATCTCATCAATAGATTTCATTCACTAGGTAGGGCCAGTGGCCAATGATGTTGCTACTAAATCAAAAATTGTTGAGATGTCTTAATAGGGAATGAAATCCAAAGGTAACTGCCATCAAAGAAGCAAATGACCTCACAGTTTTGGATCTAACAACATTGTTTGGAAAGTTGCAAGAGCACGAACAAGTGCTTTTAAGCCTAGAGCAACATGAAAAGAAAGAAAAGAATGACAAACAAAGATAACTGAAAAGAAGTCTATTGCTCTCAAGACTTCTTCCTCAAAGTCTCAATCTAAGGAGCATAGTGATTACACATCGAGTGACGACAAAGAAGACGACAAGAGTGAGGACATGGGGTTGTTCGTAAAGTGTTACAACTGCTATGTTAGAAAGAATGGCATCCAAACCTCCGAGAAGAATCTTGTCAACTTCCGGAAACAATCTAGGCACTATAGAAATGATGACACCAAGGGTAACAAAACAAGAGGGTCATGTTACACATGCGGAAAGACCAGACATTATAAACCGGATTGTCCCTTAAACAAAAAGGGCAAAGAAAAGGAATCAAATAGATCACATAAGGAGAAATCAAAGTCGAGGAGAGCATATATAGCTTGGGAAAACGATAGTGATTCCTCCAAGGATGAAAGCTCAAGTGATGAAGATGAATCTGTTAGATGATGGCTTGGATCTAGAAGGGGGGTTGAATAGATCCCAATTAAAAATTCAGTCGGCGCTTACCAATTAAAAATTGGATTTAAAAATTGTATAAGAAATGTATTTGGATATTTCCCTTCCACTTAACAAAATAAATTGGATTCTTTATTTGACATACACGAATAATGGAAGGAACTCTCCGAAAAAAGAATGGATTATGGGAGTGTATGACTTGAACTATTGATTGGGCCATGCAGATATATGACTTCATCTTATCTGCCACATTTGAATTCACAATTAATGTGTCTTTGTTCCAACCACGGCGCCGGTCTTCTACAGAGGATAGTCAGTCTGGTTCGCTTGAAGAAAATATTTTCTATGATCAGACTCGATCATATCCTGTGCATGAACAGGTTCCATAATATCCAGTAAAATAAGTAAAATGATATAATCTAAATTATGTAATATGTATTTCATTAAACTTAATAGTATGGAAACATTCATTTCCTATGCATTGACTCAACTTATGATACTATCGGAGTTAAACAAGTAGATCTAAAATATTTGTTTTTGCAGAAACGGCCGTGAAAAATTACCGTCTAAAACGAACTGTTATTAGAATACCGGATATGCGTCTAGCCTTATGGAAGTGATAATAAGCAAAAATTAGATTCAACACACTAGTCACACTAATCAATTGATTTTACCACTAATAAGTAGGACTAGTTCCAATGCTCCACAATCACCACAAACTATGCAAATAATCCAAGTGAATTTTGGTTTAGGCAATTTATCAAACACTTGGTGTGCGAGACACTCCAAGTGAATTTTGGCTTGAGTAAGTAATTCCAAATTCCTTGTACAATCTATTATTGTACTAGAGTTCAAAACAGTAAAGACCACTTACTCAATTCAATGCAAATTTTGATGGAATTGCTTAACTAAATTACTCAAATTCTAACTCCAAAATGAAAGTGCTGAAAAATAAAGGAGACAAAGATTTGTTGAGGCAGTTCCCCCGCCGTCCTCGCTTCGGGGTACGTCTGCCCTCAGTTCAAAATCTAGAATTGAGATCAATATAATAGATATCACTTGTAGAGTTGAAGTGTTTATACAAGGATAGATAAGCAAAATATACAAACAAGTTCTCTTGATGTTGATGATGCTTTTCTCTCCTCGTTCCTTGATTCGAGTCGAATCAAGTTCTTCGATCATTGTGAGTAGACCTCCGATTCCAGCCCCTTTGTTGAACAACCTTCCGTTCTTCAAACCCTCAGCCCAGCTGATCTCAATCACCACAAATCGAACCCGGAACTCTCTTGCACACTTCACTGATTCCCGCTACTAGACTGATGAAACTTTCCGCTTCTCAATTACCTTCGCTCAGGTAAAGTTGGTAAAGACGATCCATACCAAAAACCCCCAAATTCTTCGAATCTTGGAGGGTAAAACCTTAAAGGTTTTATTCAAGAAAAACCTGCTACAAATTCCACCCGAACGGATTCCCTATCAACGGCTTCAGACCTTATCACCTGAACGAGACACAAACCACAGCAAAAATTGTTGTGTGTAATTGTTGTGTTGTGAATTATTGAGGATGAAGAAGAAGAGATTTGGTAGCACCTGTTTCACTTTGCTTGTTTCTTGCACAATTGACTCAAAATCTCAATTGTTGTTGTTAAAAATGAACAAACCTTCTATATATAGTAACCAACCAACCAACACACTTAATAGCTTTTCAACCAAAGTAGAAAGCATTCAATAACTGCAAAAACGCGCGAAACGATCGACCATAGCAGGACTATGCATCGACGCATAGCCTGCAGTTTTAGGCAATCTGAAAAGTGTTGACTGCATGCGTCGACCATAGGTCGGCGTGCGCCGACCAGTGAGAAATTGCACTGCTTCATGCGCTGACCCTGTGGTCGACCATAGATCAGCGTGCGCCGACCAGTGGCAGTTTGTACTGCTTTATGCGTCGATCTGTGGTCGACTCAAAGCCTGCAAATCTGTAAAAATGCATATATTTATGATTTTAATACATTTAAACATAACCAATGATCTTCCACATATATTGAATTGAATATGCCAAGTCAGAAGGATATAAGAAGGATATGAGAGATGAAATATTGCAATTGTGTTGTATATGTAGAGTCGATAAGAACCGATTCATCCATGGTTGCGTTTTGTCATCATCGAAACTCAATACCATATATTACATGAGGGTTTGTCCTTACATACTCCCCCTTTTTGATGATGACAACCTATGCGAAGCCAATGAGAACAACTTGCAATATTTATACTATAGTATTATAAACTCCTCCTTTCTTTTGCAATCCTATACAAAAATACTTGTGAACAGGTTGTGTGATCTTCTTGACTTTGATACACTCTCTTCTCCCCCTTTGAAAACATCAAAAAGGGAAAGAGAAAGGTTAAGAAAAATATGTTCAATTCAACAAAAAAAAAACTCAGCAGGTAATAACTAACATTAACCAATATTCACACAAAATATGGATACTGAAAAAGTAACTCAATGGATAAATAGAGAAAGTACAATAAAAAGCTCATAAAATACATAAGAAGCGAAAACAAGCATTGTGCACACAACAAAATAGAAAACATAAGAACAGAAAAAAAAAACAACATAGGAATGCACGCATGATCCTAATGCCATCGGCCTCGTCCTTGTCCCCTGTCATCGAAATGAGGATTGCAATATGGATCGGCCATGTCGGTGAACGCCTCCACAACACTATTCAAATACCGTATGCTGTGAGTGATGGCCGTTTCTTGGACTTCATTAGATGCAGCGAGTGCCTCAAATCTAGCATCCATCCTTGTGGAAAAGTTGTTAAGCCTTTCATTTTAAGTGTGGAGCTCTCTTTGTATTTGACTGAACCTGTCATCCTGAGCTCGCATAAAATTTTGCTGATCCAACTGCATAGTCTGCATCATGCTGAAAATTTTAGAGGTATTTTGTTGTGGTGGAGATGGAGGTGCTTCCGAACATCCTTGATATGGCTAATAATACTCTCTCAAGATGGACTATCCAGTGTATTGCCACTCGCCCCAACCTTGATTATTCGTTTCTTCTTCTTCAGTTGGAGTTTTGTATTGAGCCCAATCGTTATTTGTGTACTCATTTGTATCCATTTGGTGATGACTTTCATGCTCCTCATGAGGTTGTTCTTCTTCGTCTTCTCCATCTTCCGCTTCTTCCCCTTCTTCACTTTCTTCACTCTCATTAGATTCTTCAACAGTCTCAAGAGTGGTTGCCTTGCGAACAAATCTGTAACTTCTGCGCTCTTCACACCAAAAGTAACCATCATTGAAAGGGTTTTCATCCCAAATTCTTTGTCGGAAGTAAGAGATATGCATGGGAAAGTTGGAAAAGCAACTTCAGTAGCATTTAGAACTTCTTAAATAAAGGACCCATAAGCTAGAGTTGTCCCTCTTCTGAATCTCGTAACACAAACATCCTACTCGCGATGTAGTAGGGCCAGTTGATTTTAATTTTATTCTTCAAAAGATACATAAGGTGTACTTCAGCTTGTTCGACTTTAGAGAGACCTCCTTTCTTGGGCCGCAGAATGCGCGCCACAATCCATTGGAGAATGTGATCACCTGTCTTCAGTTTACCAATAGTGACGGTTCTTGGGAACGTATCGCTTTCAACAAGATATGCTGGATATGGTCACTTCAACATTGAATTTAAAGCGCTCTTGAACTCATACCCAGCTATAGTGCGAGAATCAGTTACCTGAAGGAGGATTTTTCACCAGCATCAAGTACTAAATTAAAATATTTGCCCCATACAGCAGAATTTAAAGTTACTTTTGTTGAGCCAATTTGAGTGTGAAATACCTGACCCCGGAACTTGTCATGGATGCATGTGTAGAATACACGTACCAAATCTTCATTGTACTTTGAATTTCATTCTAAGAAGTTAATAATTCCTTGAAACTCTAGCAGAGATATGATTTTGGTGAGATGCATGCGCTCCACCGTGAGTCGGTAGAATGCATGTTGCTTAACGACCCCTCTTTTACCAATATCCTTGTTGAAACTGTCGACAAGAGATGGTGGAACCAATGATACATCTGTGACTAAAATAGAGCCAAATGATGATGCCCTTGATCTCTTATCGGTAACTCTGCGAGATGATGATGCCATGGATAGAGTCTTGGAGGTTTGGTGATTGTAGAGAGTAAGAGTTTATAGAAGATTGTTGAAGTGATTTGATATGGTGATGTTTGCCCTATTTAAGGATGGAGTTTAGGGTTATTGGGAAGAGGAGAGAACAAGAATCATTAGGCATTAGGTAGATGCAATTTTCAATGACTCTAGATATATGCACAATAAAATGAGAAGACAATTTAAAAGCACAAGAAGTTTGAACGATTTTGAAAAAATCTGAGTTTTCACGCGAGCCGTCGACCATACCCTCTGTATGCATCGATGCATACTGTTGGAATTTTGATAAATGTAAAAGTAATAAGTGTGCATCGACCGTTGTCCTATTATGGTCGACTCATACAGGCAAAAAGTGCAGATTTTCAAAATTATGCATATATGAGCAGATATTTGATGGATAAATACAATGCCACACAACAATAAGCAAACAAACAGATATAATACATAGAAAATGTCATATTGAGATATTTGTCATACAATACAACTTTTAACACGAGACATTTGAGAGAGAGAGAGAGAGAGAGAGAAAGAAGAGGAACAACATCACCTCAAAACCAAGGATAGCTTGATGACTTATACAATTGTACTTATAACAACCTTAAATTGTTAGATGTACGAGAATATAATCATAACTGAATAAACTGATGAACAAGTAATATTATGATGCGCGATCCGAAATATCGAGAATACCAAGTTCTCGTCGGATATGAAAGAAAGGTTCAGTGGCTAGCGGCTTTGTAAAGATGTCTGCTAGTTGATATTTAGTATCCACATGTTCAAAAATAACACCCCCTTTCTCTACATGATCCCTAAGAAAATGGTATCGAATTTCGATATGTTTGGTGCATGAATGCAATACCGGATTTTTGGTAAGATTAATGGCACTTGTGTTGTCACAAAAAATAGGAATATGTTCAAGTTTGAGGTTAAAATCCAACAATTGTTGCTTAAGCCACAAGACTTGAGCACAACAATTGTCGGCGGCAACATATTCCGCTTCAGCGGTTGACAAAGCAACTGAAACTTGTTTCTTGCTATGCCAACTTACCAAAGAATTTGAGAATAGGTGACAAGTACCACTAGTATTCGATTTGCACCCAGCAAAATCGGAGTCGGAGAAGCCTACCAATGAGCAATCATTTCCTTTGGAATACCATAGCCCATACTTCGGAGTACCAGAAAGGTAACGAAGGATGCATTTAACAGATTTCAAATGGGATTCATTAGGAGCTGATTGATATCGAGCCCACATGCACACACTAAACATTTGTGTCTAGTCTAGATGCGGTAAGATAAAGAAGTGAACCGATCATACCTCAATACCGTTTTACCTCTACATCCTTACCATTTTCATCTTTATTCAAGTTGGCGCATGTAGGCATATGTGTGTCTATGGCTTTGGAGTTTGCCATGTCAAATCTCTTGAGAAGTTCCAAACAGTACTTAGTTTGACTCACGAACATTCCATCCTCAAGTTGTTTAATTTGCAATCCGAGAAAGTATGTGAGCTCCCCCATCATACTCATCTCGAATTCACCCTGCATAAGGTTAGAAAACTCTCACGAGATTCATGTTAGTTGACCCAAATATAATATCATCAACATAAATTTGTACCAATATCAAGTGCTTTCCTTGATTCTTAATAAAGAGAGTTGTGTCCACTTTGCCTCTCGAATATCCTTGATCAAGTAAGAACTTGCTTAGGCACTCATACCAAGCTCTAGGATCCTGTTTGAGTCCATACAAGGCTCTTTTTAGTTTATAGACATGATCAGGATATTTGTGACTCAAAACCCGGAGGTTGTGCGACATAAACTTCTTCATTAATAAAACTGTTAAGGAATGCACTCTTAACATCCATTTGAAAAAGCTTAAAGTTCTTCGCACAAGAGAAGGCAGGCAAAAGGCGTATAGCCTCGAGTCGGGAAACCGGCGCATAAGTCTCCTCATAATCGATGCCTTCCTCTTGGTTATAGCCTTGCGTGACTAAACGCGCCTTATTTCGGGTTATTACCCCGTTTTCGTCCAACTTGTTCCTAAACACCCATTGGGTGCCAATTACTCGATGTCCTCACGGAGGAGGGACAAGGTCCCAAACCTCATTTCTAGTGAACTGATTTAGTTCATCTTGCATTGGCAAAAACTAGTGTTCATCGAGTAAGGCATCTTTAGGGTTCTTAGGTTCAGTTTGCGAAACGAAAGCGAAGGGATAACATAAATTACTTATCTAAGAACGAGTTGTAACACCCTTTGATATATCTCTGAGAATGTTGTCAATTGGATGGTCTTTGGAAGACTTCCAAGCTAGAGGGAGATCATCTTTTGAGGGCGGATGACCTTCCTCAGTTTCCTCATGGCGGTCATCTTTATCCTCCTCAACTTTGGCCTGGTCGAGCTGATCAATTCCCGGCTCGGCATCTTTGAGTATGTCTTCTAAAGATGTACCTGCACCATGAATAGCACTACCTTTTTCGACATTTCTCGGATAAGACTCATCAAATGTTACATGTACCGATTCTTCAACAATAAGTAATCTTTTATTGTAGATTCTATAGGCTTTACTTGACTGGGAGTATCCAAGGAAGATACCTTCATCAGCCTTAGAGTCAAATTTACCCAAGTTTTCCTTTCCATTGTTCAAAACGAAACATTTGCAACCGAACACATGTAGGTGAGACACGTTTGGCTTGCTCCCTTTTAAAAGCTCATACAGTGTTTTGTTTAGAATGGGGCGGATTAGCACCCTATTCAAAACATAACAAGCCGTACTTATGGCATCAGCCCAAAAATATTTCGATAATCCACTTTCATTGATCATGGTTCTCCCCAATTCTTCTAAAGTGCAATTTTTACACTCCACAACCCCATTTTGTTGAGAAGTGCGTGAAGCGGAGAAGTTGTGATCAATTACATGGTTACCACAATATTCTTCAAATAAATCAAACTCGCCTCCATGGTCACTTCTAATTGACACAATGTTTTTGCTTAATTTATTTTGGGAAAGTTTGGCAAATCTCTCAAAGGCGGCGAACGTATAGCTCTTGCTAGCCAAAAAGATAGTCCAACAAAATCTAGAGAAATCATCCACTATTACAAAACCGTAATAGTTTCCACCTAGGCTTTTAATTCTAGATGGCCCAAATAAGTCCATATGGAGAAGCTCCAGAGGTCTCGTAGTTGAAAAAATATTTTTAGATTTAAAAGAGATCCTCGTTTGCTTTCCCTTTTTACAAGCATCACAAAGGTGATCCTTGGTAAACTTTATCTTGGGGAGACCTAGGACTAGATCTTTTGAGACTACTTTATTTAGCAAGTCAAAGTTAACATGTGCTAAACGCCTATGCCATAACCATGTGTCTTCACTCATTGTCATGAGACATTTGTCACTTGTTAACGATACTTTATTCAAGTCTAGCATATAGACGTTGTTTACTTTTAGGCCATTAAACATACTCTTCTTGTCATCACTATGCACAATTTTGCAACAATCTTTTGAAAATGATACATCGTATCCTTTGTCTCATAATTGGCTAATGCTAAGTAGATTATGTTTAAGACCCTCGACAAGCAACACATCGGAAATAGTAGTGGAAGAAGGGTTACTTACACTACCTTTACCAAGTATTGCACCGTGATTATTGTCACCATAGGTTACATATCCTTTCTTTTTTGCCATGAAGTTGATGAAGAGGGATATGTCTCCTGACATGTGTCTTGAGCATCCACTATCAAGAACCCATCTTCTCTCGGTGGTCTCGACACATTGTAGCTATGAAAAATAGTCAATAAGAGGAGGTACCCAATGCTTATTGGGTCCTAAATTATGAGTAACAAAATAGTAGCATTTGGGCAACCATTGATAAACGCCTTTAGGAACTAGAAATCTCTTAAATCGGCACTTAGCAATGGAATGGCCTTTCTTGCAACAATACAGACAAGAAAAATTAACTTTTGAATTGTCTTTGCTATCTTGATCCCTTATAACATATTTGTATTTTTGATATGGATTCACCATACTTTTTCTAAAATCGGCTTAATCGATAGCAAAGGTAATTTTGGGCTCAAGAGCCTTGTTAAGTTTGGCCTTTAGAGTTCTAACTTCATTTTGCCAAACATAACACGTATCATACCCATAGTTAATTATTCTACTTCTAAGGTCCTCGCAACCTGATTTAGTAATTTCCACTATGGAAGTCTTAAGTGCGGTCGAGTTTTCTTTTGGACTCGTGAATCTTTTGTTCTAAGTGAATAAAAAGTTGTTTATTCGAGGCAAGCCTTTTAAAGGCTTCTTTAGCTTCATAATGCAAAGTATTAAATGCAGCTTGTAATTCAAAATGAGACATACTAGAGGACTTTTCATATTTAGAGTGACGCACCTGTTTCTTTTTTTTTTCTTTTGATGAGCGGAAAGACACAAGTTCACAGATTCTTCTTCATCACTTGGGCTTTCATCTTCGGAGGAGTCAATATCGCTTTCCCAAGCTATATATGCTCTTTTTGGCTTTGAAGGCTTCTTATATGATTTATTAGATTCCTTTTCTTTGCCCTTTTTGTTCAAAGGACAATCTGGTTTATAATGCCCGGTCTTTCCACATTTGTAGCACGATCCTCTAGTTTTATTCCCTTTTGTGTCGTCATTTTTAGAGTTCCTAGATTTCTTTAGGAAGTTGACAAGGTTCTTCTCGGAATGTTGGATGCCATTCTTTCTCACGTAGTGATTGTAGCGCTTTACGAACAACCCCATATCCTCACTCTTGTCATCTTCTTCATCGTCACTTGATGAATAATCACTATGCTCCTTAGATTTAGACTTTGAGGAGGAAGTCTTAAGAGCAATAGATTTATTTTCATCTATCTTTGTTTTGTCCTTCTTTTCTTTCTTTTCATGTTGGTCTAGGTTTAGGAGCACTTTTTCGTGCTCTTGCAGCTTTCCAAATAATGTTGTTAAGTCCAAAATAGTGAGATCGTTTGCTTCCTTGATGGCGGTCACCTTCGGCTGCCATTCCCTGTTAAGACATCTCAAAATTTTGTTAGTAGCAAAATCATTGGCCACTGGCCTACCTAGTGAATGCAATCTATTGATGAGATGAGTAAATCTCTTTTGCATGTCCGCAATGGTTTCCCCTTGCTCCATGTAAAAGAGATCAAACTCTTGTGTTAATGTGTTGATTCTAGCTAGCTTAACATCATTAGTCCCCTCATGGGCGACTTGTAATGAGTCCCGCATAGCTTTTTCCGCAAGACAATGAGAAACCCGATAATATTCATCAACTCCTAATGAGGAGATCAAAATATTCTTGGCTTTCCAATCATAGTTATACTTCTTTTCATCATCATCTGTCCATTGTGCTTCGGGCTTAGGCACAATCTCATTATTTTCATTGGTCTTGGTTATTTCCATTGGACCATTGATAATAACCTTCCATACTTTTCTATCTATGGAATTTATGTGCACCCGCATACAGTCCTTACAATAACTATAATTTTCTCCATTAAAAACGGGAGCTCTATTATAAGCTCCTTTAGGTTCGTTTTCCATTTTCTATCAAAGTTATACTTGAAGCACGGAGCAAACCGGTGCTCCTAATACCACTTGTTAGACGATGGCTTGGATCTAGAAAGGGGGGTGTCGCTACAGCGAAAATAAGGTGTCGGCAAAACAGAAGAGTCGCCACCTTTCGTTATTTATCCCTCAGAACGGGAAAGGAAACGATCGGAAAAACCTGACGAAAAGGTATAAGACAAGGTCATCGCAACCAATGTCTGGATTCGGGAGTCGGTTACGCAAGGGGAAGGTATTAGCACCCTTCACGTCCATCGTACTCGATGGGATCCACGCTTGTTGTGTTTATCTGACGGGTTTATTTACTATCTACCTATCAAGGTCGGTCTGAAAAGAAAAGAAAATGACTCGGCAAAGCGTCGCACTTTATGCCTACGTACTCTCATCAGAGAATGAGAAATCAGAGTCAATGTAGTTCGACTAACTAAGGGTAAACGGAGAAGGTGGCTCGCCAATACATCAGTATTGTGCCTACGTACTCTCAACAGATATGAGAGATCAGAGCTTACATAGTTCGGGATAATACGGATTACGAGAATTCAGATTCATCTGCTTTTCGAGTAGGGTTAACAAACAGTTCCAGCAGTTTGGTGTACGCGGCTCGACCCTTGGAGACTTAGGCGTTACCGTTTGCGGTAGAACTTGGAGTTAACAACACTCTTTTCTTCAGAAAAGCTTCCTTTGAATTATGGGCCCACGGGGCAAAAAGGTTTGAAGTTTATTTTTTGTCTTTTACGGAAGAATTGTTTTTTACGGTTGTTTGCAACTAATATCGCACTAGAGACTATGACCTGAGAGTGAATGCGTCGCATGTCACCCAAAGGGTACCATACTAAACATCCAGACTGTTGAAAAGAAACTCTCCAACAATCCTTTCTCAGATAGCTTAAGGCTCGTAACATACGACGTCAGTAAACTTTATTACTGTATTTTAATTTGTTTGAGATGAGAAGAGAACGAACAGGTTCAACTAATGGGGAGACTATCAAGTCCTAATGTTGTCATGCCAAGGATTCATCCTATGGTTGAGGTTTGAAACAGGGAACTCCTAGAAGTTATCATGCATAGGTTTCAACCTACAGTTCTAATCATCACTTCCTTATTAAAGGAAGTGAGATTCCTAGGGGATCATGCCAGGGTAAACAGAAACAGACAAAGCATCATCTTAAACAGCAAACAGTAAACGACTGTAAAATGCATGCAATGCAAGTGAGGGAGGAAAGGTGTGTGGGGCATCATCCTCCACAAGCTCATCTCGACCTCAAGCCAAGTATGAATAACTGCAATCATAAAGGAAAATAAAATGCCATCAAGCAAATCACAAACCACACAGGCAAGGGAGCAGAGCTCTACCGAATACCAGCAAGCAAAGCCACACAGTAAAAATACAAGCAGAGGGAGGGACTCAACCTCTAATGTAATACAAGCAAGGGGAGAAACTCAACCCTTAGGATGCTCTTAGGCTTATTCAACTACATGACCTAATCTAAATGCATCACACCAATCAATTCACATCAATACAGTTGCACAGAAAGAAAACAGACAGTCAAGAAAGCAAATCAACAGCTTCCACAACTTCACAGCAAAGCAATCTTCTGACAGCAATTCAGTCCACAGTCTGTAACTGTTCTTCAAGTCTATCATCTTCAAGAGAATGAAGGGTACTCCATCTTCAAGCTTCAATATTCAATAGGCTCCATCAAGAATGAAGAGAATCAATAAGATGATTGTTTGAAAATGGGAAGCAGACAGGAAACCAAAGGAATCCCATCTGACACTCAACCAGTTATCAGAGAGAGGCATCCTCAAAAGTTCTACTCATTGTAAATGTCACACATCCCTCCAAAGGAGAGATGAGACTTTAAAATGAGGACTTTGAATCATAGGATGAGAATGGAATGGGAACGAAACCAACCATTATTTGAAGAAATGTCTATTTCTAAAGCTCTCTCCTAAAGCCCTAATTTCCTAAGCTACTCAAAGCTAACAAAAAGAAGGAAAAGCTCCAATCCAAGCTCCATCAGCTACTTCACACAAGCTTCAACATGTCCATGATGTCCTCCAATGAGATCCAGAAGCCCACTATGCAAGGAAGCCCAACTTTGAGTCCAATCCAAATCAAACATCAACATTGAAACACTAAATGAACAAACAAGTAGAATATTCTATCAAAAATACCAAAACATATTCTAAAAATAGGATTATTTTCCTATGCGAACATGCATTTACTAATAACCTACAGTTAAAAAATCAGGACCTAATTCATTCTCTAAGTCCTCCAATAAAATTCTAAACCTCAAGGTATCACACCTAAACCCTAAAAGGGAGCTCCTAAAGTTCTAGTCCTAAAAAAGCACCTAAATTCATCACAAAAATGTGAGAAAAATCTGAGGGGAGCATACATATCTAACCTAATCACAAGCCAAAAATCAAGCAAAAACTCAATACCAAATGCTCAAACAAAATTCACCAAACAGAAGAGGCAAACAATACAATCTTTATGTCAAATAAAATGTGAAAAAATCAAATAAAATGAAGATCAATGCTAATCATGATTTTTTTTCCTAAAATTTCTAAACTCATTCATGAATCAGGGGAAAAAATCTCAGGATTTATTGACTAATTTTCCTATTTTTAATTGATTAAAATCAAACTAGCATGAAATGCACAAAAATAATAAAACAAAATTAAAAAGAAGATGAAAGGAGGGTGCAGTCAGCAATTAAAAGCAGTTCAAAATGCCTAGGCCCAGCACAATGGGGGTGCACATAGCAATAAGGTGCCAAGGCCCATCTGAATATCTATTCAGTCACAAAAATAGCCAGGGGAGGGGGTGTGTTGAGTAAGGGAATCACGTTGAAACTCTCATTGGGCTTGGAGATGGGGGTGAGGATAGCAAGAGATTCACTAAGCCCAACGCCTTGCATTCATTCATGTTCAATTCAGAAATTAATGAAAGAAAAAAAGGATCACGCGTGAGGGTCGAACCTACGCGTTCTTGGTGTACACAGCCAAAACTCACAAGCCTGAGTTATCACTAGACCAAAACGCTGCGTACAAGGGGAAGCTTACGTGGCGCCACAAGAGCACTAGGATTGGGAGAAAAAGTCAATGTTCCAACGCGAATGGGTGGTGAAGATTCCATCTTCAACCTTTTGAACCTACAACCTGCGCGCGCGAGGCAAATCGCCGGTGGCTTTTTCGGCCACCCTGGCGCAACCCTAGGTTCCTCTACAGGCCACCAATTGCCACGAGCCCTACATGAAACATGTCCAGAATTTCACCAGGAATCTAAACCTACCATTTATTCACTCTAAAAATGCACGAATCTCAAAATCATAATCTCAACCGAAAATGGTGTCCAACCTAAATCGTCTCTAATCATGCAATTGATCATCCTAAATCCAACTACACATCATCAGGATCCTAACCACCTATGAATTTCTATCTAACACTGCCTAAACTAAGCACAATCGTAAAATTCACCAACCTGTGTTCAAGCTTGTAACAGAAGTAGTTCTTGCACTCTTCAACCTCCAAGAAAGTGCAGATTCACTCCAAGATGCTTTGATGAAGGTAAAGAAATCCTCAATTGGTCTTGATTCGCTCTTGAACTCCAAAATCAAATTTCAACTTCAAGCTTCTTGCTCCACTTCTCCCCAATGGATTCTCCACGAAAATGATCACTAGAAGCTTCCAATTCTGTTCTAAATCCTATTTATGATCTGTTTCAATGGGTTGGAGGCCCAAACCAAGCCCATTCATGAGTTTTGGATTTTCACTTTCCTTCAAAATTTTCAATGTGGATATGTGCTTTAAAGCTTTGTTCATACTCCAAATTCATCCAAAATGATTCACTTAAGCCTTATGGAGTGTAATGAAGTGGTTTTCTTCCTTTGATTTCAACCTATGGAGTATGTGGGGTATGTTTCTTATTTGTGAAGCAACCTTCCAAATGGACATATTATGGACTTCAAACCAAAAATGTAATAATGCCAATATCTCTAAAACATTAATTCCATTCAAATTGACTACAAATTTGACTTGAAAACATGTTATTCTCAATTGTTTTGAATTTTCTCATCTTAATTCATTAAAATGACTTTTATATGAACTTTCTTCCACCAATGCTTGATATAATCCATATCAATAGACTCTTGATACTTAGACAAGCTAAAAACATCATTTTTAACAACTTTCATGTTGAAAAAAAATCCATTTGAAGCTTTCAAGATGGTGAAATTGACTTATGGCTCAAAATGACCTGTAATGCATAAATACCCAAAATACCCTTGACTTATCAAAGCCATAACTTGAGTTCTACACATCCAATCATGGACTTCTAGTACTCTTTAGAAAACTAAGAGAATAAGGAACAACATTCATGTTGACCAAAAGTTCATAGGAATCATCCTTCTAGGGCAAACGTTTCATGCAAGTTGGGTAACTTTCAAGCTCCAAATTCACATGCCTCAGATGACTTGTAACTTGTCTGGCTCATAACTTGAGTTCTATGGATCCTATCAAGGACTTCTAGTACTCAAATTAAAGCTAATATCATGCTCTACAACAATCATGTTGGGTTCAAGATGAGATGACAATCATATCTTGAGTTAAATTGTCTTGAAGCCAGGGGTCAAACTAGGGGATTTTACACTGTCAAGTCTTAGAAACCCTAGCCTGAACCTTCTCAAACTCTTCAATCATGATGAGTTAACCTTGGATTCATCATTATAACATCTCAATGAATCAATCCATGATCACATGGATCTTGGATTAAGTCTCAACCTTCTCCAAATCCTTAGTTGACTTAGGGTTGACCCAGTCAAACCCTAATTGTACCACTCATGGCTGAGTCTTCTTAATCTTGCACAATGACCTGTCTTAGGCCTCAAAGTGATCTTCAAAACTTATCATGAGCTCTCTTAAGACCTCAATTCCAATCTCATGGCCTCAGAATCATCTGATGATATTCCCACAACTCTCAAGTTAGGAGACCTACACATTTGGCTTCAATCACTCTCTCTGAGGATCTTTTAGCTTCTCTAACAAGGATATCAACCCTTGAATATCTGAATAACCTTCTTAGCATAGCTTCATAGTCTTGTATAGATCTTTATTGGTAATCATACCTCTTGATCTCCTGCACACATGTCAATGAAATGCAAATGATAATGCTAATGTGAATGAAATGAAACACAAGCTAGGTGAAGAAATGTTGGGCAAATTTTGGGGTGCAACAGGGGGGGGTTGAATATATCCCAATTAAAAATTCAGTCGGCGCTTACCAATTAAAAATTGGATTTAAAAATATTTGTTTTTGTGGAAGCGGCCGTGGAAAAATTACCGTCTAAAACGAACTGTTATTAGAAGACCGGATATGCGTCTAGCCTTATGGAAGTGATAATAAGCAAAAATTAGATTCAACACACTAGTCACAATAATCAATTGATTTTACCACTAATAAGTAGGATTAGTTCCAATGCTCCACAATCACCACAAACGATGCAAATAATCCAAGTGAATTTTGCTTTAGGCAATTTATCAAATACTTGGTGTGCGAGACACAACAAGTGAATTTTGGCTTGAGTAAGTAATTCCAAATTCCTTGTACAATCTATTATTATACTAGAGTTCAAAACAGTAAAGACCACTTACTCAATTCAATGCACATTTTGATGGAATTGCTTAAAATAAAATTACTCAAATTCTAACTCCAAAATGAAAGTGCTAAAAAATAAAGGAGACAAAGATTTGTTGAGGCAGTTCCCCCACCGTCCTCGCTTCGGGGTACGTCTTCCCTCAATTCTAAATTTAGAATTGAGATCAGTATAATAGACATCACATGTAGATTTGAAGTGTTTATACAAGGATAGATAAGCAAAATATACAAACAAGTTCTCTTGATGCTGATGATGATTTTCTCTCCTTGTTCCTTGATTCGAGTCGAATCAAGTTCTTCGATCATTGTGAGTAGACCTTCGATTCCAGCCCCTTTGTTGAACAACCTTCCGTTCTTCAAAACCTCGGCCTGGCTGATCTCAATCACCACACATCGAACCTGGAACTCTCTTGCACACTTAACTGATTCCCGCTACTAGACTGATGAAACCTTCCGCTTCTCAATCACCTTCGCTCAGCTGAAGTTGGTAAAGACGATCCGTACCAAAAACCCCCAAATTCTTCGAATCTTGGAGGGTAAAACCTTAAAGGTTTTATTCAAGAAAAACCTGCTACAAACTCCACCCGAATCGGATTCCCAAAAACGGCTTCAGACCTTATCACCTTGAACGAGACACAAACCACAACAAGAATTGTTGTGTGTAATTATTGTGTTGTGAATTGTTGAGGATGAAGATGAAGAGATTTGGTAGCACCTGTTTCACTTTTTTTGTTTCTTGCACAATTGACTCAAAATCTCAATTGTTGTTGTTAAAAATGAACAAACCTTCTATATATAGTAACCAACCAACCAACACACTTAACAACTTTTCAACCAAAGTAGAAAGACTTCACTAACTGCAAAAACACGTGAACGGTCGACCATAGCAGGACTATGCGTCGTTGCATAGCCAGCAGTTTTAGGCAATCTAAAAAGTGTTGACTGCATGCGTCGACCATATGTCAGCGTGCGCCGACCAGTGAGAAATTGCACTGCTTCATGCGCTGACCCTGTGGTCGACCATAGGCCAGCATGCACCGACCAGTGGGAGTTTGTACTGCTTTATGCGCCGACCTGTGGTCGACTCAAAGCCTGCAAATATGTAAAAATGCATATATTTATTATTTTAATACATTTAAACATAACCAATAATCTTCCACATATATTGAATTGAATATGCCAAGTTAGAAGGATATAAGAAGGATATGAGAGATGAAATATTGCAATTGTCTTGTATATGTAGAGCCGAAGACCGATTCATCCATGGTTGCATTTTGTCATCATATAATCTCAATACCATATATTACATGAGGGTTTGTCCTCATAGAATTTGTAAACTTGTGTCTTTCCGCTCACCAAAAGAATAAGGAAAAATAGGTACGACATGCTAAATGTGAAAATTCCTCTAACATGTCTCATTTTGAATTACAAACTGCATTTAAACTTTGCATTGTGAAGCAAAAGAAGCATTTAAAAGGCTTTCCTCAAATAATCAAATTTTTGCTAACTTAGAGCAAAAGATTCGAGTGTCCGAAAAGAAACTTGAGGCACTTAAAGCGTCCATAGTGGAAAGTACTAAAGCAGGTTGTGAGGATCTAAGAAGTAGAATAGTTAACTTTGGGTGTGATACTTGTTACATTTGGCAAAATGAAGTTAGAAACCTAAATGCCAAACTTAACAAGGCTCTAGAGCCCAAAATTACTTTTGCCATCCATAAATCTGATTTTAGAAAAAGAAGGTTAATCCATATCAAAAATACAAATATGTTATAAGAGATAACAATAGCCAAGGTAATTCAAAAGTTATCTTTTCATCTCTATATTGTTGCAAGAAAGGCCATTCCATTGCTAAGTGCCGTTTTAGGAGATTTTTGGTTCCTAAAGTCATTTATCAATGGTTGCCTAAATGCGATCATTTTGTCACTCACGACTTAGGACCTAATAAGCCATTGGGTACCTCCTCTTGTTAATTGTTTTTTTTATAGGGACAACGTCTTGAGACCACCGAGAGAAGATGGGTTCTTGATAGTGGCTGCTCAAGACACATGAAAGGAGACATATCTCTCTTCATCGACTTCGTGGTAAAGAAGAAGGGGTATGTAACCTATGGAGATAACAATCACGGTGCAATACTTGGTAAAGGTAGTGTAGGTAACCCTTCTTCCACTACTATATCTGATGTATTGCTTGTCGAGGGTCTTAAACATAATCTCATTAGCATTAGCCAATTATGCGACAAAGGATACAATGTATCATTTTCAAAAGAATGTTGCAAAATTGTGCATAATGATGAAATGAAGAGTGTGTTTAATGGCGTAAGAGTAAACAATGTCTACATGCTAGACTTGAATGAAGTATCTTTGACAAGTGACAAATGTCTCGTGACAATGAGTGAGGACTCATGGTTATGGGATAGACGTTTAGCACATGTCAAGTTTGACTTGCTTAACAAGGTAGTTTCCAAAGATCTAGTCCTAGGTCTGCCCAAAATAAAGTTTACCAAGGATCACCTTTGTGATGCTTGCCAAATGGGAAAGCAAACGAGGATCTCTTTTAAATCCAAAAATATTGTTTCAACTACGAGACCTCTCGAGCTTCTCCATATGGATTTATTTGGGCCATCTAGAATTAAAATCCTAGGTGGTAACTATTACGGTGTTGTAATAATTGGTGATTTTTCTAGATTCTGTTGGACTATCTTCTTGGCTAGCAAGAGCGATACATTCGCCGCCTTTGAAAGATTTGCTAAGCTTTCCCAAAATAAATTAAACACAAACATTGTCTCAATTAGGATTGACCATGGAGGTGAGTTTGAAAACTATTTGTTCGAAGAATATTGCGG
This sequence comes from Lathyrus sativus, assembly GCA_963859935.3. Taxonomy (NCBI): domain Eukaryota; kingdom Viridiplantae; phylum Streptophyta; class Magnoliopsida; order Fabales; family Fabaceae; genus Lathyrus; species Lathyrus sativus. Next base: position 34,957,819 of record OZ012741.1, on the reverse strand, counting down.
TAAACACGACATTGATCACAACTTCTCCGCTTCACGTACCCCTCAATAAAATGGGGTTATGGAACGTAAAAATCGTATTTTAGAAGAGTTGGGAAGAACAATGATTAATGAAAGTGCATTACCTAAATATTTTTGGGCAGACGTCATAAGTACGACATGTTATGTTTTAAATAGGGTGCTCATCCGCCCCATCTTAAACAAAACACTGTAAAACTTTTAAAAGGGTGCAAGCCAAATGTATCTCACCTACATGTCTTTGGTTGCAAGTGTTTTGTGTTGAATAATGGAAAGGAAAAATTAGGAAAATTTGATTTTAAAGCTGATGAAGGTATCTTCCTCGGATACTGTCAGTCAAGTAAAGCTTATAGAATTTATAATAAGAGATTACTTACCATTGAAGAGTCTGTACACGTACATTTGATGAATCTTATCCGAGAGACGTCGGAAAAGGTAGTGTTGTTCATGATGCAGGTACATCTATGGAAGACATACTCAAAGGTGTCGAGCCGGGAATTGATCAACCCGACCAAGCCAAAATTGAGGAGGAAAAAGATGATCGCCATGAGGAAACCGAGGAAGTTCATCCGTCTATAAAAGATGATCTCCCTCCAGCTTGGAAGTCTTCCAAATACCATCCAATCGACAATATCCTCGGTGATATATCAAAGGGAGTTATGACTTGGTCTAAGATAAGTAATTTCTGTTATCACTTCGCTTTCGTTTCACAAATGGAACCTAAAAACCCTAAAGAAGCCCTACTCGATGAATACTGGTTTTTATCCATGCAAGAGGAACTTAATCAGTTCAAGAGAAATGAGGTTTGGGACCTTGTCCCTCCTCCGCGAGGTCATCGAGTAATTGGCACCCGATGGGTATTTAGGAACGAGTTGGACGAAAACGGGGTAATAACCCGCAATAAGGCGCGTTTAGTCACGCAAGGGTATAACCAAGAGGAAGGCATCGACTATGAGGAGACTCATGCATCGGTTGCCCGACTCGAGGCTATACGCCTTTTACTTGCCTTCGCCTATGCGAAAAATTTTAAGCTATTTCAAATGGATGTAAAAAGTGCATTCCTTAACGGTTATATTAATGAAGAAGTTTATGTTGCATAACCTCCGGGTTTTGAGTCTCATGAATATCCCGATCATGTATACAAGTTAAAACGTGCCTTGTATGGACTCAAGCAAGCCCCTAGAGCTTGGTATGAGTGCCTAAGCAAGTTTTTACTTGATCAAGGGTATTCAAGAGGCAAAGTCGACACAACCCTCTTCATTAAGCATCAACGAAAACACTTGATCTTAGTAGAAATTTATGTTGATGACATTATATTCGGATCAACTAACATGAATCTCGTAAGAGAGTTTTCTAACCTAATGCAGGGTGAATTTGAGATGAGTATGATGGGAGAACTCACATACTTTCTTGGATTACAAATCAAACAGCTTGAGGAAGGAACATTTGTAAGTCAAACGAAGTATTGTCTGGAGCTTCTCAAGAGGTTTGACATGGAAAGTTCCAAAGCCATTGACACACCGATGCCAACATGTGCAAATTTGAATAAAGATGAAAATGGTAAGGACGTAGGGGTAAAAAGATATCGAAGTATGATCGGCTCACTTCTTTATCTTACCGCCTCTAGACCCGATATTATGTTTGGTGTTTGCATGTTCTCCAGATATCAATCTTCTCCTAAGGAATCCCATTTAAAATTTGTTAAGCGTATACTTCGATGCCTTTCGGGTACTCCAAAGTATGGGTTATGGTATTCCAAAGGAAACGATTGTTCCTTGGTTGGATTCTCTGATTCCGATTTTGCCGGGTGCAAATCGGATAGAAAAAGTACTAGTGGTACTTGTCACCTATTTTTAAATTCTTTGTTTAGTTGGCATAGTAAGAAACAGGTTTATGTTGCCTTGTCAACCGCCAAAGCGGAATACGTTGCCGCCGGCAGTTGTTGCGCTCAAGTCTTATGGCTTAAGCAACAATTGTTAGATTTTAACCTCAAACTTGAGCGTATTCCGATCTTTTGTGACAATACTAGTGCAATTAATCTTACCAAGAATCTCGTGCTGCATTCACGCACTAAGCATATCGAAATTCAACACCATTTTCTTTGGGATCATTTGGAGAAAGGCGATGTTGTTTTTGAACACATTGACACTACAAATCAACTAGAGGATATATTCACAAAACTGCTTCCCTCTTTGTTATTTTGTATTATATTCTCTCATTTCTACTTGTGAAAATCTTTTGCATTTTAACATTGCTTTATGAAATTTTGAGCTCTTATTGTATTTTGTTTTATTAATATATGGTGTGTTTATCTTTTCATATCTTGTTCATTGACGGTATCATGTGTGGATATTTGTTAATGTTGGTTATTACCTGTTGAAAATCACTTTAATTTGAGCATCGATTTCTTACCATATCTCTCTTTCTTTTTGATGTTGTCAAAGGGGTGAGAAGAGTATACCAAGACAATAATAGATACTATGAAGAATTGCAAATGGAAGACATTGTGTATAGAGCATCAAGCAAGGGGGAGGTTGTTAATATTGCACATCGCATAAGCTGGTTTCACATGTTTTGCCATCATCAAAAAGGGGGAGTATGTGAGGGCAAATCCTCATATACCATACATATGTGTGTTTCGATGATATCAAAATGTGATCACATGGAAGAATTGGTTTTTGGCACTATTACCACAAGGCAAATGCATATCACATCTCTTATGTTTCTCTTGTGTGCATGTCATGAAAATCTAACTAGCTATATTGAGTCCAACATATTTGGTAGATCATAGGTTGTGTCTAGAAGTGTCAAAATCACAAAAATAAGCATTTTTGTAAAATAATAGGATTTGAGTCGACTACTCCAGGGGTTCCGGTCGACTCATAGAAGGTGTCTAGAAAGTGAATTTTCCACTAGTTGGCGCACGCCGACCTGTGGTCGATGCATAGCCTGTTGCCTTGACAAATCTGTGTTGTCTAGGGAGTTCCAGTCGACCGCTGCTCTGTTTTGGTCGACCGTTCGCTTCTTTTTCTGCATTTTTCAGTCTTTCCACTTATTTTCCATAGGGTAGACGCATATCCAGTCTTCTAATAACGGTTCGTTATAGATGGTAATTTTTCCACGATCGCTTCCGCATATCAAATATTTTTAAAACCAATTTTTTATTGGTAGCGCCGACTGATTTTTTAATTGGGATCTATTTAACCCCCTTCTAGATCTGTGCCATTGTCTAACACTCCTCAATCGTTTGGATACGAAATATCTTTTTCGTGTTCAAACGACTGTTCTCTAAACTACAGACACTCTGATTTCTCACTCCTGTTGAGAATACGTAGGCACAAGGACCACATTCCTTGGCGAGCCCACTAACAACTAACCAATCTTTTCTCTCGCCCCTGTGCGATCGAGACCCTTTTTAGTAAACCGTAGTACGAACTATGATTTCTCTGATTCCTCATTCCCAAATGAGAATACGTAGGCACAAGGGCCCCAATCCTTGGCGCGCACCTTAATATAAAAACTTCCTATTTTTGTTAATAATAAAATCAATCATCCTTCCCGTACCCTAATTAACCATTTTTCAAATATCGATGTTATTCAAAGAAGACAAATAAGCTTCGTTGACACTCAAAATCACTAAACAGACTAAGAGGTTTCTGTTGAGTACAACATATGTGAGGGGGGTGCTAATACCTTCCCCTCACGTAACCGACTCCCGAACCCGGATATGGTTGCGATGACCATTTTCCTTTCCTAATAGGTTTTATCGATATTTTCCTATTCCTTCATTGGAATAAATTAAAGTTCGGTGGCGACTCTGTTTGAACTAACTGTTTTTGCGTCCTTCGCAAGGATCGTATTTTTTGAGGTATGACATTATGGTAATTGATTACCAGTTCTAAAAAATAAAGGAAATATATTTAGTCGTCGTACATAATTATGATGCTTCTACAATAGCTTAGAGGTCTATTTTGATTTGATTTAATCGACTTAACAAGTATTCTAATCAATTAGAAAAGGCCAAAATTTTCTCATAATAATTCTGATTGCTCATAATTCATCTAAAGCAACTTTAAGGAATTTTAGAAAATATTTTCTTGAGTGAAATCAGTTTGAAAATAAGTTTTCATTTTGTGTGTGTGTGTGTTTTTTTTAGCCATGCACTTTTACTATAATGTTCTTTTACTTTTACCAATCATTCACTCAGACTAAGGTAGAGGTTTCTTGTATTACAAGACTTTGATAGATGCTTTCTTTTGTAGATACTTGTTTGAGTTTATATTCCATTTAGGTTGCCATCATTAGATATTCAAGTCAATCAAATATTAATACTTAAGTTTGCATCTTCATTTTCTTAATCACTTCTGCTTGACTTGTCAGAAGACATTGGAGTCATTATTAATTAGTTGTCATCATCAAAAGTTCAACAAAAGTTTGTTGTCCTCTGCAAAACAAGGTTCCACAAGTACTTGTTGAAAATTTTGAAAATTTTATATTTTAAAACTGTTTGTCTGCAAATGGTTTAATTGATCTCAAAATCTAACTGCATAGGAATCACAACATAAAAGCTAGGTGGATGACAAAATTTAGGAACAATGGCAACATTGAAAAAGGTTTTTCTTTTAAATGTTTCATTCATGATTGTTAAGAATCATATAAGCTTAATTTTATTACTGACTAGTGAAAACATGTCAATGAAAGTTAAGAATCATATAAGCCTAACCAAGTGAGATGTTAGCAACCTCATGTTTTACATAAATAATGAGAGCAGACACACATACTAACTATGTAAATCTTGCATCATTCTTGCAATTACTTGGTATATCTGAAGTTATGGATATGATCAGGGAATTGTTTGTTATTAAGTAAAAAAAACAACTGGACCAAAAATCCTACTTTATGAGGGTGTGATCCTTTGACAACCCATTTAAACATGTTTTGAAGTCTTATAATGGTAAAGCAAAATTTCCATATTCATACTATGGTTTGGTTATAATTATAATCTTGTTTATGAACATGCATGATAAATAAAATCATGTCATAAAATGATACTTTTTCAAAAGTTTCTAATCAATTCACTTCACTTCTTATGAAACATGCATTTTAAATTTTTTTTCTGAATCATTGAATGGATTTTTTAGGAAAAACAAAAGGATACTTTTGGAAGAGTTGATAAGTGTCAAAAATACATTAAATTAGTAGGCACTTATAAACTTATTTTATAAGTAATGGATGATAAATTCTCCAATTAATTAATGAAAATGATAAAAACGTCTATTTGAACATTTTAAACTGCACATTGACTAAAAAATATGTAAAAAGGATTAAGAAATCACCAAGCAACACAAAGACCTTGGCAAACCACTTTCCCGACAAACAAGGTTAGCTAAGCTAGACCATAGACACACTTATTGAGTAAAGGCAGCAAATAAGACTTCATGGCCGAGCAATTTTAAAGTTAAGCAAGTTGACCTTGCAAAGCTAAATGCAGTGTGTAGCACTCCAATTTTAGTAATTATTTATCTATATTAATTAATTGAGTGATTTTATGCATATTTGATTTATTTGAATTATTTGATTTATTGGATTATTTGAATTATTTGATTTAATTGAATTAATGAATTATTTGATTTAATTGATTTACTTTATTTGATGAAATAATATGTGGAAATGATAGAAATAAGTAATTGGGCCTAGTGGATGAGAATGTGAAGGAGTAAAGATGGGGTATGGTTAGTAAGCCCATTAGTTACTAGAATTAGTTGTTATAAGGGTTTTATACATAAGGAGAAAAATATGGTTAATGAGGAAAAAGAAGAAAAGCAGTTATCATAGAGAAAAAGGAAAAAGCGGAAAAGAGAAGAAGAAAACTCAAGAGTTCATCAAGAAATCAAGGTAAGGGTGAATCTTTACATGATTATGCGATTGTATGATAGTGTATAATGAATAGTAGCATATTTATGATAAAAATCTCTAATTTCCAGGTCGTTGTTATATGATGATATATGATAAATTTGTGTGCCTTATATGTGTGTATTCTTTTTATTTTTTGAGGATTGAACCTATATCCATTAATTTTAAAGGTTTTAGATATTATCTTAAAACAATATTTAGATGATTTACTTGTGTTAAAATTGTAAATTAACTTGAGATAATTAAAGTATTGGATGCGTTATAATTTCTGAGAGTTTGGTTTTTACGGAATCGAAAATAGGAGGTCTGGAAGGTCTCTAATGGTGAAAAACGAAGAAAACTTTGCATGTTGTCCGTCACGACTGTTCATGCTTTCGGCCGAAATTGTTTTGGACGTAACTTTTGATTCGTAAATTCGCTTTGGTCTCCGTTCGAAGTGTTGGAAAGCTATGAACATGGATATAACATAGTATAGATAAGAGAATTGTTTGCCCAATACCTATATATCTAAAAGGTTTGGGAAGTCAATTGTGTATATGTTCTATTAATGAATTGTTTCACTGTTTGCCACAAACTGTAAACTTATTTGTTCATAATTTATCGAATACTTGTGAGTATGCTTGTATAAGTATATTTTAGTGTGTGATAGAATGAATGCATGATATTTATTGCTTGTTGTAATGATAATACAGTTGTGATTGTATTGTAAAATGTGTTGTATACCATTTGAATAGTGAATTTAATTATTGATGATGAATTAATAATTCTATGGTTTATCGATAATGTGTGTTGTGTGTATTGAGATTGGATTATGTTGAACTTTGTGTATTATTTACTAAGTGTGGTGGAATGATTGAAGGTAAGAATGTTATGATTATGAAATGTGATTATTGATGATTGCCTTTGTTGCGTGAAAACATTGTATAATTGAATATTAATGTATGTGGTAAGTAATTCATTGTGTTGAAGGTATGCATATGTTTGTCATGAGTCAGTTATCATGGTTTGCATTGCATAAGACTTGACAAGACTCGTACTCACTGGGGTAGAATGACTGAGATGTCGTAAAAGTGATATAGCTGTACACACTGGGGTAGAATGACTAAGATATCATTCTTAGTGGGTACCACTGGGGTATAAGTGATATAGTCCGTACACATTGGCTAGAATGGACTAAGATGTCGTTCCTAGTGGGGTACTCACCAGGGTAGAATAACTGAGATGTCGTTCATAGTGGGGTATAAGTGATGTATCCATAATTATGAATGGCAATTGATGAGAATTGATGGGTTCTGTATAAGCCAATTGGCCAGTTGCATTGTGCTGCATTGCTATTGTATTGTGGTTGAAAATATGAGATTATGCGAAATATGTGAAATTGATGAATTGGTGAAATTGTGGATTTGTGAGTGTGTACTTATGAATAGTATAGTAACTTGAGTGATAATATATTGATGAAACTTTTGAAGTGTGAGAATAATTGTGATTATGCTTGTATGCCTTACATTATATATTATCTTATAATTTCAATAATTATGTGAATTCTCACCCTTCTATTGGAATAATGATTTATGCGACATCGCTCAGTACCGAGGAGTGGAGTTGCTTCTAGTGCGAGGTAGCCGTTGGAGTAACTGATTTAGTTTCTTTATTTATGTTGGGTCGAGTCATGCTCTGATCATGTAACACTAAGATAGTTTCGACTTATGTTTTAGAGATACTTTATGTACTATACTTTGTTTTGTTATTGTCATTTGAATTATGTGAAGTATAAACTTTTATGTCTAAGTGATAATTATGAATGAGTTGATCATGGGGCTTTCGTTATGTTAATTTATGATTTAAGTAATTCTATTGCTACATGCTATGTGAAAGTATATGAAAAGCATGAATTTATTTTGAGTATTATTGAGCATGACAAGTATATGTGTGATATTTTGGGTTATATATGACACCCTTATTGCGACTCATGATAATTTACTCTGATTATTTATATATATTTCGCGGGGTTTTAGAAGGGTTTACATTAGTGGTATCAGAGTAGGTCGGTCCATCTGGACAGGTTGTCTAATGTTGTTTGTTCCGTGGGCATGCGACATGTGTGTGAAAACACTGTCTGTACACGTTTATTTTGCTAACCCTTGTCTGCATGAGTGGGATTAAAACAAGTGGGAGAGAAGTTTGTGCTTCTCCAAGATGCTTCAAGTGTGGAGTGGTGGCTTAGTGTATCGTTGAACGCTATTATATTTTGGTAAAGATGGGTTTATGTCCCGTCATGATTATCGGTTGTCTATTAAAAAATTGGGGAACTGATCACTCTTAATCTCCTGTTGATAGTAGGACGAGATCATGTTGGTTGGAATAGACGTGTCTTGCGAGATTAGATGGCTTGTGCAGTGAATTGTTTGGAGTTAACCCAAGTGCTTACAGATTGTTTTGATGAGTCGGTGCAGGATGGTGCTGAGATGTTTATGTTGATGGCAACTTTGAGTATTAGTGAAAGTGGGAAAGTTTGTGTTTTTCCAATTGTTTTTTTATTTTCCAGAAGTTTTTCCTGATGAGATAAGTGATTTACCGCCGAAACGTGAAGTGGATTTTGCGATCGACTTAGTTCCTGGAACTAGTCTGTATCGATGGCTCCATAACGTATGTCCGCATCGGAATTAAGAAGTTAAAGAGTTAACTTGAAGATCTGCTTGAGAAGAGATTCATTCGTCCGAGTGTGTCACTATGGGGTACACCAGTTTTATTGGTCAAGAAGAAAGAAGGTTTTATGAGACTTTGTGTGGATTACACACAATTGAACAAGGTGACTATCTAGAATAAGTATCCACTTCCAAGGATTGATTATTTGATATATTAGTTGGTTGTTGCAAGTGTGTTCAATAAGATAGATTTGAGATTTGGGAATCATCAGATTTATGTGAAGGCTGAAGATATTCAGAAGACTGCTTTTAAAACGGGGTATGGACATTATGAGTATTCCATGATGCAATTTGGTGTGACTAATGCACTAGCTGTATTTATAGAGTACACGAACAGGATTTTCCATCCGTATTTGGACAAGTTTGTGGTTGTGTTCATTGATGATATTTTGATATATTCGAAGCGTGAAGAGGATCATTCTGAGCATCTGAGGATTGTGTTATCTACGTCAAAAGAGAAGCAGTTGTATGCTAAACTTTCTAAGTGTGAGTTATTGTTGAAGAAGTGAGTTTCCTTGCCATGTGATTTCGAGTAGAGGTATTGTAGTTGATCCATTTAAGGTTGAAGTGGTATCACAGTGAGAAGCTCTGAAATTAGTTTTTGAGATTAGTTGTTTTCTTGTTTTGGCAGGTTATAATCGAAATTTATTGGAGGATTTACCAGTTATCTTTTCCTTTGATGCAGTGGACTAGGAAGGTTCGGGCTTTTCTTTTGGATGTAAAGTGTGAATAAAGTTTTCAAGAGCTTTTGAGAAGGTTGACAATATCTCCTGTTTTAATTTTGTCGAATTCGGCAGAATCATTTATTGTATATTGTGATGCTTCATTGATGGGATTGGGAAGTGGGTTGATGCAACATCAACAAGTTGTATCTTATGCTTCAATGCAACTTAAAGTGCATGAGAGGAATTATCCGACACATGATTTATAGTTGGTTGTTGTTGTGTTTAATTTGAAGCTTTGGAGGCATTATTTGTTCGGGTCGAGATTTGAAGTATTTAGTGATCACAAGAACTTGAATATCTCTTTGACAGAAAGAGTTGAATTTGAGGCAGAAGAGATGGTTGGAACTTCTAAAAGATTATAATTTTGGTTTGAATTATCATCCGTGTAAAGCAAACGTACTAGCTAATGCATTGTGTAGGAAATCTTTGCATATGTCGATGATAATGGTAAGCGAGTTAGAGATGATTGAGAAATTTCGAGATATGAGTTTGGTTTGTGAAGAGACTTGTTATGGAGTTAAGCTTGGTATGTTGAAGCTTACTAGAGGTATTCTTGATGAGATTCGAGAAGGTCAGAAATCTGATTTGAGTTTGGTAGATCGGTTGACTTTGATTAATCAAGGTCAAAGTGGTGATTTTCAGATTGATGAAAATTGTATTATGAGATGTTGTGATGGAGTTTGTGTTCCAGATATAGTTGAGTTGAAGAAGAGTATTCTTGAGGAAGGGCATCGTAGTTGATTGAGCATTCATCTGGGTGCTACTAAGATGTATCAGGACTTGAGGAAAATATTTTGGTGGCCTATATGAAGAAAGAAATTGCAGAGTCTGTGTATTCTTGTTTGACTTGTCAGAAGTCAAAAATTGAAAATAAGAAATCGTCGGGTTTGATGAAACCGTTATTTATTCCTGAGTGGAAATGGGTTAACATATCGATGGATTTTATGTCTGGTTTACCTAGAACGCCGAGTAATTATGGCGTTATTTGGGTTATTGTGGATAGATTGACGAAATCTGCTCACTTTATTCCAATGAGAATGGATTACCCGTTGGAGAAGTTAGTAAAGCTGGACATTAAGAGGATTGTCAGTTTGCATGGTATTGCATCTAGCATTGTGTCAGATAGAGATCCTAGGTTTACTTCGAGATTTTGGGAGAGTTTGTAAAGTGCCTTGGATACGAAGTTGCGTTTGAGTTCTGCTTATCATTCACAGAAAAATGGTCAGACTGAGAGGATGATTCAGTCACTTGAGGATCCTTTGAGAGCTTATGCTTTGGAAAAATGAGGTGCTTGGGATAGCTACTTGTCTTTAATTGAGTTTACTTACAACAACAGTTTTAATTCAAGTATCAAAATGACAACGTTTGAAGCGTTATATGGTAGGAGGTGTAAAATACCATTGTGTTGGTATGAGTTGGGAGAGAGTACTATGGTTGGACCTGAGATAGTCCAACAGACTACTGATAGTATTAAGATGATTCAGGAGAAGATGAAGATTTCTTAGAGTCATCAGAAGAGTTATCATGACAAGAGGAGGAAAGCATTTGAGTTTCAAGAGGGAGATCATGTGTTTCTTTGAGTTACTCCTGTAACTGGTGTTGGTAGAGCATTGAAGTCTCGTAAGTTGACGCTGCATTTTATTGGTCCTTATTAGATTTTGCAGAGGATAGGAGAGGTAGCCTATCGGGTTGCTTTGCCACAGTTACTTGCTAATCTCCATGACGTGTTCCATGTATCTCAGTTGAGGAAATACATTGCAGATCTGTCTCATGTAGTCCAAGTAGATGATGTGTAGTTGAGAGATAACCTGACTGTGAAGACATCACCTATGCAGATAGAGGATCGGAAGTTGAAGCAACTTCGAGGTAAAGAGATTGCTTTGGTGAAGGTAGCTTAGGGAGGACCAGCTGGTGGAAATGTGAATTGGGAACTTGAGAGTCAGATGTGAGAGTCTTATCTCGAATTGTTCGTTTGAGGTAACTTTCGAGGGCGAAAATATTTTAAGTGAGGGAGGGTTGTAACACCTCAATTTTTAGTAATTACTTATTTAAATTAATTAATTGAGTGATTTTATGCATATTTGATTTATTTGAATTATTTAATTTATTGAATTTATTTTAATTATTTGATTTTTTTGAATTAACTGAATTATTTGATTTAATTGATTTATTTTATTTGGTGAAATAATATGTGGAAATGGTAGAAATAAGTAATTGGGCCTATTGGATGAGAATGTGAAGAATAAAGATGGGGGTATGATTAGTAAGCCCATTAGTTACTATAATTAGTTGTTATAAGGGTTTTATATATAAGGGAAAAAATAGGGTTAACGAGGAAAAAGAAGAAAAGAAGAAAAGAAGTTATCGTAGAGAAAAACGAAAAAAGAAGAAAAGAGGAGAAGAAAACCTAAGAAGGAAACTCAAGAGTTCATCAAGAAACCAAGGTAAGGGTGAGTTTTTACAAGGTTATGTGATTGTATGATAGTGCATATTGCGTAGAAGCATATTTAGGATAAAAATCCCTAGTTTTTGTGGTGGTTGTTATATGATGATTATAGATGAATTTGTGTGCCTTATATGTGTGTATTCTTTTTCTTTTTTGAGGATTGAACCTATATCCATTAATTTTTAAGGTTTTAGGCATTTTCTTAAAATAATAATTAGATGGTTTAATTGTGTTAAAATTGTAAATTAACTTGAGATAATTATAGTATTGGATGAGTTATAATTTTTTGAGAGTTTGAGTTTTTACGGAATCGAAATTGGAGATCTGGAAGGTCTCCAATGGTGAAAAACACAGAAATCGTTTTGGACGTAGCTTTTGATCCGTAATTCCGTTTTGGTCTTCTTTCGAAGTGTTGGAAAGCTAATAAACATGGCTATAACATAGTATATATAATATAATTATTTACCCAATATTTTTATATCGAATATGTTAGGGAAGTCAATTGTATATATGTTCTATTAATAAATTGTTCCACTTTTTGTTGTCAGTTGTGAAATTATTTGTGAATAATTTATCTAATACTTGTGTGTATGCTTGTATAAGTATATTTTGGTGTGTGACAACATGAAATGAATGATAGTTATTTCTTGTTGTAATGATAATACATTTGTGATTGTGTTGTAAAATGTGGTGTATACCATTTGAATAGTGAATATAATTATTGATGATGAATTAATAATTCTTTGATTAATAGATAATGTGTGTTGTGTGTATTGAGATTGGATTGTGTTGATAATTTGTGTATTATTTACTAAGTATGGTGGTAATGTTTGAAGTAAGAATGTTATGATTATGAAAATGTGATTATTGATGATGGCCTTTTGTAGCATGCAAACATTGTATAAATGAATATCAATGTATATGGTAAGTAATTCATTGTGTTGTATTACGTGTGTATGCATATGCTTGTCATCAGTCAGTTATCATGGTTTGTATTGCATAAGACTTGCACAAGACTCATACTCACTGGGGTAGAATGACTGAGATGTCGTTCCTAGTGGGGTATAAGTGATATAGTCGTATGCATTGGGGTAGAATAACTAAGATGTCGTTCCTAGTGGGGTACTCATTGGTGTAGAATAACTGAGATATTGTTCCTAGTGGGGTATAAGCATGTATCCATAATTATGAATGGGAATTGATGAGAATTGATGGGTTCTATATAAACCAAATGGCTAGTTGCATTGTGTTGCATTGTTATTGCATTGTGGTTGAAATATGAGATTATGCGAAATATATGAAATTGATGAACTGGTGAAATTGTGGATTTGTTAGTATGTACTTATGAATAGTATGGTAACTTGAGTGATAATATATTGATGAAGCTTTTGAAGTGTGAGAATAATTATGATTATGCTTGTATACCTTAAATTATGTATTATCTTATAATTTCAATAATTATGTGAATTCTCACCCTTCTGTTGGAATGATGTTTTGTACGACATCACTCAGGTACCGAGGAGTGGAGTTGCTTCTAGTGCGAGTTAGCGTTGGAGTAACTGATTTAGTTTCTTTATTTATGTTGGGTCAAGTCATGCTCTGATCATGTAACACTAAGATCATCTCTATTTATGTTTGAGAGATACTTTATGTACTCTACTTTATTTTGTTATTGTTATTTGAATTATGTGAAGTATAAACTTTTATGCCTAAGTGATGATTATGAATGAGTTGATCATGGGGCTTTCATTATGTTAATTTATTATTGAAATAATTTTGTTGCTACATGATATGTGAAAGTATATGAAAAGCATGAATTTATCTTGAGTGTTATTGAGCATGACAAGTATATGTGTGATGTTTTGAATTATATATGACACCCTTATTTGAGATGCATGATAATTTACTCTGATTATTTATATATATTCCGCGGTGTTTAGAAGGGTGTTACAACATACACACTTAGAGAGAAAAGGTGGTTCATGACTTAAAGACTAAGTTACTCTGAGGTGAAGGAAGAGTTTATGTGTTAGGCGATGATTAGAAACACACTTATCTAGCTAGCTAGCTAAGGTAGTAAATCAAGTTGTAGGTGGGTTGACATTTCTTAAAAAGGAATAAAGTAGATGTGCTAAGCGCGGATGGGCGGTGCATTTAGAGAATATACATCTCCAAGCCCTGTAAATAAGGCGTTGCACCCCAAAATTTGCCCTCTTTCAAGGCTTGACTCATTTCTTCATTTCTTTCAAATTCAATGACATAAGGGAAGCCCATCATTCCAAATTCAAGATTCATGAATTCAAGGCTAGATTCAAGAATATTACAAAGAGAAATTTCATGACATTTGCAAGAATGTCACATTTGTTACAAAATCCAAACTCTTGGTAATGCTTAGGAAATTAAGCTATTTCTAGTCTTAATTCAAGTTTCTAAGAATAACTTCATGTCATGGTATCCCCCATGCTCCATCAAGTCCACATGACCCTCTTTGTGCTTACAAACATGCAAGGAAAATATTTAAGAGCTAATTCAATGTTGGAATATCTCAAGATCAATACCATGCATGTTCAACCATGAGCAATATGAATGCAATCCAAAACAGCCCCATGCAAGAAGTGGCAATGTGTATCATATTACAAAATCATTTTATGTCACAAAACCAAGGCTATAAGCTTATGTTGATACATCTACACATCAAAAAATCAGAATTTGAAAATTCTGTCCAAAAGGTAGTGGTGTTAGTTACATGAATATATCCAAGCATAACCAACCAATGGACACAAGGATGGATAGCAATGTGGAGTGCTGCAGAAAAAATACAGCAAAAGCAGCATACTAGAAGTGGAAAGAGTGGGGTTGCACCAAGAAAGTGGCCATAATTGTTGCCAAGAATGGAAATTCTGAAAATTGAAGCTTGTGCAAGAGCCATTGGTTTGGTACAGCAGAAAAAGTGAGATGAGAGGGGAAAGGGGTTGTCAACAAAAGGAAGGAGCTGCAAACAAATCTATTCATTCACTATCATTCACATACACAAGATTGAGAGAGTAAGAGAGAAGAGAAAAACAGAAAATAGTGAGACAACACACATTGCAAAGAAAACCAGAAAAATAGTAAGAGAGAAAACCGAAAAAAGGAGTTCCATAGAAAGACAAGGAACCTTTGAAGATCAAAACTTTCACCATATAGAGTGAAGAGGGGGAGCACAGTCAACCAAAACCAGTGGAGTATTCGCAAGAAGGATAAAAGCTCTTGGGGTATCCATTTCTTTAAACTTTTCCCTCTTTATATCTTGCATTTGTCTTTTATTTTATATGTTGTTGTACTAAGTATACCATGTAAGATTCTAAGGGGACCAAAAAAACCATTTTTAAAGAACCAATAAAAGGGAAGAAAATCACAAAAGACAGCAAAAAATACAGCAAATACTGTATTTTTCGCTTCAGGTCGCGGCGCGACCCATGTTCGCGGCGCGAACTGTCAAAAACAGAATCAAAACTTTTCTCAAGTCGCGGCGCGAACATGCAAAAACAGAATGTTCACTTTTCTCAGTTCGCGGCGCGAACTGATCAGTTTGCTTATTTTATTTTCATGTTGTTCTTACCTAAAAAAAAAATTTTCAAGGAGTTTGCCGTTTTTTTCCGCATGTCTCGATTTTTTTTTTGTCGACTAACCCATATGTTTGCATGGTTTCAGTGTGAATATTTCTATTGTCTTTGTTGACTCTTGATTACATAACCATTTAAAAAAAAACAAACTCTCGATTTTATCGAGCCATTTTCGACCATGTAAGTCGGCCGCCTTGTGCGTCCGCCATCGACCTTGTTCGTGTCACCTCAAACCTTTTTAAGCAATTAAACCCTTGACCCAACGTCAAGCGGATTTTCTCAAACGATTGTTAAGCCAATTCACCATATTTAATAAAAGGGTAAAGTTCTCTTTGTATTGAACTAAAGAGAATGGATTGAGTGTAGACTTCTTCCTTTCCGAGCGTCGAGATACTCACTGTAGTGTGGGTGGTCTTGATACTTGTCTTTCAATATGAAGACGTTTTCATCCACACCTTTTTCTCCTAAAAAACCTCGGCCCCGTACCGAGTGCATTTTCAAAACACTTACAATAAATAAATCGATTCTCTTGGTATTGAATTAAAGAGAGAGGATTGAGTGTAGACTTCTTCCTCTCCGAGTGTTGGGATATTCACTATAGTGTGGGTGGTCTCGGTGCTCTTCTTTCAATACGAAGACGTGACTTTATCCGCCACCTATCTCCCTCTACAACTTCTTTCCGTAACCTTTGTCACCTAAAAAACCTCGGTCCGGTACCGAGCGCATTTTTAAACTCTTTTCATAACAAAAATTTGAATGGTCGTGGAGTGGTTAGGCGTAGGCCTTCTCCTATCCCGAGTGCTGACGTTTACCGTAGGGTTCTCTGTCGCAAAAGCACTTACCATTCAAAAACAAAAACACTTTAATAAGAGAATGAAGTTCTCTTTGTATTAAACTAAGAAGAGAGGATTAAGTGTAGACTTCTTCCTCTCCGAGTGTCGAGATGCTCACTGTAGTGTGTGTGGTTTTGATACTCGTCTTTCAATACGAAGACGCTATGTTCGCCACACCCTTTCATAAC
Organism: Lathyrus sativus; assembly: GCA_963859935.3. Taxonomy (NCBI): domain Eukaryota; kingdom Viridiplantae; phylum Streptophyta; class Magnoliopsida; order Fabales; family Fabaceae; genus Lathyrus; species Lathyrus sativus. The sequence goes on along the minus strand of OZ012741.1, from coordinate 34,941,389 downwards.
AAAAAACTTTGAGATAAAGAATTGGGTACTACCCGTAGGGGTTACTATCCGAGGACCTATCTCGCCCCATAAAAAAATAATTCAACAAATCAAATGTGACATCTTGCCTCGCATGGCGAAAACTTATCTTTCGAAAAGGATATGATACGTCCGTTCTACCGCAAACAGGTAATGCCCAAGTCTCCAACGAGCGAGCAGCAATACACCTAACTGCTAGAATGCGTACGATAGCATCATCCATAAAAACATCAACGAATCATAGGCCGAACTACGGCTGCTCTGATTCTTTACTTTTTTCAAGTAAAGATACGTAGGCACAAGGGCCACAATCCTTGCCGAGCACATTCCCCCTTATATCTGTAGTTCCCCGAACTACGTCGACTCTGATTTTCTCATATCCGTCGAGAATACGTAGGCCTAGGACCGTGAAGTCCTACCGAGTCTGACCTTTCTCTCTTCTTCCCTGTTGCCTCCTTTCTTAGTTTCTAAACCCTCTTTCTTTACCCTTTGGAGAACACTTTTTATAGCATAATATTTAAGCAAATAAATTCACACATTCGATAAGCAAATGGTTCCCATCGAGTACGATGGATGCGAGGGGTGCTAATACCTTCCCCTCGCATAACCGGCTTCCGAACCCATTCTTGGTCACGAGACCATCTTATCCATTTCTTTATTAAGGTTTTCTCGATATTTTCCTTTCCCCTCATGGGATAAATAAAGTTCGGTGGCGACTCTTCTGTCCTTTCCTTTTCGCCTTCCCCGTCGTTGCGCGTATTTTTCGAGTAGCGACATAAGGGTTTCATTTAGTTTGGAAAAAATTGTTGGTATATTTGAGGTAGTTTTAAGGAAAATAGGTTAACACCACAAATAATAATATGAAAGAATAAGAGAGGAAGATCGAGGACAAAAGTTTTGCTTGGGGAATTGTTGCAGTTGATGTTCAACGTCTTTTTTCTAGGGCTAATTGTAAATCTACGATGAATAGGTATAGCTAATTTTATATTTTGTTGGGGCTTGATGTAGTTGTCCCAGTATTAATGTTTTGATCCCGACCATGGTGTTTTATGTAATTCTTCTTAAGTTTTAATATTTTTGGATTCTTCGTTCTTAATGCTTGTTTTTTATTAGCTATCTAAAACATGTTTTCATGGTATGCCTTGATGTTAAAATGATATTGGTCATTACAAGATCCAAGTATTTCATCTATTAGATAAGTTAAAATCTATACATAGATTTAGGTTAAGTATCCATATTAACTGTTAAAACTTAATAGGGACATATTGGTTAATAGGTTGAGAGATCATATATTAGGTAATACGACTGACCTCATATTATTGACTCAAACATGAATTGCGATCAGAGTTTCAGGAAGCAATATTAGTAACCGATTAAAATGTCATATTAATGGTTAATATGCTACATGAGAATATGTCAATGAAATATAACCCCAACAATTCTCTCAATATTAAACACCACACGTTCAATTTTTTTTTATATACTATTTTACATTTCAAAATTCACAAACAATCAATCATCTGATAAACCAATTTTAAAGCCACATAAACTATTGAACGGTCTTTCAAACACAACTAGCGCATTTGAAGACGATAAAAGTTGCACTTGAACTTCTACGCAACAACATTTCATTAATTCTTCTTAAACATTTTTTTGATTCGAAGTTGATAACAAGGGCTTAGGGAAAGATGTTTCAAACTGACTAAAATCGTATCAAAACCGTCCCAAATCATAGGCGTTTTGGAACAAGTTTGGTTCTACATCTACAATCCTTAAGTTTTGATGGTAACAAATTATAACAAACAATTTTGTATACTAATAGTTTCATTATGTGTACATAATCTTAAGGATAAGAAAAGAAAACTGTGGACTCTAGACAAGAGATTCTAAACTCTAGACAAGAGACTCTAGACTTTGGATAGAACAAACTCTGGACAAAGAAGATTCTAAATTTTAAACAAAAATTTATAGACTTTAAACAAATCAGACTCTGGACTCTGGACAAGAGACTCGAGACTCTAGACTTCAACTGATTCTAAAGCAAGGTTGAAATATGAAGAAGTGTTTAATTGAAACTCAACCATCTGGTTAACCAAGTCAACAATTTTGGAACAAATAATCCAGATTTACTCTAATAATCTAAGCATCATTTTTACTATACTCTGAAGATTAATCTTCAAGGCTGCAAACTCTAATAAAGCTTCAAATCATCTTAAATAGGAAGTAATTTATTTAGAGAATAGTTATTGAAAGAATATTCTTGGAAAATAATACATTTAAGTGAAAAAAATCAAATGTTCCCTTAAAATGACAAATATGTTGGTATTATTGATGATTTTACTGCCAACGAATCTCTATAATTCACGACTTAACCTCGTACCATTATTACAATTGTGAAATTGAAGAAGTTTTCAATTCTATCCTCTAACGGTACTATTCATAATCAATTTAAAGAGGACAAGAAATTGTGAAGACAATAACACATGTAACATGAAGAATAAGAAAAGCAACGAAGTGAGTAAAAGAAGAACAACAAATGAGAGAAACAACAATTACAACACTCACTACAATAGATCTTTTACGTGTATATTTTATTAAATGTAAACTCTGAAAGTCATCTTGTGTATCTGCTTGCATAGAAGCATACTTGTAAACACACTCTTTGTATTTTAATTTTGGTTAAATTCCTTGAGGGACTACGTTTTATCTGTAGCATCGAGAAGTCGTTGACAGTTGGTCATTGAATTTGTAATTTGTTTGATTAAGTTTGTTTAGGGACTAAGTTTACTCTGTAATCTCGAGAAGTCATTGACAGTAGGTCTTTGAATTTGCAATCTGATTAATTAGTATATTAAGTCCTTGTGAGAAGGCGAAATCACTCTGACGAGTAAACTAAACGAACTTAGTTAACAGTGAACTAGTATAAAAATTATGTGTATTTCTATCATTTTTGTTCTTGGTCTTTGGTTTGCAAAAAATTGTCATATTGAAAATCTATTTCAAACTCTCCTTTATTGTGTGTCTTGAACCTTCGAGGCATCCAACAAAGACGTTTCACTCACTAGAGAACATGTGAATCCTCATTTTGGACACCACATAATAGCACAACCTCTAACATAAACTCACCTGTTGATCACTTCCAAAAGTTCTCCGCATTCTATGTCGGATAAACCAAAACGATTCTAACTGTCATCCCTATATAACTTTTTTTTATAATCAAAACATACATACATACATACATACATACATACATACATACATACATACATACATACATACATACATACATACATACATACATACATATATATATATATACATACATATATATATATATATATATATATATATATATATATATATATATATATATATATATATATATATATATATATATATATATATATATATATATATATATATATATATATATATATATATATATATATAATTGAGTACTAGGAGTATCCAAACCCGATAACATTAATCATCCACCTTAAAAAAAAATCACACGGGAATTATATTTACCCCTATATAACTTGACTCAAAGTCATGCCCATACATTCTTCTCATTCACACTTGCAACTATTTCACCTATCTAAAATACTAACTTGAGTGATAATTGTAAAATTATCCCCTCTCTTATAACGTAAGACTTTAATCATGTACATATAATATTTCTACAGCGATTACATTCAATCTCTCACTCATTTTTGTTTCAGTATTAAATAAATGTGAAAAATAAGAAAAGTCTTTTTTAATTACAAATTATTTGATATTTTCACATATAATTATTATGATATGAAAAATATACTTAAATATATAAATAAATAATATTAAAGAATTATTAATAATTATCGTAATATCATTTACATTTTAATATAATTTTTTACTAAAGTCGATAATGAAAAATGGAAAGAGTAAAAAAAATTTAGTGAATTTTTTTGTAGAATCCCACAATCATTACTAAATTTTGCTGTGACATGGTTCATGCTCCCTAGCTAGTGGTAGATAACAACGTCAAAATAAAATCCAATAATACAAACTCAATTGGTTGGTCTCGTTCATGTATGTCCTTCAAAAATCTAATAAAGTACGTCCAAATCTAGAGATTTATTTGCTATTGTTGCCGGATTATGTTCCCTTGGCTCCAACTTATCGACATGCAACCACGTCTTTGTTATAGCCACAAACAAATATCCTTAATAGTATACATCTAACCTCTTGATTCATGCCTAGAGGTAATATTTTATTTATAAATAATAACCGAATATATTCACTCACACGTTTGAATGGGTGTAGAGAACAGGTGTGAAATATTTAATGAGAAAAAGAAAGATGAAAATTATGGATCATGGGATAAAATAAAATAGAAAAGAGAAATAGAATTATTAAAAGAGATTCAAGGTATTGAAGATTATCTCGATTGTGCATGTCGGTGTTAAATTATGTACCTTATTTATGTCTGCAGGAAATGTTAAATTATGTACCTTATTTACGTCTGCAGGAGGCAATGGAATCCAAATAAAAAAACAAATCCCATTAAATGATAATCTCTTTTTGTTTCTTTCGTATATGTGGGGTCTTTTATATTATCATATCAACTAGTAGAAGACCTTTGCGTCCGTACGAGTAAGTCTAATTATTTTTTAGATGATTTAATGAGACTTTAATATTATTGATGTATAATTTTAATTATAAAAATCACTAACATTTACAAATATGTAGTATATCATCAATAGAGAAAATCTAATACGACTAATAACTGAAAATATTTACAGATATGATTGATAATTACGAATATTTTATGAATATCGTAAAATTAATGTACAATTTTATGATATAAGCTTTAACACAAAAGTATAGATTTATCATTGTCAAAACATAAACATACGGATGAGATTAAAATCTTTTTCTCAAAGTTCACATAAGCATTGCTAAGAAAATAGAAATTAATATGATTATATCTTGAAACATTAGCATACACTCCCCATAAAATTCTCAACCTAGCTGAACCCTTAGAATCTTTTTCAATAGTTTACTTGCAACATTTCGGTGATCTGAAATAGATGAATTTTCTAAAACAAATAACTCTTCGACACTTAATTCCATCAATTGGAATACATATTTTTTTCACAATTAAAATAAACACTGCAAATGAGTTTCACTTCACATACCTCTTGATTTTGGAACATAAGGATGAAATATGGATCCTACCAAATTTCCACATATTAAAGGATTTCGAAAGAAGCTGCAAAATATAACATTAAAAGTCATTAACATAGAAAAATTCTTAACAATGAAATTATAAGATTTCTCTGTACTACCTTTCAGTCAGAGATTGCATGAAATTCTTTAAAGATGGAATTACTCAAGTAAATTTGTTATAAGAAAAGTTCCTAAAATATAAAGACATAAAAAACATTAGGAGGGGTCTACTTAGAGAAGCTCAAAACATTACAAAATAAATAATCACATTAAAGAAAGACTAAAACAATTGGTGACTTGGACAAGTACACAAAATGAAATGTCTCACAGAGAAGCATAGTGGGGCTTGTACTCCATAACATAGTTGTGAGGAAGTTTTAAGTAACACTTAATTGAATCTCTCAAAGTCATTATATCCAGCATGAGAAACCATTTATGTTATTACGAACATACGTGAGTATACATTTTTAGTACATGAGCATGTACGTGAAAATGCACAAATTTAAATGATGATGCCATCCTGTTTATCAGAAGCATTGTGGTTCCAAACACTCATTATATCCTTGTTGAATAAGGGTAATTAAGGATGTTTAATAACATGTGATGCAGTAACCATAATATGTATTGTTAAATTGAAATCCTTTACTGCATGTTAACAAATGTGAAATCCTTAATTGTTGCTTGATGCATTAACCATGTGATGTAGTAAGTTGTTTACAATGTGGTGTCATGCATTAAGTTTGTTGATAGCAAAAGCTCCCACAAAAACTGAAAGCATGTCAAATACTGTGAATGTTCAAGATTGACTTTTTTTTAGGATATTTGTTCATAATAACCATAAGTTGCAGTTGTGGATAAATATAAATTTTTGTTTTGAAAGCTTAAACAATAACAAAACATAGTAGGGAAATGTTATCTCAAAACACAGTAGAGGTTCTCTAAGTTAAGGATCATTACAAAAAAAAATTGATAGACAGAATAAGTAGGTAACGACCATAAAAGAGATTCCAAATGACTCATTCATATCGCTCTGTCTTCATGTGTTTCACTTTGGTTGCCGAATTTTGTGGTGTGAGATGCATGGCTGCAGATGGATCATCATATGTTATGGCGGCAACATCCCTCTTATATGGTGTATTCGTAGAGTTTGTTTCAGACAAAGTTACCTCAGTAGTTGGGCTCTGTTGAAACAGGATATATAATAAAAATGTGAAATGTCGATGTAATTGTGTGATAGAATAACAATGAATTGAGCCAGATAACATGAAAATAGGTTACCAAATTATGCTTGTTTTGAGATGTTGGATTTGTAGCAGGAGTTTCCAAGAGAGCCACATTTCAAGTGAGATATATTCAAATCAAATTACTAAGATTAACTCAACTACTCATGACAGCATTTCCATAAATATTTGTACGTAGAGTGTATGTGTTACCTCATTTGGGTTTATATATTCATTGATCATGTTGTACACGTGTTCATCCCTATTAAGCATGACAATCGAGCATTGTTTGTAGAAGGTAGTATACTTCACACGAAACACCAACTTCTTTTTCAGTAGACAATCAAGGTGGATAGGGAATATTTGAGGGTGATCTTCTCCAGCCTACACAAGAAATACGTAAATGTCAATCCTTTGCACATCAAAGTATCTGACAGTATAGATTGGGAAAAAGATAGATGATGAGTAGTATGGTGCACATATAAGGTTTAATGAGGGTATGCAAAAGATAGTTACCTCTTTCATGATGCCTCTCAACTTGGCAGCAGTAATGCCAACAATTGGGACGCATTCTTTGTCCCAAAACATGAAGGAGAAAACATGTCCATCATGCTGAATTCAATCTTAATTTTGTACTTCGTTACTTAGACGACATTGAGACCATTACAATCACATTGAAAAGGGAGTGAAAGGTTCTTGTTTGAACGATTGCAACCCGAGCAACAATTATAGTACAAGCCAGATGGTGTGCTTCTAAACCTCATTGGCGTTCCATTAGTTGTGCAGAAATAGTCCTGTAATACAAAGATGTTAATGGCAAACCAGTTATGTAGCTTCATTTGAGGAAAATAAGAAAAGATGAAATATTGTGGTACAAACCTGATTTTGTCCAATGATTTCACAAAGGGACTTGAATTCTCGAGTGTTGGTCCAAAATTTATCATACTTAGAATTTTGAGAAGACACTTGAGAGGGTTGGTAAGAGCCTAACCTAAAATTGAAAAACCATAATCATTAGAACCATAGCTACGAAAATGCAATTGGTTTGATTGATTAGAAGGCTATGTGATAGGTCAATTACTAAGATTTGTATTCTTGAACTTGTGCATCATCCAAATTGAAGAGTAATTTACTTCCATTCCAAGCATTGGACAATGTCGGCTTCCTAGTTGTTGTTACAAATATAATAACAGCAAAGAGTTAAAGACATGTCATACTATCCGAGTTAATTCGTAAAATTCAATAGCATGATAGGTTAGGTTGAATGATACCTGCATTTGGTTTGCACCAAGCATGTGTTAGGACAAGAACCGTAGGAGTTGCACCAAACATTTGAATTGATAGAAGAATGGTTCTTACATCGTAGGAAGATGGTTCAAACTCATGGCAACACCAAAAATCTGCTTTCCTAGTTTAAGATGGTTCAAACTGGCAACCACAGAGAGGATCACAATAAAAGTGAAGCTATAACACGGTACACGCAAATTGATCGTATCTCTGAAAGGAAAAACATATCGGTAGTGTCAATTGCATTTAGCTTTCATAAATTTAACAAATGATTGGTGTAGGAATATTAAAATAAATAATTGAAAGAGACTTAGACCACCACTCCAAGTAATTGTAAAGGGTGAAGATGAAGTGGTTTACTTATATATAAAGTTGATCAATTTGATTCATACATTAACACAGAAGAAAACTAATAGTTGAATTAACAAACTGCATATTAGTAAATGACATCCTATAGTAACAAACACTATAGGATGAGATTCCAACGACTTAAACCTTCCTATTCTAATGAGAACTCCGCGCAAATCTTGAGCAGCATCAACCTAAACAACAACAATAATAACAACTAAGAAAGGGGATCAATTCAAATCATAGGATGTAAGAGCATGGTTTCCAAAGTATCTCTAACCTTGTAATTGGATAATGCATTGGTAAGATGAGGCTGCACCATTTTGTCTAGCCTATCCTTTAAGACTTCAAGCTGCTTTCTTATGTTGGCAAATTCAGCAACCTAAATATAGAGTAGAGTGCGTGTGCAAAAGTGAAAACAAAAGTATATACAAAAAGTAAATGTACCAAAACTCATGCACTTGATAGATAATAAAAAGGGGGAAAATTAGTACCTCCCCGACAACAGACAAGCAATGCCTCATATTAGCCAGAGTTTCAGCAGCACAAGGGAGATCACCACTAGAAAATACATCCTTCACTGTTGAACTTAATTAGGTTAATCCAGCAGCATCTTGTTATTAAACAACAAAAGAAGCATGTTCCGGCGTTATTATAGTAAATTTGAATATGTTGTAACAATATTCAATTCAGTATCGGTACCTGCAAAGTTTCATAAGCAGCTTCCATCCTCTGCAAAGTTTCAGTATCAAGATTTTTTTCCTTAGTTATCAATGATAGCTAAGAAATCAAAGATTCTAGAGCTATGCATCGCAAACTATAAACAACACAGAATAACTATAAAGTTTAAACCAATTAAGGCTGCAACATCAACAGTATCAGTGTAAAACTTATTTGGTAAACGTGTGCTAAACAATGTATCATAGAGAGGCCTCCATTCTATAGTCAGTGCCATCTTTACCGAATTTGGACTAACAGATGCCAACATATCTCTGAATTTGCACTACAAAGACAAGTGATTTAACTACAAAATCCACATAGAAAAAATCTTCAATTGAAAAACATCACGATAGCTATATAGAGCAACTCAATCTTTTACCGGCAGTGAGTAAATTTGTCTGTCAAATTTTACGTTCAAATTTGAGTAAATCTTTTACCGGCAGAAACACGATAACTTGTTTTACTTATAACTCAACATCACAACAAACACATTTATGGAAATGTTTAGATCAAGATTTATTATTAGAAATAGAAGATTGTTCATTTAAATACAACTCACGAAGAAATCGAAAAATATCAACATACCTTGTAACCAAACTCATGCAAATGATGAATAACACATAAAATCCTTAAAATTATAAATACAAAGGATACAAACATTCACCTTGAGTGTAAAACCCTAGCTGTCACAAGATCTACTTTCCTTATCCATCGTATCATCTGCGTTTTTTGTGTCTTCAATAGATATGCGGTGTGCTTCGTGAACTGCTCATAGCCATAATACATGTTCGCACACAACAATACTTTCGTGAATCTCCATATACCCATCGGAGTTCAACATTGAAAAGTGGAAGGAGAAATGAAGACAGGGGTGGGGGGAGGGGCAGCAGCAGCGGTGTAGGGTTTGGAAGGGTTGATAGAGAGATGAGAGAAAATGGGACAGGGAGAGGAAAAAGTGTGGGACGATGGAAGAGGATTTTGAAATTGAAATTGAAAAATTGAGAAGGTTTATGTGGGAATGAGGAAAAAAATTATGATGGAATAGATGAATGACATTTCGAAAGAGAATAGAGTGTTGGATAGATTTAATTTGGCATTTAGTTGATTACTGTTGTGGCCTTTTGCTAGTGTAAATTTAGTGTAAGGGAAGGGAAAATTGGTAATTTTGGGCAATGTTTTTTTGAAGTGTTGATAGTTGATTCTTCAAATGTAGAAGAGTTGTGAGGACGGTTTTACTTTGGATGTAGTGAGTAAAGTAATTTGGAGTTTTTTTAAGGGAATTTCTTATCTATTAAATAGGGTGGAAAAACATTATGAAAAATCTAAAATGTCTTTTAAAATTTAGGGATCTATCTTCGTATGTACATTGTCTTAAATTAAAATGTTAAATAATTCGGAAATGCATCTCTGAAATATTTTAACACATACGTCATGCATCCTTATCTAAAATGTCTATTTTACACATTTATTGTTCCAGAGATGCATCTTCGTTTAAGGTTAAAGGAGATGCATCTTCGTACCCTATCAAACAGTGCAAGTTATGTCTGGTTTATGGTTATTCAGATCAAAATGACGATTTATAAATATTAAGCACTCTGTTATGTGATGAGCATTAAACCAAACAATTGATATGTAAAAAAATGACATATATAAATCCAAATAGTTAAAAAAATGACATATATAAATGAAAGTCGAAATATACAATAAAGTAGAATGAAGTCAAACTAAAATACAATCGATAATAAATCCAAAATATAAATACTATATACTACTGCGTATGCCGAACTACAACTCCTTGGAATCCTCAGGCTCCTCGGGCTCTGCTACCCCCATCCTTTGACGTTGTCTTGGATACATCATTGCCTCTCGTGCCTCCTTCATAATGGCATCTAGGACCTTCCTCACCTCTTACCTATCAAGGAAGATACTTTTGTCCATGTCTACCTGCACAATCTCCATAATGTAACGACATATAGGCAAGACATCAGGAGCATGATCTAACAGTGCCAGCTCCTCCTCTAGTAACTCCTGATGAGCTGGCCTCGATGGATCTCCTAGAGTAGTTTTCACCATATACGGATGTGACACCCTGAAGAACCACCTAATGTACTCGTCGACATGGCTCTTGTCTCTCTCAATAATGGTAATTTGTGTCTCCTGTGATACCAGATGACTAAGATAATCATCAAACATGGCATCCATTTCTCTACGTGTTATAGCAGGAGGAACAGATACAATAGGGTGTTTGGGAATAGTCTAAGTGTAGTCGAACTGTCGCATGATGCGCCCAGGAATATGATGAAATGCCAGACATGAACCACAAGCCAACCATCCAAAGTATAACACTATATCATCAAAGGGTCCCAACTCACGGGGGTCGACATAGTTGTTAAAATGCACATCCTTAACAATCAAGTGGTCAAGATGCGCTCTGAACGGCTATATCGCCTGCTTTCCTCCAAGTCGAGAAAATGCAAAAGCACGCGACATATATAGAAGAGTTGTCGGAGAAGTACAAAAAATGCTAGAGGATCCAAGCTTGAAGTGTTGGAATACACGAATCATCAGTAAGGGCGTTGCAAAAATGTAATGAAAATGACATACAAACATTAAAAGAACAATAAATATTATCGTTAGTAGTGTGATGCTACTTGTGACCTTCTTCGTCTTCCATCTACAACCTTTTGATAACTTCAAGTTCAAGTAGACCAAAAAAGTTGTCCCCCAATTGTACTCTTGGATCCACTCAAAGTCCTCGAAGTACCGTAGGTCGACGACATCCACATAAGTGACACTATTGTTCATAAAAATCACAGTGCCAACCAAATATAGTAGGTATATTTTCATAGCATACGCTCTATGGAGTCCCACCTACTTGTCATCTGTATATAGCTCTTTCAGAAATTCAAACCTAGCATGAGCTCCTCTGGTTTTTTCAAACTCCCTCATGGCATCCTCTAGGTCAACTCCCAGATAGTCTACCATCAACACGAGTGCCTCATCTTTGCTAATCCTCCCACGATCTAAAAGTTTCCCCTTAATTGGAAAATGCAACAAATGCAACACATTGTCGAGTTTGATAGACATCTCACCAAGTGGTAGATGAAATAATGGCATCTCAGTGTGTTGTCTCTCCACAAATGCATTAAGCATTTTGTGGTTGACTGTAACATAAACAATTTTGCACAAGTCTTTCATCCTAGAGAGGGAAAAAACAACCTAAAACCACTCGTCATTAGGGTGAGGAAAGTTAGTAAGCTTCCTCCCATGGTTAATAAACCTCAGCAGATTACACTCCTGTAAAAAAATAAATATATGTCAGAAAGTTGTAATATAATAATAAATGCAATTAAAAAATAATGAATCCAACTAATTTTACCTCTCAGTGATGTGTCAGTAGATGACACCCGTCTCCTACGGTTAGAAGAAGATAGAGAAGCATGAGCCTTAGAAGTGATGCACCTGCAAGAACCTAGCTAGAGTAAACAAGAGCCTCTGAAACCTGACTTTTCTCCCTATGGACTGATGCATGATGTGCAATCCTCTTGTGACTCAGTATGTCGTCTCTGGCAGCCACAATGCATGTAATTCAAACAAAAAAAGTGTCTGACATTTGCTATAAGTAACCCCACGAGTAAGAAAAGAAAAAAACATATAGATAAATTATGGAGATGCGTCTCCGTTTACTAGCAATCCAAATGTTGAAAAATTCCAGAGATGCATCTCCAAAATTTCCTACAACTTTCAGGTTCGTCAATGGCAGTAACGCAGGCTACCAAACCCCCAAAAATAAAGCATTGGTCATTATTTTTAACTATCAAACACGTTTTTCAGTATGTATAAACTATCATTCATGCAATTTTTACTCATTTCTTACATAAATCATCAATTTCTACTCAGTTATACAAAAACTCAAAAAACTTTTCATAAATTAAAAACTTACGAATTGAGAGTTTACTTCAATATTGAATGATGTCTTTGATGATAATGGAAAGAGTTTTGAACTTGGTTGATTGATTTTAAGAGAGGGTAGTTGAGAGAGTTTGAGAAAAAATTTAGTATTTTTTAAAAATGAGGAAGGAGAAGGGTTCTGGTGCATTTTAGAATCAATATCTTTCATAGATGCATCTCTGAAATATTTACAAAGATGCATTACCAAAGTTTTTTAACGTTTAGCGGGGAAATTTTTGTATTTTTACGTGGTGCCCTAGTAATACATAGGGTGCATTAAGAAATTCCCTTTTTTAATAAAGCCTTGTGTATTAAGAAAATAAAATATTATAAAAGAGGGGGCGAAGCCTCCGACCCATCAAAACGAAAAAGATTTAAAGAAATACATTTTTAATTTATTTTTTACAAAGTCCTTCCTAATGTTAAGAGGAGTAGGTTCAAAAATGATTAGAGAATTCAATGAATCAAAGATTAACAAAAATGTTTGCATATTAATTATCTTCTCTATAGGTATGAGAAATGTAAAAGTTTCTATGTTCAAAAAATCTATACAACTGTTCCATTTATTTCTTACTTTCAAAGGTACCAAAAGATTAATTGTATAAGGTTTGCACCACAATGTTTGATTCAGTTTCAATCCAAAGCTTTGTCCAATAATTTTCAATTGCAATTTCCATGGCTTTAAGGATGGTAGAGAACTCAACAAGAGTTGAAGATGACCAAGTGACTTTATCAGTAAAGGCTAAGATGAAGTTTCCATGCTTATCTCCAAAAGTTCCACCATAACCGATTGAAAGGGGATCGTGATTGTATACACCATTATAATGGCATTTTATCCAATCAAGAGGAGGAGATTGTCAAATTACTACTATGATTGTAGGAGCTTTTGGAGGTTTAACGAGGATATTTAAAGCCATGATCATTTTAAAGTCATATAGAGATGGAGATGAGGTGGTAGAAGAGTTAGCTCCAATCAATAACACTTGATCTTTGATATTGGGTATTGGTTACATGAAATTTGGAATGTAATTTTTGAACATGGCCCAATTTTGAGCTTCCCACAAATTGGTGATGATGAAAGTGATGAAGCATTCAGGAACAAAGATCATTGCTTTAACCGATTTCTAGTGCAAGCAAGCCACCAATCTTATAATGTGTTTGGAGGATTGGAAAACCCGATTCTGTTATAGTAACAAGATAAAAGTCTCTTGGAAAAAGGGAAATCAACAAAGAACTCTGCAACTTTGGAGTGCATAGAGATTTCTTAGCTTTGAATGCATTCTAGACTGGTTTCAAGGATTTGAGGTAGGTCACACCAGAGTCCTACCAAAAATTTATAGAAGTTCCTTTCCCCAGAGATCAAGAGGAGTGATTATTGATGGTGTTGTATTAAGTTTTGGTGCAAAACCAATGAGTCAATAAGATATGTTTTGTGTGGGTCACCAAAATAAGTGAGCCCACTTAATCTTATTATTGTTATTATTAAAAGAGAAGAAGAAAAAAAGGGAATTAGCTTTGTGGGCCAAAGCCCATGAAATGGTTAAAGGGTTTTAACCCTTGTGTGTTAGATATAACAGGAGCAAGGGGGAAGAGACCTGCAACGTGAACGACTCTACAGACAGAGAGAAGAATATCAAAGAGTGTCTCTTTATTGTTGTGTCGTAGAACCCGTTGAGGGGTTAGTTGATTTGATATCCACCTTGTACAGTGAAGATTATATTTGCTCTATTGATCCCTGGTGGTTCCAGGAGGACTTATGGTGTTCCCATTAATTTATTAGTGGAAGATTTATTGGCTTGGTCCCGTGGGTTGTTTTCCCTTTAAGGGTTTTTTCTCACGTTAATAATTCTGGTGTCTCCTTATTTTATTTGCTCTATTTTATGCTTATTATTGTTGTCTGAGCAATTTTGTTTGGAGCTTATTTTTAACTGCACGCAGGGGTAAAGTTGATCCAACAGTTTCCGCATTTTATTACTATCTTGTATATTTGTTTTCTTTCCCAACAGTGGTATCAGAGCTCCTTGGTTGGAGTTCTGTTTGGTGCTATTAAAATGGGTGAAGGTGATATGGCTGGTACTATGCTGAAATTGGATTCTTCCACTTATTCTATTTGGAAATCCCGGATGGAAGACTTGTTGTTCTGTAAGGACTTGTATGATCCCATTGACGGAGACGGTACTAAGCCAGATGATAAATCTGTTGCAGAATGGACAAAGGCAAACAGAAAAACAATTGCATGATCAGTCAATGGATAGATCAGAGCATTTATCATCATGTGTCTAGTAAGACTAGTGCCCACAGTCTGTGGAAGAAATTGAAGGACATGTTTGAGTCCAAGAATGCACATAACAAGGTATTTTTGTTTTGAAGACTGGTTAATCTGAAGTACAGGGATGGTTCTTCAGTGGCAGAGCATATGAGCAGTTTTCAGAATCTTATGAATCAACTGACTACTATTGAGATTAAACTTCCTGATGAGCTACTTGCTTTGTTGTTGCTTAGCTCATTGCCATACAGTTGGGAAACATTGGTGGTATCTCTGAGCAATTCCACTAATGGAAATATGACTTTTGATACTATGAAAGAAGCCCTATTGAATGAAGAAATCATGAGGAAGGGAAACAATACGGCTAGTTCATCGACTCACACAGAAGCCTTGGTTATTGAGTCTCAGGAGAGAAGCCAACATAGAACCTCTCATAAATCTAATGACAGAAGCAAGTCAAGAGGACAGTCAAGGCCCAGGAAAGACATCAGCTGCTATCATTGCAACAAAGCAGCTCATATGATAATATAATGCAGGTTGCTTAAGAGGGAGAAATCAAGGGAAAGAGGCAATGATAATAAACAAGATAAAGACACAGCTGCAGTTGTATCTGATGGTGATGTTGTTGTTGTTTACGAAGATGATTTAGTTAATCTCGCATGCCAAGATTATGAATGGGTTGTTGATTCAGCTACCTCATATCATGTTACTCCTCATCGTGAGTATTTTTTATCCTATACTACTGGAGATTTTGGGCAGGTAAAGATGGGTAATCAAGGGGTAAGCAAGGTTGTTGGCATTGGAGATATCTGGGTAGAAACTAATGTTGGATGCAAGCTGCACTTGAAGAATGTTAGGCAAATTCCTGATATGCGCCTCAGCTTGATTTCAGTACAGGTACTTGATGATGATGGTTACCATAATTCCTTTGGCGATGGTAAATGGAAGTGCACCAAGGGTACTTTGGTGGTAGCAAAGGGAGTGAAGAAAAACACCCTTTACTGGACTTCTACAAAATTGTGTGCTCCTCAAGTGAATGAAATTGAGGATTGTTCTACAGAGCTATGGCATAAGCAGCTCGATCACTTGAGTGAGAAGGGACTTGACACTCTTGCAAGGAAAAATCTGCTTCCGGTGAAAGGTACACCTCTCAAAACTTGCTCTGATTGTATTGTTGGTAAACAACATAAAGTTTCTTTCCGCACTCACCCTCCTCACAGGAGGTCACATATCTTGGATTTAGTTCACACTGATGTTTGCTCTATAGATGTTAAATCCCTTAGTGGCTATTCTTATTTTGTGACATTTATTGATGATCACTCCAGAAAAGTGTGGGCTTTTGTTTTGAAATCCAAAGATCAGGTACTTGATATGTTCAAACACTTCCATGCAAGTGTGGAAAGAGAAACAGGTAAAATGTTGAAGTGTGTCAGAGCAGATAATGGTGGTGAATCCAGAGGGCCATTTGAGCATTATTGCAGGGAACATGGAATCAGGCTTGAGAAGACAGTTCCAAAGACTCCACAGCACAACGAAGTTGCAGAGAGAATGAACCGCACAATTAATGACAGAATCAGATGCATGCTCTCCCATGCAAAATTGTATAAATCATTCTGGGGTGAAGCATTGAGAACTGCAGTAGATTTGATCAACCTTTCTCCTTCAATTCCTCTTGATGGTGATGTTCAAGAGAGGGTGTGGCAAGGGAAAGATGTCTCATATAATCACTTGAGATTGTTTGGCTGCAAGGCATTTGTTCATATTCCCAGAGATGAGAGGTCCAAGCTTGATGGTAAATCAAAACAGTGTATCTTTTTGGGTTATGGCCGTGAAGACTTTGGTTACAGGTTTTGGGATCCGGTTAACAGGAAAGTCCTTAGAAGTCGAGATGCTATTTTTGTTGAAGACCAAACCATCAAAGATGTTGACAAGAATGAAAATCAGAAACAGGTTATCCACAGGTACATTGATGTTGATCTAGAGCCTCCTACCATAGTCAATAATAATGGGGGAGATGTGAATGCAGATGTAGACAATGCAGGTGATGTTCCTGAGCCACAAGTTGATGAAGAAATTAAACAAATTCCACCAGAGCAACCTCCTGGGCCAGTGAGAAGATCCACCAAAGAGCACCATCCTTCACAGAGATATCCTCCTCATGAATATGTGATGCTTACTAGTGGGGGAGAGCCACAAAGCTTTGAAGAAGCTATGTCACATGAAGAGAAAGACAAGTGGTACAAAGCCATGCAAGAAGAGATGAAATCCTTACATGAGAACCACATATTTGAGCTAGTGAAGCTACCTAATTGTAAGAGAGCACTCAAGAATAAGTGGGTGTTTAAATTGAAGTCAGAAGAAAATAGCTCACAGCCAAGGTACAAGGCAAGGTTGGTTGTGAAAGGATTCAGTCAGAAGAAAGGTATAGATTTTGAAGAAATTTTTTCACCTGTGGTCAAGATGTCTTCAATCCGAGTTGTACTTGGTTTGGCAGCTAGTTTGAATTTAGAGGTTGAGCAACTTGATGTGAAGACCGCATTTCTCCATGGTGATTTGGAGGAAGAAATTTACATGGAGCAGCCTGATGGTTTTGCAGTCGAAGGTAAAGAGAAGCTTGTCTGCAGATTGAAGAAGAGCTTGTATGGTCTTAAACAAGCTCCAAGGAAATGGTACAAGAAATTTGATTCTTTCATGGTGGATCATGGGTATGCAAAAACTTCTTCTGATCATTGTGTGTTTGTGAAGAAATTCCCTAGTGAGAAACTTATTATCCTTTTTCTCTATGTCGATGACATGTTGGTTGTTGGTCATGACATGAAAGAGATTGATCATTTGAAAAGAGAGTTGAGCAAGTCCTTTGCAATGAAGGATTTAGGCCCTGCAAAGCAAATCCTTGGCATGAGAATTACACGTGACAGGAAGAATTGCAAATTGTGGTTATCACAGCAAAAGTACATTGAGAAGGTATTGGAGAGGTTTAATATGTCAAATTCAAAACCAGTTGGCACTCCACTTGCAGGTCACTTCAAATTGAGCTCTATGCAATATCCTACAAGTGAGAAAGACAAAGAAGAAATGGAGAGTACTCCGTATGCATCTGCAGTTGGTAACTTGATGTATGCGATGGTGTGTACACGTCCAGATATTGCTCATGCAGTTGGCGTGGTCAGTCGTTTCCTCTCTAATCCTGGAAAAGAACATTGGCAAGATGTGAAATGGATACTCAGGTATCTCAAAGGTACTTCTGGAGTCTGTTTGTGCTTTGGAGGTGGTAAGCCTATGTTAGATGGTTTTGCAGATGCAGACATGGCTGGTGATGTGGATTCTAGGAAGTCTACTTCTGGTTATATGATGACTTTTACAGGGGGAGCAGTGTCATGGCAGTCTAGATTGCAAAAATGTGTTGCTTTGTCTACTACAGAGGCAGAGTATATTACTGCCACAGAAGCTGCAAAGGAACTCTTTTGGATGCAGAAATTCCTACAAGATTTGGGTCTCTCACAGGAGAAATATATTTTATATTGTGACAGTCAGAGTGCAATCCATCTCAGCAAGAACTCGACTTATCACTCAAAGTCGAAGCATATTGATGTTCGGTATCATTGGATACGCGATGCGCTGGAGATGAAGAAATTTTCATTAGAGAAAATCCATACTGATGAGAATGGTTCAGATATGATGACAAAGGCCTTACCTATGGAGAAGTTCTCTACTTGCAGAAAGAAAGCAGGTTTGGTCTCCTATGGTCTCCCTTTAATTTGGTGAGGGGGAGAATTGTTGTGTGGGTCACCAAAATAAGTGAGCCCACTTAATCTTATTATTATTATTATTAAAAGAGAAGAAGAAAAAAAGGGAATTAGCTTTGTGGGCCAAAGCCCATGAAATGGTTAAAGGGTTTTAACCCTTGTGTGTTAGATATAACAGGAGCAAGGGGGAAGAGAGCTGCAACGTGAGCGACTCTACAGACAGAGAGAAGAATATCAAAGAGTCTCTTTATTGTTCTGTCGTAGAACCCGTTGAGGGGTTAGTTGATTTGATATCCACCTTGTACAGTGAAGATTATATTTGCTCTGTTGATCCCTGGTGGTTCCAGGAGGACTTGTGGTGTACCCATTAATTTATTAGTGGAAGATTTACTGGCTTGGTCCCGTGGGTTGTTTTCCCTTTAAGGGTTTTTTCCCACGTTAATAATTCTGGTGTCTCCTTATTTTATTTGCTCTATTTTGTGCTTATTATTGTTGTCTGAACAATTTTGTTTGGAGCTTATTTTTAACTGGACGCAGGGGGAAAGTTGATCGAGCAGCTTCTGCACTTTATTACTATCTTCTATATTTGTTTTCTTTCCCAACAATATGATGCTTGACTATTCCATAAGACTAAAAATTCTGCCTTTGAGAATTCTGGCCATAGACTCTTCACTTGTTATCAGATCTGAACCAATCTTTAAGTTAGATGCCTCATTAAATATATTAAGGGATTTTCTACCTAAATCACCATGGGACTGAGGTTTGCACATTTCGTTCCAAGAAACCATTATTAGTTTCCTTTCTCTCACTACTCCACTCCAAATGAAGTTCCTAGCAGCTCTCTCAATGTATTTCAATAAGGCAATAGGCCAAGAATAAAAGGAAATGGTGTGAGTGGGTATACTTTGAATGAGGGACTTTACAAGCATTAATATACAAGCCATTGAAATGATATATCCTTTCCAAACAACCATTTTGGAAATGATTTTTTTGTCTCAAATAGGTTGCATATAAGACAACCTAACTCTACCCTAAAAATTAGAACTCCAAGGTAGATGAAAGGCATGAAGCCCTTAGTGAAAACTATCATCTGATGTGAAGAAGTCTAGCAGAAGATATGAAACCTGAATGAAAAGAAGATTTGACTATGTTTACTACTTAACCTTATGCAAGAAAATACTAGTTTAAATGATTGATTAGGACTTGTATGTTGGAGATATTTCTCATGTAGGAAATTAAAATATCATATGCATTGATGACATGTGAAGGAATGTACACACCTTTTCTAATTTTGATAAGCTTTAGGGAGCCATTCACAACTAGCTTAACTATGCTTCTACATAAAACTTCTTCTACAAGACAAAACAAAAGAAGAGATAACATATCTCTTTTCCTAATACCTCTTATGCATTTAAACTATGATGATAACCATTTATGGAAACAAACAGGAAGAATGAGGCTAGAATGCTTTGAATCCATTGGCAGAAGGTAACGATGAAACCAAATTTTTTAGAACATGAAGAAGAAATTTCTAACTTATGTTATCAAAAGCTTTTTCTATGTCCACTTAGAGGGATAGGTCGCCTCCAAAAGCTTTTCTTTCGAGATGGTTTATGGCTTCAGAAGCTAGATAAATGAAATCTTTGACGCATCTACCTTGGACGGAACTTATTTTCTTTACGAATATTAAAGATGACATGATAGTAGCTAGCCTATCAAAAATGATATTTTAGATAATTTTGAACTTGAAATTGGCCAAGGCAACGAGCCTAAATTATCCATTGTGTGTCAGCTTCTTTGGATTTAGCCAGCAAAATGATAGTGTTGTAATTGTATTTAGGAAGGATTCAACCAACTTAAAGAATTGAAGAACTTCATTTCTAACATAATTCTAAATAATAGGCTAATAGGTTTGGTAGAACACTACTCCAAAGCCATATGGACCTGGAGCATTGTCTTTCCTTAGGTTAATAAATTCCATTTTTATTTGCCCAAACAAAGGAATCCTAGTTGCTGCACCCTAAAATTTGCCCTCTCTTTCTCTAACCTTAACTGGTCTTTGCTTCGCATTCATACGCATTTCCATTAGGTCATAGCCCATAATCCTATGTTGCATTGATCTTCTAAGACATGAGATCGAAGGACTTTCTCGTTATTGGTGTTTGCCCTACCCAGAGGTGATTAAGTTGGTTCCTACTTCAGTCAAGTTGAAGCAGGGGTTGAATTCTGTTCATTGTAATCTTCTTGTCAAAAGATAATTAAGTATCCAGTTTATCATCTTCAAGAATTCTCAAGAGCGGTAGATGTTTAGGGTTTCTTCATCGATTCAATTGAGAGGGTTGCAGATTAGGGCTTTCATGTCAAAGATGTCTTAGGGGTCGTATTTGTCGCTATATTTGTCTTATATTTATGTCTTATATTTATCTTCAGGGTGTCCTCCAGGAATGGTTATAGTGTTGATATCATTCATCTCTAAGGGAGATATATCTTCTAGCATAATATCAACATTATGGGACTTATTTTGCTTCAATGTTGGTGGGACCACTATAGAGCATAGCCGTAGTGCTTTATCTTTCTTGTGCATGGTCGAAAAGGCATCAACTGGTGTACTTGGCTCACATTTACAAGACATCATTGATATTGGGTTTGGCCGTTGGTCTAAAGTTGATCTTTTGCTAGCAAGGACAAATTGTCTTGCTATTTGAAGACGATAAGACATAGTTGTTAGAAAATAATATTGTTCGGATATTTGGCATTCTTGAAAGTTTAATTACTTTTTGTTTCAACAAATATTTGATATGTTGCTGCCGACAAAGAAATAACTGCCATATATGTTGTTCACCCTATTCCAGAAACCATACCAAGCTGAAATAAAAATGTTCACCAAACTGAACCAGAACTACATCACAATGAATTTGAATTCGAGAATTGATTTGCGCAAATGGATTTGAATCCTCCTCACAACCATATCACGAACTGAAAAAATCAAACTAAAACCCAAGCAACTATTTTACCAAGTTATCGTCATGATCAACAACTTCACGTTTCAGGAATTGTTTTGGTTCCATGTTGTTTTGGTTTCTACAACTCCATTCTTAATTTGGATCATTTGCAGTTCAGGTTTGGAAATTCATCTCAATTCAGGATTTCAATTTTCGGTTTAGAATTGATTTTAGCTCGAAATTAATTTGCGTTTGGTTTGGATTATGTTTGGAACTGGTTTATGCTTCTCCTTGGCCGCAGATTCAGATTACTTTGGCTTGGAAATTGAAGATGATGATAACCTTAATTTTGATTTTGGTTTGGAAATTGAAGGAATTATGTGTGAGGTATTTGAGAAAAGAAAGAATGAAAAATGCTTCATGGTATATGTGTAACACCCCAAAATTTGCCTCCTCATTTCTTGGTTTACTGGGTTATATTTCTTTGTATTTTTGAATTTCTGCATATCATGGCATTGGTCCTCGAGGCATGGGATCAAGGTATTTCTAAGGTTCAGGGGTCTTTTTCATTGCAAGAGTTTAAACAACGAGCACTAGAGGCCTCGACATTTATTTTGTCCAACAATCGAATGGTCGATTTTATTTTTATTCAGCAAGTTATTTTCAGTACAGGAAATAGGTCACGGATTATCTCAGGCATTCTCACAGTTATAATGTCAAAGGGCAAGTTTCAGAGGCTTAATAGGGCTCAAAACGGGTGAAAATGGACGAATATGCAAGTTGCCCTCTAAATGGCACTATTTTTGAAAATTTGTGAGTGGTTAACCGATTAACCATTTTGCACTAGCAAATGATTAGTCAATTAACCAAAGGAAAATTTGCCCAGTAACGTGCATTTTCAATTCTGCCACTTTTGGGGTCTATTTTGATCTCTAGTGAAAATGATTTTACACCAGAAGAAGGATCTAGAATGACTCTAAATTTGGTTTAACTTTCAAAATCAATTCAAATTCCCTCCAATTTTCCATTCCTAATCTCATTCCAATTTTAATAACCTCATTCCAAACCATAATTCTACTCCTAACCAAGAGCCTATTTAAGTGAACTGGCTCCAAACCTCACCAAGAATTTCCAATTTCACATTTCACACTCTCTCATTCTTGAGATTTTGCTCTCAAAATTCTCTCAACTTTTCTCCACTCCAAAATCTCCATTAAAGCTCTTTTTCACTTGAGTTCTTTGATTCTTCATTGGAATCATTGAATTCTAGCAACTTTTGTCTGTGAAAGTTACTTGTCTTCCAAGCAACTTTTACCCCTAAAGGAGATTTCAAATGAATTTCTGGTCAAAATAAGAGTTGTTCCTCATTGTCTTAGCTTTCTATAAAGGTATGGTATGCCTTCATATGATTTGTGGAACTCTACTTATGGTCTTGTCAAGCAAAGGGTATTTTGGTCATCTGAGAATTACAGGTCATTTCAAGCCTATACCCAAAACTCATACAAGGAAGCTTCAAATGAAAAACTTCACAACATCAAACTTGCTCCAAATGACATTTTGAGTCTAGAAAAGTGACCATGAAAGTTTGAAAATGCTCATAGCTCAAGGTTTCAAATTTGGTGAATTTAATGAATAAAAAGTGACCTAAAATTGAGATTTTTTATAACTTGGCCAAATGGGATGAAATTATAGGTCATTTTGATTGGAAAAAATGTTTTAAGAACATTGGCAAAAGTAGATTTTTGATTTTGGTTCAAAATTTGGAAGTTATGCTTGGTTACTTATGTGTGAAGTTAACATATCCAAAATTCAAGGAAAGTGTGCACAAGAAGTTTCTATCAAATTCTAGAAAGGTCCATGAGTGTCTATATATTGAATTTAGAGGCTTCATTCAAGGGTTGGTGATTCATTTTGTTCATAACACATAGTTACACTTCATTCTTCCATTTTTGCAAATTCATCTCAAACTTCATCAAATCTTCATCAATTCCCAAAGTTCTTGATCCTATCATCATCAACATCTTTCATAGATCACATTTCCATCAAGATTTGGCTCAATTGAGGTAGAACTCGTGCTATCCAACTTCATCATCTTCAATCATCTTCAATTCATATCTTGATTTTCGTTTGGATTTGGATCTGATCTTGGAAGCAAGTTTATAAGTGATTCTTGGATCAATTTTGGCTTGTTCTTCACTTCCATTACAAGAAAGCTCTTGGATCTTGAAGACTTCTTGGGTTTCTATCTTGGATCTATCATTTTGTATTAGATCAACACTTACCAAAGCAAATATCATCTTTGAAGGTTGGTTAATCCTAGATTCATTCTTGTTTTGAGCTTATTTGAATAATCACAATGTAGATCTTCATGTTTTGATTGATTTTGGTGATTTTGATCTTTGTGATTTGTGATCTCAATGCTTAATTAAGTTTGATTGATGTTTGATCACTGATTTTTGATGTTGAATTCGTGCATAATTGATTATATGATCATTTGGATGATTGCACATTGAATTAATTACTGAAAGTGCTTTTCAATTGTTGTTTTTCTGCTTCTGGTGCAGTGTTAATCAATTAACCAGTTGCAGTACAAAACGGGTTAATCGATTAACTAATGTCATTTTTGAAGTTTTCAAGTGGTTAATCGATTAACCAGTTTGCACAGGCAAATGGTTAATTGATTAACACTGGACCAGAATGTGATTTTTGGTTGTTTCCAAGCATGTTTTGATTTCTTTCCACCTCTAACCTTCATGGATAGATATGATGCATTTGTATGGACTGTTTCTGACTTGTTTCATCATGCTTGATTGTTTGATCTCGATATTTTGACACGCGACTTTTGATTTCTGTTTGAAATGCTCAACATGTTCATGTTGTTTGATTGATGTGATGATCATATGCTTTTCTTGCTTGTATCATGTTAATTGCTAATTGTTGTTAATCATCTTGCTGAATTATGTGATACATGTTTGTATTCGCTTCCGTTTCTGTTTGTCGCATGTTCGTTTGATTTCCTAATCGATGTTTAATGCATGTTGATCTTGTTGATTCTTTATGATGCAATGTTGTTGAATAATGATGTTTGATTGTTGATGCTTATCCATTCTTGCATGATATTTGTTCATGATTGGTGCTTGCTCATACTTGTTTGCATTGAAACATGCTTGCTGCCATGCTTTTACAGTTTTTGTATTTTGAATTTGCATGTTGTTTATGCCATACTTGCTTGCTGCCTGCCCCTTTTAAACCTATTTTTATGCTGAATCGGTAGCTGTTAAATGCTGTATTGCTGCCTTGCTGGATTTTGTTGCTGTTTTGTGCAGAAGGCGTTGTTGTATCTGCTGTTTTTACCTTGTTTTCTTGCTTTTTGTCTTGCTTTTGTATGCTCCCTTAGGGTTCCTATTCCAAATTAATTTCTGATTAATTTTGGGATTATGATAGAGATTAGGAGTGCAATCTAAGCATGATAACAAGTAGGCTAGTCCTTTTTAACCTCAACCTTAGGTCCATCTTTTGCATGCTAACACTAGGATAGAATTCTCGTTCGCATCCCGACCTTAGGGCCACTTCTCATGACAATGTTAGGACAAAGTTTCGGTTAGACCTTTTGTGCGTCTTTCTCTCTTTTTATCTCAAAACAATGCTAACACACTTAATAAAGACGATGAACGTTGTGCGCCACGAGCCTTAAGCATATGGGAAATAATGAGTGAGGGGTTTCTCCTTACTCTTTAGAGTGTTTAGTGTATGCCCTGTGGGCGATATGTGACGCATTTGCTCCTATATCATAGTCTTTAGTGCTACGTGAATCACAAAGCAAACTAATTCACTTCACTAAAACACACAAACAAAATCAAACCTTTTCATCTTTCGGGATTTGTGTTTCAAACGCATTTTAAGAAAAAATACGTTACTTTTCCGTTCTATCACAGACAAGCATCGACCCTAACTGCTGGAATGGGAACTTGTTGTCACTCATAAAAAACACTTAACCAACCTGTGGTTTTGTAGTTAGTTGAACTACATTTGTTCTGATTTCTCATACCATATGAAGATACGTAGGCACAAAACAGTGATGTCTTGGCGAACAACCTTCTCCCATCACCCGTAGTTTTCTGAACTACGTTGACTCTGACTTTCTCATTGCACGAGGGAATACGTAGGCATAGGGCGGCAATGTACTATCAAGTCTCTTTATTTTTCCTTCGTTCTCGTTTCCATTTAGCAGTAGTTTATAGATAAACACATCATTTGATTAGATAACAAGCATTGATCCTGTTGAGTACAAAGGACGTGAGGGGTGATGACCTTGTCCTTGTGTAACCGACTCCTGAACTCAAGATTTGGTTGTGATGACCTTGTTTTTCCCGTTCTTCAAGTTTTCTTCGATCGTTTCCTTTCCCTTTCTTCGGGATAAATAAGGTATGGTGGTGAATCTTCTATTTTTCGTCGGGTGTTTTTCGCAGTTGCGACAGCTAGCGACTCTGCTGAGGAATTTTGGTTCCCTATGCAAGTCAATCCTAGCGCTTGTCTGTTTTGTGTCTTTGGGTGTTTACTTTTATGCAGTTATTTGCTTTTATGTACATTATCTGTTGTATATTATTGCATTTGCATTTTATTGTTACATATTATATTATGTTGTTGTTGTGTTGTTGGGTGGGTTGTTCCATGAGAGATAAGCCCAATACCCAGGCTTGCGTATACACACAGGATTAGTGTGGACTTGTGTGGCATTTAGTAATGTAAGAGTTCGCGCGAAATTCACGAAATACACATGTGAAATGGGATGGGTTTTGCAGGAAATTTTGACCTTTAACCAACCCGGTTTTCTGGTTTTCTTGTCAGAGCGAACCTTTGTTCTTGGATATTCCAATTTCTATCACCTCAGTGTTCTGGTTTTCAGAGCTTTCTTATCAGAGTGGAATTTGTAGTATATTCAGTTAATAGCACAACAATAATCTTGAGCATTGGATACCTTGATCCCATGTTTGTATCTACATAATTATCCTGCATTTAACATTGCATGTTTGTGTTTTTTACAGGTTCTTCTCTCTCCTTTGATTTTGGTCCTGGTTTTCTGTAGAGATGGAGGCTGAGAAAAAGATGATCATTTTATACAAGTTTTTGTCATCATATTTGGGACCTTTATTTGGTCTAATTGCCATGGTTGATCCCGGTGTTCTTGAGGTATTCAGAAGGGATTATGGGAGGATTTTGAGTCTTGTCCGCAAGGTCACAAGCTATGAGAAGGGAGCCATTCTCACTCTATTACAGTTTTATGATCCTCCACTACGATGTTTCACCTTCCCAGATTATGTGTTAGTTCCGATTTTGGAGGAGTTTGCTTTTATCTTGGGAGTTCTGGTTCAGGATGAGGTTCCATTCTTTCATTCAGAGGAAGAATCTGATCTCAAGAAGTTTTCCAATTCTCTTTATTTGAGCACATCTGATTTGGTTGATCATGTCGTCAATGGAAATGGAGTTTCTAGCTTTACCTTATCTTTCTGGGTGGATAAAGCCTGGAAGTATGCTGTAGAGGGTTGTTGGATGGTTTTTAGTGCTATCTTGGCTTTGTGTATCTATGACATTGTGTTGTTTCCTAACATACCAGACTTTATTGATATGGATGCCTTTCGTATTTTTGTCTCCAAGAATCTTGTACCTACTCTCCTAGGAGACTTATATCATTCAGTGCATTACAAGAACGAGAAGAGGAGAGGAAATATTATTTCTTGTTGTATACCACTTCTCCGTAAGTGGTTTATGGATCACATTCCTCGTTTTGAAAGTTTATTTGATTCGAGGAATTCATCTGAATGGTCAAAAAGATTCATGGGTTTTACGACCAAAGATATCATCTGGTTTAACCAAGATCTGCTTGGTAAGGAGATTATCTTCAGTTGTGGTAACTTCCCCGATGTGCCTTTAATGGGAAGAAATAGGGGATAAACTACAACCATTCTCTCGTCGTCCGACACCTTGGGTATACTTTGAAAAGGGACCTTCGAAGGATGATGAAGTGCAAGAATCTTTGTACTTGACTTGCATAGCTGAACCTGACATTCTAGTGAGATTCATTGATGCGTGGGGTAAAATACACAAGAGGGGGAAGCTTTCTCTAGGGAAGAGTGATTATAGAGCCTATGATCTTTACATGGAATGGATTTAGAAGAGGGTTGAGGAGATACTTTTTCCATTCTCTGTTGAGAAATCCTTGTATTCTTTGTTGATTGAGCAGCCTACAACGATTGACATCCTGAGATACAACTAGCTTTAGGTACAGAAGGAAGCGTTGTGCAAAGAGAATGAAGAGCTGAAAGAGAAGATCAGTCAGTTGAAGCATGATATAGGTGAAGCTGTTTACTTGGCTAAGATGAAGTCAAAATCTTTAACCAAGCTGAAAAAGGAGCTATCTGTCACAACTGCGAAAAACAACCGGCGGAAAAACAGAAGAGTCGCCACTTTTGTTATTTATCCCAAAGAGAGGGAAAGGAAACGATAAGAAAAACCTAAAGAAAAAGGGAAAGACAAGGTCATCGCAACCATGTCTGAATTCGGGAGTCGATTACGCAAGGGGAAGGTATTAGCACCCCTCACGTCCATCGTACTCGACGGGATCCATGCATTGTTGTCTATCTAAAAGGGTGTTTTTATACTATCTAGCTAAAGGCTTAAGGACAAAAGAAAAAGAAAAGAGAAGTGACTTGGCAGAGCATCGCCGCTCTGTGCCTACGTACTCCCTCGTGCAATGGGAAAGTCAGAGTCAACGTAGTTCGACTAACTACGGGCAAAAAGGGGGGAAGGTTGCTTGCTAAGACATTGCGTCTTATGCCTACGTACTTTCATCTGGTATGAAAGATCAGAGCGAACGTAGTTCGGGCTAAAAGGACCACAGGCTGGTTCAAAAGTTTTTAGGCCCGAGTAGGGTTAACAAGTAGTTCTAGCAGTTGGTGTATGCAGCTCGACCATTGGAGACTTAGGCGTTACTGTTTGAGGTAGAACTAAAAGTTAACGACACTCTGTTATCTGAAAAGATTCTCTTGATTAAGATCCCGATGGATGAAAAAGGTTTGAAGTGTTTTTGTGTTTTTTAGAGAAGAAGTATTTTGAACTTGATTTGTAACTCATGTTGCACTAGAGACTATGACCTAAGAGCGAATGCGTCGTATATCACCCAAAGGATGTACACTAAACACTCTAGGTCATTGAGAGGAGGCCCCTTAATTACCATTTCTCAAGTAGCTTAAGGCTCGTAGCGTGCCACACTTGTCATTCTTTATTAGATGTTTTATGAATGTTTGAAGATGAGAAGAGAAGAAAGGACACTAATGGGAGACTAATCAATCCTAAAAGTTATCATGCAAAGTGGACTTAAAGTTAGGATTAAAAGGGAACTACCTATTGTTATTATGCATGGTTAGGCACCTAATGTCTATCATAACCTCAAGAGGTTAGAGAACTTATGGGGATCATGGCAAAGAAAAACCAAAGAAGAAGAAGAAAAGAAAGCATATGCAAATGAAAATGCAAACATAAGATACACAAATAGAATGAAAGTGGGAGGAAAATAGTGTGGGGCAGTAGCCTCCACAAGCTCATCTCAACCAAGCATGCATATGGAAATGCAAGAAAAGAAAAGAAGAAGAGCACAAGAAGAAACCAACCAAACAAGAACAAATCACACAAAGATGCACCAAAGTAGGATGAAATGACCTAAGTCAAACAACATCAACCACACCACAAGAACTATACCAAAATGAAATGTAAAACAAAACCCAAATCCAAGTGAGTATGGGAGACCAAATGAGGGCAGCAAGGACTTTATAATGGGTACTCAACCATAAGAATCACTCATCAAAAGCAAAGAAGCACCAAAAGTGTCCTCAAGGATTCATCATTCTAGGTATGCTTCAAATACCTCCAAAGGAGGGACCAAGCCACCTTAAATGACACTCCAAGGTAATTGGGCAGAAGGTAAAGACGAAGGGGAAAGCTCAAAAGAAAAAGAAAACCATAACAAAAAGAAATGCAAACAAAAACATAAAGGAATGCAAACAAACTACACATTGAAACCCTAATTGAAAGCTCAAAAGAAAACAAACAAATGAACATGGAAGAAACAATATCATGACCTAAATTGAAAAAATCATCCCTAACATGTTAAAAACATGAAACAAAAGGTATTGAGATCTCAAAGGATCCAAAAATGTCATATCCAAGTCAAACTAGGTCAAGGTACATGTAAGAACCTCCCTTGGAGGTAACTTGACTTGCAAGTTACCTCAAAAATAGGAAAATGGTTCAAAAATAATCAAATAAAATGCACAAGGTACCTAAACATGTTGGCAAATAGAGGCCAAAAGCTCAAAGAAAATATCCCCTCAAAGCACCAACAAAAGAAAATAATATTCAAGATCTACCACTTAGAAATGGGAGAATCGAGGGTCAAAAGAAAAGCACCAAAAGTCAACCCTAAATTCAACCAACCAGGGGAAAAATGGTCATCAAAAATTGTTCAACTCATCATGGATATGATGATCAATTTTCATTCATTGGATCAAAAAGGAATGAGATAAACAAAATAAAGAACAAACAATATCACAATTTAACTCATTTAAAAACACCTCCAATGTTTAATTATATTTAAAAATGAAAAATAATCTAAAAAATAAAATAAAAATTGTCTAAAAAAAATAGACATCTCAAGGTTTGTAAAAAATATTTTTGTGAATTTTTTAGAACATTGGAGATATTTTTAATGAATTAAATGTAAACAAGAATAAAAGAAAAAACTAAAAGAAATAAAAGAAAAAGAAAATGCAAGGAAAAAACAACAGCCAATGGATCAGCCTACTTGTCAACAGATCTGAGGATCTAGAGCGTGCCACGCAAGCGCTGGGGAGGTTTAAGTGAAACACAGCGTTTCACTGGGAATTAGGTGTGGTTAGTTGACTCACGCACACGGTGAGTCTTAATCCTGGGCATCCATCTCAAAAGTAATCACATCCAACAGCCTACACCATGCCACGCAAACCAAACCCTAGTCAACATTCTAGGAACAAATCTCAAGCATTGGATCAGTGTACCAAGTCAAGGAAGTCAGCCAGATCGTGTGGCTAGAATATCATCTTCTCCAATTCAAACCTGAGAGATGGAGGGAAGCTCAGTGGTGGCCGGAGAAGACTCTGGTTGTCTTCTCCGGCGAGGGGAACAGTGCACAGATGCAAAACCTGACCAAACTCAAAAAATCCTATATGGAAATTCATCTACAACTCACGAGGATCATGAATCCGTGGCTATTTTCCATTAATTCCTCACAACAAATTCAAATCGAAGACAAACAGATTTGTGCATCAAGAACAAAAGTTCACCAAACTCACTCAATTTTGTCCAGAAATCATCTACGTGTTATGGAGATCATGGATCCATAAACAATTAAGCAAAACAACACAAGAACAAGCCATACCAGATCAAAACTGTTTGGAGCTTCATCCAACAATCATCACCAATGCCAGTTCGTTTTAGTGATTAATGATTTACATGTTGTCTAGGTCTCAAGTATGTAAAAATGGCAGAGAATCATGGCATGTTAAGAGAGTAAGGTTAATTTGAAAATACCTAGTGGAGAACTTCCACCGAGCCTTCAATTGATGCTTAAGCTTTGATCGCGACTTTCCGAGTCTAATCGAATTAACTGCAAGTGTACAGTCTATCGCGTAGTAATAAAGATATCGATCCCACAGGGACTCGTAATCAATCTAGTATGATCAGATGTTACTGTGTTTATCTAGGTTG
Source organism: Lathyrus sativus (assembly GCA_963859935.3). Taxonomy (NCBI): domain Eukaryota; kingdom Viridiplantae; phylum Streptophyta; class Magnoliopsida; order Fabales; family Fabaceae; genus Lathyrus; species Lathyrus sativus. The sequence goes on along the minus strand of OZ012741.1, from coordinate 34,909,885 downwards.
TTAATGGTTTAAGGGGAAATATGCAAGAGTAAAGGCTAAACTAAAGAAAGGCTAAAATTTTTTCTTAGAATAATAATGCGGGTAATCGGTATGCAATGACATAGTGCTCCGAGGGTTCGACAGGTTACCGGCGTGGTTTAATAATTTCAAAATGGCTTTCAGAAGAAAATAATAGTTTAAAGACTTTTGTCTCACGATGGTTGTTGACGCTAGTCACAACTCTAAGGCGGAACGTATGCTTTCGCTATCCCGTTCGGGGTTAAAATTTATTTTTGAAAACCATTGACTTCTAATCTCTTTTAAAATGCTTTCGCTATGTTTAAAATAGATGCTCAGTTTTTACTATCTGGTCCTAGCCTCAGCTTTCGCATGTCGGTTCATACCTTAGTGAATATCCCACTGTCGTGGCGAGGTTGCTTTAAATAAATTCTCACTGTCGCGACGAAGTTTAGTTTAACAGTTTTGGTTTAAAAACTAGAGCCAGAAACAAGTTTGAAAAAGAAAGATTACGCCGGTTATTATCGAACCTCGTTCTACTAGTTCATTACATACCGATCGATGCGGTTTTAGCTATACATAAAGTTTAAAGCATGCATAATTAAATTTAAAGAGCAGAACAATTAAACATACATATTAAACAAATATAATTAATTAATAATAACGGAACCTATAAATAATTCTGGTTCGGCACTTGGATAATCCTCCACAATGTCGGCAGGATTACTCTTGTGACGAATAATTGTACGAAAAAGTGAAGAACAGAAATTACAACTGAATTCTGGAAAGGAAACAAAGGAAAGGAAGCAAAGCAGAAAAAAAACATAAGCAAGAAAATATCTCTGGTATTAAATCCGGCAGCACTTCGTGCTCTTCAATGTGGCCCCCTTGTTTCAGTCCCAAAGCTCTCTTTTTATAGTGAATGAATTGTACGTGAACTGCTTTTGGAAGTGCAATTGAGGGTCAGAAAATCCAGGGAGTCGTGCATTTGTTTTGGGCTTCTGTTACACGTTCTGGTAAGTGGATGTTATGCAGAAATTGTGGGTGTGACAGTCTTCAGGGAGCCATGACGCTCGTGAAGGCCATGACGGTCGTGAGGGAGTCATGACGATCGTCATGCTTGTGACGATCATAAGGGGCCTGTGACGACCGTCATATCAGTAAATTTTATTTCTGCTACTTTTCTCGTTCTTTTTCTTCTGTTATATGTCTTTTAGTGCTTGTTTTCCTCATCTTGCTTCATTTGAGTGATGACTTCATAAACCTGCAAAACACTTAACAAACAATGCGAATATGGTACGATATCGGGGTGAAATCGACCGTTAATAGTATGAAAATATGGCATTTTAATATATATGTTTTCGCGTTATCAAACTCCCCCAAACTTAAATCTTTGCTTGTCCTCAAGCAAAAAGCCTAAGAGCTGAGACGATGTAGCCACACAATGCGTTCTTTTGTGTTTTCAAAGTCGCTTCAGAGGCGCTGAGTCAAGAATTCGAAGATGATTCATAACAACAACTATACGAACTTGACACTAAGCAGAAATGCTCTCGAAGGCCTCCTCCTTATACGACCAGGTTCCAATCATGCTGCTATAGCTCGGCGTTAAGTTCATCGTACTAAGTTCTACCCAGTTTCGTTCAAGCGCAATCACATTAAGCCCTTTACCTCTTTTCGCGCACGTAGTGGAATAGCCTGTTGGTGACTTCGGTCTTTTCTTTCTACGGGGTCTGGTGCACGAGTGTGGTACCCTATGACATGCTCACTTTGTAAGTTGTGGGGGATAAAACTGTGATTCTCCCTACCGAGTCCATAACCAGAGACCTACGGACCAACTGACAAGGAACTTCTTTTCTTTTATGAGCTCACTTTTTCTTTTCTTTTTGGCATTTCGAGACGTCAGAGGTAGATAAACACTACATGGCTGCGGAGTAATTCTTTTCTTTACGATCTTACCGATCACTTATTTGCATCGGCTTTCCACGTGGTACACGCTTAAGGCGGTGCTGACTGCTTTTATAAACTACTAAGGGATTCGCTTGGTGCTCGAACCTGAGGCTTCGGTACAGTAGGTAGTGGAACTGACTCGCATAAACCTGAGGTCTAAGGTGTCCAATTGGTATGGATATCGTTAGTGATCGTTTTCGAGTTTTCTTAACTTGGCCTTAATCTAGGCGCACCAGATGTTTGCATCGAAAAAGTTTTCGTATAGCTCGAGTAAAGAAGATTAAGCTGGGGAAGTTCTTTTAATGGAAAAGAATATAAAAATATGCGCTTTATTGAATTGAAATAGAACTCAATTGAAATTACTGAAATAAAATTACATTGAAAGGGAAATGGAGTACATAATAAAGTGTCGCTCCCACACCATCTCAAGCAGTGTCCTCACTGCTTTGAAACGATAGTGGAAGGTTGACAACAATGAAAACAAGAAAAATGCAGAAAAAATAAAAAGAAGAAGAACACTACTCTCTGTCGCGCCCTCTTCCTCGATGTCGTCCTCCTATGGTCGTGGGGCGTAGAACGCCGGTGTGAAAAAGGGAGTCTTGTAAGTCGTCCACACGAACGTTTAAAGCGGCCATTTCATCTACGACATTGCTGAGGCGTTCCCCTTGGGCGACCAGCAGATCTATCACTTGTTGATGTTGTTCTTGCTGACGTCGTTCAAGTAGGATGGCGGTCTCGTTCTGTTTCCTGATGGCGTGAAGGACATCTTCGACGGTAGACTCGGTTTGAGGATGGGGGCGGCAACGGGAAGAAGGACCTGCAGGAGGTGGTTACGGAGTAGCTTCAGCCTGAGCAACGCGGTCCAGTTTATCCTGTACCTCATCAATGGGCATCTGATCATTCTGTTGAGGTTCTGCAGCATTAGCTTCGGGTGCCGCTGGGTCAAAAAGCCAGTTGGATCTATTTTGAGGGTGAGCACGGTCACGACAAGGAAGGATGATGCTGCGGATGATGCGGTTGCGAACCACCGGATGATAACGCCTGTCGGCTCGTACCTTGATAAGGTGAGAGGAACGGCAGTAGTCGATATCCAGGAAAACAGGAGGTAAGGACGGGAGGGCCTAGATGCGATCATCGAGGTCGAGTGATAAGGCAATGGAAGTGACGATACCTCAGAAGTAAAAAGGCTTGGAGCCTCGACCACAGTTTTCCTGGATGTGAGCCAACAGAAATGAGGCGGTGTTGATGGGTTCCGACACAAAGACGCATTTCAGAAAGAACAGTTCCTTAGAGTTTACCTTATGGTTACTGTCTTTGGCAAAGATCGTGTTACTGAGCACCCTGTGAAAGTAGCGGATAGCGGGATGGTGAATGAATGTAGCATTAAGGCTGTCCCAGCTATCGGCGGTGGTGCCGGTGAGTTGGTTCCAAAGTGCAAATGCTTCCAGAAAGAATTGTTTCGAAGGAACACGGCAGTGAGCATCAGCACCATTGTTGAATTGGAGCATCTGAGCTAGCTGATTCTGGTTTAGCTGATATTCTCAGTCGAGTAATCTGAAGCAAGCGACACCGATGAGTTGATTGGTTTCGCCAGGAGAGGTCATGTATGTGAACGAACTTAGAAACTCTAGAGTTAACTGTTCGTAGGTAGGCTGCGGGGTTGTGCAGAGGAACCATAGCCCGGTGTTCTGTAGCATCCATTGGACGCCTTCCCAAATGCCCAATTCCGTGATGCAGGCGATATCGACATATCGAGTTGGTTGGACGGAGCGTTGATAAAACTGAACGTAATTTGTTCGCTGCTGGTCGCCTTTTTCGCTGTCTCTGAAGGTGATGTTGGACATGTCTGGAAGTTCTCCTTGGCGTGCCATTGCTTTGGAGGATTTTTTGCGAAAACAGAGAGAGTGTTTTGGAAGAGAGGTTCTTTCTGTGGAATGGAACGAGAAGAGAACCGGGATTTTATAATGTGAAATTTAAGAATGAACGGTTGGATTGGATGAGAATAGGGTTGAATGGAATGAATGAGAGAGTTGAGAATATATGGGTTTTTTGGAATCGTGAAGAGTGGGGGGTTGAAGGAAATGCCCAACGGTCGTATTCTGCTATTTAGCAGAATACGCAATCTCGTGATGATCGTGAGGGGGCTTCACGATCGTGAGGCTCGTGACGATCGTAACAAGGCTGTGACGGTCGTCATAACAGCAAATTCTGCAGATGCAGTATTTGTGCTGTTTTGTTCGTACAGGCATTATGTAATAGCATTAAGTCTCATTTCAGACCAGTATATCAACCAAACAATGAATTGAAAATAAAGAATACTTGATTAAAATAAAATTGCAAACGAAATTCATTAATCAAAGAGTAAAATACAGGAATTGAAATGTGGTTCAAATTGAAAAAACATAAAACTGTAAATTGTTCAGATATGCAGTAAAAATTAGAACTAAAACTAAAGTTAATCAGTCCTTCTGTTGCTTTAAGTTGTCGAGCTGTTTAGTAAGGCAATCAAACTGTTCACACATTACGTCCATGAAGGTCGTGACTTCCATTTGCAATGTTGTTAGCTCTTCCTTGACTGTGGTAATTTCCAACTTGACATCGTCCATTGTTTTCAGAATGGTATTCAGCTTGTCTGTTTGTTGGTCAGGGATGGGGTCAGGGAAATTATGGTAATTTGGAGGAGTCTCGGGGTCAGTCTCAGCTTCCGACACATAGTTTTCATAGTACATAAAATCTTGAGCTTCTGAAATATGGTCACTATCATACATGTAAGCCTGAGGCGTGGAATGAGGTGAGGCAGGACCCATAGGTTCATCCAATTCATACAGCCAGTTGTTTCGGTTGTGGACACTCGCCCTCTCATGGTTAGGTAGTATAAACAGGTGGACAGGTTGGCCAACAATGAGGTACTCATAAGTGTCAGGGCCTAAGTTACCTATAATATGTTGGTTAAAGAAGAATGGTATATCCATAGGTATGATTTGGCCAGAGACTTTGATTATGTTCAGCTGGTACCTAAGTCTGATTGCATGTGCAATCATAGTGACGAGGCCTCCTACAATGATAGGTGAGTTTTGTTCCTGGTTAATCCTTTCAAAGGTTCTCATCATGAATGGTACGACATTGACTGGACAACCTTGTGACTCACAGTACAGGATAAACAGTTCTTCCTTTGAGACAGCGGTAATGTTTTCCTCCTTTCCAAAAAGGGTATGTGCTAATATCCTATGGAAGTAGCGGAGTGCAGGATTGTGTATCTCGTTAGAGTCCATGTCATTTGGCTCAGGGTGATAGTTACCTGAAATAGTACCCCAAAAGTAGTCTAACTCGATATCCATATCTTCTTCTTGAGTGTCAGTATACGAGAAAGGTCCACTAGGGAAGCCTAAAAGATCAGCTAATGACTTACAGTTATATGTGAACTCAGTCCCAAACAGTCTAAAACATATCAGCTCCTTGGTGGATCCATAGCCATATTCGGGTCTGTAGCCTAAGGAGCTAAGAAATTCAAACGTGAGTTCGCGAAAGGTAACACAACGGGTTTTTAGAGCAGTTCGCTCCCAGTCTAGTTGGTTAAACAGACAGAGGATGCTATCATGAATGCCTAACCGATCCATGGTGGATCCATCATAGTAATGTGTCAAAGCGATGCCTCTCTGATTCAAAGCCTCAAATCGGGCTTGCTGAGCTGGTCCTCTAAAAATAGTAACCATGTAGTCGATGTTAGCCATTCTCACTAGTTAGTCAGACAAAAAGAAGATAAGTAGGAAGGCTTTAAAATACTGTAAATAGTTGAAAACACATTTTACTCAAATTAGATTTTGGAAAAAGAAGGTGATAAAAAAATAAATAAAATAAAAGTGTAAATTAGATGAAAAACATACTGTAAATAATTTCAAAGGGAAAAACTAGGGAAAATGGGTTGCCTCCCATTCACCGTTGTTTTTAACTTCGAAAGCCTGACGATATCTTGGTGACAAGCTATTCAGGATGTTGAGCAGGAAGCTCTTGCAATTTCAGTCTGCTCACGTGGTTACTGTCGTCATTTCGATTGTAATGCTTTAGACGTTGTCCGTTGACTATGAACGGTGTATTGACTTTATCGCAAATTTCGACAGCTCCACTGTGAAGGATTCTCGTTATCTCGAATGGACCTGACCATCTTGACTTTAGTTTTCCTGGGAAGAGTTTCAATCTTGAGTTGAATAGGAGCACGGCGTCTCCCATACTGAACTGTTTACGGGCTAGACGCTTATCATGCCACTTCTTGGTTCTTTCTTTGTATATGCGGGCATTCTCATATGCGTATAATATAAGTTCTTCCAATTCATGCAGATTCAAAATCCGTTTCTCGCCTGCTTCAGTGTAGTTGAGGTTTAACGTCTTAATAGCCTAAAAGGCTTTGTGCTCAAGTTCTACTGGCAGGTGACATGATTTCCCATAGACCAATTTAAACGGTATAGTTCCTATCGGCGTTTTGTACGCGGTCCTATAGGCCCATAAAGCGTCGTTTAGCTTTGATGACCAATCTTTCCTGGAGGTGGCGACTGTCTTTTCCAAGATCTGCTTTATTTCTCTGTTAGAGACCTCCACTTGGCTGCTAGTCTGCGGGTGATACGGTGTTGCGACACGGTGTTTTACTCCATATTTCGATAGCATTTTGTCAAAAATTCGCGATATGAAGTGTGAACCACCGTCACTGATGACAAGTCTGCGCACACCGAATCTGGGAAAGATGATGTTCTTAAAGAGTTTGAGAACTACTCGTGTGTCGTTAGTTGGAGCGGAAACGACCTCAATCCATTTCGATACGTAGTCGATAGCAACGAGTATGTACTTGTTACCAAAAGATGATGGTAATGGACCCATGAAATCGATTCCCCATACGTCAAAGACTTCCACTTCCAAGATACCTTTTTGGGGCATCTCGTCGCACCTTGAGATATTTCTTGTGCGTTGACACCGGTCGCATCTTAATATATCAGCGTGGTCATCTTTCCAAATACTGGGACATAATAGGCCAAATTGCAGGATTTTCGCGCATGTCTTTGAAGTACTGGCATGTCCTCCATAAGGTGCGGAGTGACACTGAGAAATGACGTCGTCAGTTTCTTCCTCTGGGACGCATCGACGATATATATTGTTGGTTCCTTTCTTGAAACGTAGAGGTTCGTCCCAATAGTAATGGTTTAAATCGTGGAAGAATTTCTTCTTTTGCTGATAGCTGAAATCCGGTGGGAACACGCCTGCAGCTAAGTAGTTTACAATATCAGCATACCAAGGCAGGGTGACTTGTGCGTAGACGGCTTCCACGGCTTTCTCTATTTCTGGTTTTTCCGAGGTTAATGGTGGCATATCACTTTCCAACCTGGCTATCAGGCGTTCGTAAGGAAAATCGTCGTTGATAGGCACTGATTCCGGCTTAACGCCTTCTATTCGGGATAGGTGATCAGCCACTACATTCTCGGTTCCCTTTTTATCTTTTATTTCTAATTCAAACTCTTGTAGTAATAGGATCCATCGCAACAGTCTTGACTTGGCATCCTTTTTGCTTATCATGTACCTAATGGCATAATGGTCTGTGTAGATGATGATTTTCGCTCCTACCAAGTAAGAACGGAATTTGTCAAGGGCGAACATAATTGCTAGAAGTTCCTTCTCAGTTGTGGCGTAGTTCATTTGGCCAGGATCTAAAGTTCTACTGGCATAGTAGATTGCGTGAAGCTTCTTGTCTTTCCTTTGTCCTAGAACTGCACCTACGACATAATCACTCGCATCGCACATGATTTCGAATGGTAGTTGCCAATTTGGTGGTTGCATGATTGATGCGGTAATGAGTGTTGTTTTTAGAGTTTCGTATGCTTCCAAGCAGTCCTTGTCGAAAACGAACTTAACATCTTTCATCAACAGACCTGTCAGAGGTTTTGTGATTTTCGAGAAATCCTTTATGAATCGTCGGTAGAATCTGGCGTGTCCTAAAAACCTTTGTATTTCTCGTATGGTTTTCGGAGGTTGAAGATCCTTTATAGTTTCTATTTTTTCTTTGTCAACCTCAATCCCTTTTTCAGATATGACGTGTCCTAAAACTATGCCTTGTCGGACCATGTGTCGCTACTGCGAAAATCGGCGCCGGCTGAACAGAAGAGTCGCCACCGTGCGTTATTTATCCCACGGGAGGGAAAGGAAACGCTCAGAGTAAACCTCGCACAACACGGGAAAGGTATGGTCATCGCAACCAAAACCTGGATTCGGGAGTCGGTTACGCAAGGGGAAGGTATTAGCACCCCTCACGTCCATCGTACTCGATGGGATCCACGCTTGTTTTCGGGTATGGATTGTTATTCTATCTAAACTATAGGTCAAGGGTTAAAAAGAAAATAAAATGAAAATAAAAATGACTCGGCAAAGTATCGCACTTTATGCCTACGTATTCCCGCCTGGAACGAGAAATCAGAGTCAACGTAGTTCGCCTACCTACGGGAAAGGAGGGGAAGGTTGCTCGCTAGGATATCGCATCCTATGCCTACGTACTTTCATACAGCATGAAAGATCAGAGCAAACGTAGTTCGGGCCACGTACGACACAAGTCTGTCCTTGATTGACTTTATTCCTTCTGAAAAAGGTTTTTTCTGATTAGCAGTCCAAGCGGACAAAAATGACGTTTTGATGAGTTCACATTCTTTTACGAAAGAAGTGTCTTTTATTGTGTTTGAAATCTTTAGGTGTTTTTCTGTTTGTTTTGAGAGAGAAGAGACAGAACTCTAACCTACGGTTGCGAAGGGAAACAAACTAACCTAGTGTTATCATGCATGGGATGAGACCTAGTGTCTATCATGCTCCTCTCTTGCACAGAGAGAAACAGAGATCCTACGGGATAGGCAGAAACGGAAACAATATCAGATATATACAGCAAAACAGTAAAATGCATGGATGCAGCAATACAAGCGAGGCAAGGGAGTCCCACTCGACCTCGAACCTAGAAAACAATAGGCGAAAGTGAACAGGCTTCACTTTCAACCCAACAGGGTAAACAGCAAACAATACAGTTCAGAAAACCAATCAATACATCAACAAATGAAATACAGCAGAAGCAACAGCATCAGCAGCTCTGAATCAGCAACTGGTTTCAAACAATCTCCAATCAGCTACAGGCTTCAACCAGCATCAATCTCCATCTTCATGGCCTTCAGACAAGGGCTTTGATCATCAGTCTTCCCTCTGCAATGGCTTTTCTTCAAGCTCAAACCTCCAGGATGAGGGATCAGTCACAAGAGTGAATTGAGTGTTAAGCAATCAGCTGACTACCAAAGGTGGTGAACAAACTGCTTCTAACACAAGAGACATTTTCTCTCAAGAGTTCTATCTCATAGACACCATCACCAAGCCTTCCAAAGGAAGGGGGTGAGTGTCTTAGAGAGACTCTGAATCACAGAGAAGAATGGATGCAGACAAGGCAATCCATGTTTGAGAAACAATCATTCTAATCTAGAGCTCTGCCTAGCTCCTAAACCCTAGTCTCCTCAGCAACTGCTAGCAAGAAACTCATCCTCAACTCTGACAGTTGATCTTCAATCTTTTGAATCTCCAATAGCTTCTCCTCCACAAATCTTCAGCTTCCCCAGGGCCCCAGACAAACCCAATACCCATACAAACAATCAATAAACCCCAGAGGGCACACCACACCAAACAACAGATATACAGACAGTAATAATAGCAGTAGGGGAATCCTAACTGTTCTCTAAGGGATCTGATAACTACCCATAGCCCCTATAGTCCCATAACTAATCTATTCAAATCCTAAGTCCTAAGGGGAATGACATCAAACTCCTAAGTTGTCACCTAAACCCTAGTTTTGTTCATGATATTCAAGCATTTATTAATCACCTAAAATTAACTCCTAAAAATGGGAACTAAAATATTTCTACAAGATTAACATCTCATCTAAACAATATGAAAAGAATGATCAAAAAATATCAAAGCATGTGAGAGAACAAAAATCATAAAAATAATGCATGAAATGAATCTATTTAATATGACATTTATTTAGAAAATATGTAAAAAATATGAAATAAAACTAAAAATGAAATTTTATTTTCCTATAATATTCTAGACATTTTAATGAAAATATGGTAAAAAGAATGGATTAAAAAGCATTTTTTATGAATTATTTATGAATTAATGAAATTGGTAAAATATTAAAATGAAATAAGAAAATTAAAATTGAATTAAATGAGGGAGGGGGGTATGAAGAGTAACTCGCCCCAGTTCAATCCAGGATGGGCCTCATAAAGGGGGGTGCTGGTAGCGTTTTTTACCAAGGCCCAGAACAAGCTCAGAAATAATGAGAGATAAAAACGCCAGGGGGTGAAAATAGCAACCAAAATCACGTTCAAATTGGAAATGGGCCTATTACTGGGGGTGGGATTAGCAACAGAAACTGAGGCCCGCCCGTTTCAATTAATGAAACGGTGCGTTTGGCACCCAGTCAATTCCCTCCAAATCTGAAATCAAACGTAGGCCACACGATCACGCCAATAGTCAAAGGTCCAACTACAAATGGAAGGCCACGATTTCATCTTCCCCAAAGGTTCTGCAAATTAGGGTTTTAACTCCCATGGCAGCCATGCACGAGCAAGGTTCCACCTCTCTGTTCTCACTCTACAGGCAACCAATCCACACGATGTAAACGTGAAAATCATGCTAAATCTCTCCCTCTACAATCCTGTGGATTCAATTCAGTCTGAAAGTCCATATATCCTTCAACCCGATGGCACCAAGTTCTGATCACCATAGAATTACACTGATCTGCATCATCACCATTCTTCCTCAAATTTACCCTAAACTAAACTACACCTAATGGAGATTAATATATGCTATCAAGCCACAATTATAATGCACTAATCTAAGAGATATGAACACTAACAGTTTGCTATACCTGTCACTAACCATCACCAAATCGTTCCAAATTCATCTAACTTAATCTCCTAACCACCTAGATCAATTCTACACTAACAAAATCATGCCTAACTAACTGGATCAAGCAGTTTGAATGAAAACTTACCTTGTACGAAATCTTGCCAACAGCTATGGAGATTGATGATTTGTGGCTTTTGAGACTTGGATCTTGATCAATCCTTGATGAACTTGATTCTGTATGCAAGCTTTGGATGAGATTTGGCCAGAATTATGCTATCCACTTGAGATTGTGATTTTGATGTTCTTGCAAAAGGCACTTGAAAATGGATGATAATCACCAAAACCTTGCTTCAATTCTGATCTATGGTGATAATGGAGCACAATTGAATCAATATGGATGATGATTTTGTGAAGATTTTGAGAGAATTACAATGAAACTTCAATGAAAAGAATGAGGGAATTTGTGAAACTCTTGGTGCAAATGGAGCCAACCCTTGCCAAATTCTCATTTCATGCTTATATAGACCCCAATGGTACATTCTAGATCCATCTTGCACATTCCCTTGTTTTCAAACTTTGGCTCATTTTGATTATGTTTCTTAAAAGGTAAGCAACCATGGATAACTTCATTTTTTCCTTCTAAACTCAAAAAAGTGTGTGAACCATTGTTCTTAGAATTGTTTTTCCATTCAAAATCATATATTGGAAGTCTCCATTTGGACTTGTAAATCTCCCAAACCATTTTTCAACTTGAAATTATTCACTTTATAAGCCTTTTTAGTTCATATTTTGACCAATTATGCAACATCATGCTATGAGCTTCTCCAATAACTTGTGACCTTCTTTCTAGACTTAAAATCCCATTTGGAGCAAGTTTGATGTTGTAAGTTTTTCCATTTGAGGCCTCCTTGTATGAGTTTTGGACATAGGTTAAAATGACCTGTAATTCACAAATGCCCAAAATACCCTTTGCTTGTCAAGACCATAAGTTGAGTTCTCCACATCATATGAAGGCATGCCATACCATTCTAGAAAGCTAAGACAATGAGGAACAATTCTTATGTTGACCAAGAATTCATTTGAAATCTCCTTGAGGGGCAAAACTAGCTTGGAAGTCAAGTCACTTTCACAGACAAAAATTCAGACACCCCAAATGACCTGTAACTTGTAAGGACCATAACTTGAGTTCTATAAATCTCCTTGAGGTCTTCCACCACTCAAATTAAAGGTCTTGAGATCCTCTACAAGTTTCATGTTGGCCAAGAATTCATTTGAAGCTAGCATTTTGACTTATCTTGCTTGGAAATTTGACCTAAACTAGGGGATTTTACAGAGAAACCCTAATTTAGTAACTCCTCTTCTCCTTGACTTCTCTTGAATTCTCCTTGTCATATCTCCATATCCTTCTTCATATGTCAAATGTTGATCCCCACATCTCTCCAATAGACTTGAATGCCCTCTTAAGTCAGTCAATTGACCTAGGGTTGACCTAGGGTTGACCCAGATGAAACCCTAGTTGACTGTCTTCCACTATAGCTCTTGTGCTTTCATCAACAACTTGCTTTCTTCTCCAAATGACTTTATAAGTCTCTCAAGATGTCTAGATGCTCTCCATGCTTTCATTTCATAGCTCACAACCCTCTTGTTGATCCTCAGATACCCTCAGCTAGGAGATGGACTCAAGGATTGATCTGCTGAACTCTTTGCTTTCAAATTCTTTCCTGATGACTTGAATAGGGTGGAATTAGGATAATAACCTCTTGCTAGGCCTCTAGAGATGAAAATAATGATTGGTCCCCTGTTGAATGACTTGCTATGCTTATGCTATGCAGATGGTTAGTCTATGTACATGACTCTACATGCAAATGCTAATGATAATGAAACATAAATCCAAGGAATAAGGCTGGGCAAATTTTAGGGTGCAACAGCTGCCCCTATTCAAGCGACTTGGACCCGATTGGGTGAAGAGCCCGGAGCCTTCAGACATTCGCGGTACGAGACGGTTGAATACTAGTGAAACCAGAAATTTGCCAACCGCAGAAATAAACTGCGCTCCTGCTTGAGGAATAACATTCGTCAGCTGAATCTGACTGTTACGATAACCCACTGATCTTGCGCGACCGTGCTGGGGATTGTTTCCATCGTTCTGAAGAGGATTCTGTCATAACAGATTGCTTGCTTGTCCACGTTAGGACTCTGTCATTTCCACGTAAGGAAACTATCTTCTGACACGTCCGCGTATGGACTCCATCTTTTCCGCGTTAGGAATCTCCGTCTTTCCACGTTAGGAATCACTCCTGTTGATATGTCCGCGTAAGGACTACATCTTTCCACGTTAGGAACAATAATCTCTTTGATCTGCCAGCGTTAGGACACTGATCTCGTCTTGATTTATCCACGTTAGGACTCAGGCGTCTTCGACTCACTGAGGAAATAAGACTTGTCCACGTAAGGACTCACACCTTCGACTCACTGGGGAAGTATCCGTGTCAGGACTTACACTTTGCCAACAACACGAAGAAGGATAAATTTGTCCACGTCAGGATTCTTGTACCTTGTCATCACAAAGAACTACAAACTGGTCCACGTCAGGACGCACATTTCACCATTACGAATAAAGATATCTGCTGAAAACAAAATGATCCACGTCAGGATACCAACACGAAGAGTAACCAATCTTTTTGTCAACGTCATGACCTCCCTTTCTCCAAATTTCGAGAGACCGAATCTATCCACGTCAGGATTAACGCACCTTACCAATCCGGTAAAACAAACCTGTCCACGTTAGGACGCCCACTTCTGAAGAAATCCCGTCATTCTAGGAGTAAATGGTCCACGTCAGGACTTAATTCTCCAATGATCCTTACCTACAAACTGCTCAGCACTGACGTGACAGCGACTTCGAGATGAACTCTACTGGGGATGTCTGAAAACTAACTATCGGACACCTGCTTCGAAATTCTGATTCATGCGACTCGTTGATGACAAACGAACTTTGCTTGGGAATAAGGAGATTCTTATCCTGGCCACTCTGGCTGGGGAAAATCAGATACATTTGCATAAATGACTCTGCTGGAGACAAAGAGAGTTTTATCACGATAACTCTGTGGGGAATACCGCCGAAACTGACATTGTCATTGAATATCTCCTGCCGAGATCTTGAATGTTTGGTAATTTATTTGAGCAAGAGCTCTCTCCACCTGAACTACTAGAGTACAGAAACTGCTTCAGCAAAATAAATGCTGGAAGGATAACGCCGACTCGCCGGGGATAGCCTGATGCTACAAAATTATTCCGGCAAAATAAATGCTGGTAGGATGAAGTCGACCCTGCTGGGAATTTGGGAACTCAAACCACCCGTCTTGTTGAAGTAACCCCCTGCTGGGGAATATAACTCTGCTGGGGAATAGCAGATGCGCCTGATATGATTGAGCCCCTGCTGGAGAGTGAACTAATATCACACGGTATCTCTGACAAAATAAATGACAGGGCCCACCATCAACCCTGCTGGGGAGAGTCTTGATCTTCGGATTCCACTGGAAGGAAAGAACACTTGCTGAAAAGAGAATTCCGCTGGGGATGGCTGGATTCTCTTGGGGAAAATTAACTGACTCCGCCGGGGGAGAATGCATGACCCTGCGGGGGGAGATGAACCTGTCTGAATACAGCCTTACGATCCCGGAATCACCAAACTCTGCTGAGGACGAGTAACTTCTCTGGAGCACGTCCTTTGGATAAGCTACGGCTAGCTGGGGAATTCCATCCTTCTTCAGGAAGAACATGCATGACCTGCGTGAGGATCAAGCCTTTCACTATTGCAATCTTTTGATCACCTTCCTCGTACAGTTATGAAACCTGCAACAACACAAACAAAACACGACAAGCCTATGCAATCCAAATCGATTCAGGTTAGTGACGTTACACTCAGTTAATTCAAAGCTTTAACAATTGTTGGCAAGGGCCAGTAATGTTATACTCATGCTAGCTTCAATAAACTTAGGCGTTTTATCATGCGCAAAACAGTAAAGAACAGGCATCAAGTACTGAATAACACATTTTCATTGATTGGGCCCCTGAATGGGCGGAGTTTTTTGTACACGGGATGTAACTCCTGAAAAGAGGAAGCTACGCCAAGCAAATATACAGGTATGCAAGTATTCACAGGAAGCATAAATATTGACAAATTAAATTTTGTACACATGTCGGCAACTGGATGCAGATGAACACCACGAACTGATCCTCCCATGACTCGTCCGACTCTAATACTTTTCCGGTATCCCGACTTCTGAAGAGGTTGTATCCGATAACTGACTCCTCAAATATATTCTCCCGCACTGATGCTCATCGAATTCGAATTCGGACCGCAGTCATTTGCTTTTCAAATCCCTAACTTTTGCGTGAACCGCCCTTTACGGGTTTTCAGTTCACCGGGATACCCCTTTTTGCCGAAGCCGCCCAGTGTAGGTTTTCAACTTCGCGGGTGTACATTTTTTCAATTTTATCCCTAACTTTTGCCCGAACCTTTCATTCTGTTTTTGGTTCGCCAGGATGCCCCATTTTTGCCTGGACTCTCTTTTTTCTGTCCAACGGGTCTATTTTAAGCAAAGTATTTTTTAACTGCGTCCGAATTCACAGGTGATGCAAAGTCTTCCCCGTCCATGGTGGACAACAATAAAGCTCCTCCTGAAAAGACCTTACTGACAACGTATGGCCCTTCGTAATTGGGGGTCCACTTGCCCCTGTGATCTGCTTGCGGCGGGAGAATCCTTTTCAGCACAAGGTCGCCCGTCTGAAAGCTTCGCGGAAGTATTTTCTTGTCGTACGCTTTCTTCATTCGTCTTTGATACAAACGACCGTATGCCAGAGAAGCTAGCCTCTTCTCATCCATCAAACTCAATTGATTCAATCTATTCGTTACCCATTCTGCCTCGTCCAGCTGAACGTCTCGCAATACCCTCAGAGAAGGGATCTCAACTTCCAATGGTAATACCGCCTCCATTCCGTATACCAACGAGAACGAAGTTGCCCCGGTTGATGTGCGTACCGTCGTACGATAACCGTGCAAAGCGAAAGGTAGCATTTCATGCCAATCCTTATACGTCACCACCATTTTCTGGACGATCTTCTTGATATTCTTATTGGCCGCTTCGACAGCGCCATTCATCTTGGGTCGGTAAGGGGAGGAGTTGTGATGTTCGATCTTGAAATTCTGACAGAGCTCCTTCATCATTTTGTTGTTCAGATTAGAACCATTATCCGTGATTATCCGCTCGGGAATCCCATATCGGCAAATGATATCTCTCTTGATGAATCTAGCCACCACTTGCTTCGTTACATTTGCGTAAGACGCCGCTTCCACCCACTTGGTGAAATAATCGATTGCTACTAATATGAACCGATGCCCGTTAGAAGCCGTCGGCTCAATCTTTCCAATCATATCGATTCCCCACATTGAGAATGGCCATGGAGATGACATCACATTCAGAGGACTCGGAGGCACATGTATCTTGTCAGCATATATTTGGCACTTGTGGCACTTCCTTGCGAACTTGAAACAATCAGTTTCCATCGTCAGCCAAAAGTAACCTGCCCGCAGCAGTTTTCTCGTCATAGCATGTCCACCAGCATGCGTGCCAAATGCACCTTCGTGAATTTCCTCCATGAGAAGCTTTGCCTCTTTCTCGTCTACACAACGCAACAACACCAAGTCGTGGTTTCTTCTGTACAAGACGCCGTCCGGGTTCAAATAAAAATTACCCGCTAATCTCCTGAGAGTCTTCTGATCTTGACTGGATGCCCCAGCCGGATACTCTTTATTCTTCAGGAAATTAAGGATATCAAAATACCACGGTTTGCCATCAGACGCTTCCTCAATAGCAAATACATAAGCTGGCCTGTCTAACCGAGAGATAGTGATTTGGGGAGCTTCGTTCCAGAAATTGACCTTGTACATGGAAGACAAGGTGGCAAGGGCGTCAGCCATTTGATTTTCTGCCCGTGGTACGTGATGCAATTCAACTTTGTCGAAGAAAGGCAACAATCTCCTTGCATAATTCATATAATGTATCAAGTTGGGCTGACGTGTCTCCCATTCCCCTTTGATCTGATTCACTACCAGAGCTGAGTCTCCGTATACGTCTAAATGTTTGATTCGCAAATCAATGGCTTCTTCAAGCCCCATTATACAAGCTTCGTATTCGGCCTCATTGTTGGTAACAGCAAAGGTCAATCGGGCAGTAAACGGGATGTGCGACCCGTGCGGCGTAGTGATAATTGCCCCTATTCCGCTACCGTAAGCATTCACAGCTCCATCAAATATCATCTGCCATTTGGACCCCGGCTCTGGTCCTTCGTCTGGTAACGGCTCTTCACAATCCTTCATCTTGAGATACATGATATCCTCGTCAGGAAAGTCAAATCTCATCGATTGATACTCTTCAATAGGCTGCTCCGCCAGATACTCAGACAACACACTCCCCTTTATTGCCTTTTGCGAGACGTATTGAATATCATATTCGGTCAAGATCATCTGCCAACGGGCAATTCTACCTGACAACGCCTGCTTTTCAAATATATATTTGATTGGATCCATCTTCGAGATGAGCATGGTTGTATGATTCAGCATGTACTGCCTCAGACGCTTGGCGGCCCAGGCTAGCGCGCAACAAGTTTTCTCCAGCATTGAGTATCGAGATTCACAGTCTGTAAATTTCTTACTCAAATAGTAAATTGCATGCTCTTTTCTCCCCGTCTCGTCGTGTTGACCGAGAACACAACCCATGCTTCCCTCAAGAACCGTCAAATACATTATCAAGGGTCTCCCTGCCACTGGGGGTATCAAAATAGGAGGCTCCTGCAGATACTTCTTTATTTTATCGAACGCCTTTTGACAATTATCGTTCCACGTTACAGCTTGATCTTTCTTCAACAGCTTGAATAATGGTTCACACGTGGCAGTTAGATGAGATATGAACCGAGCAATGTAGTTCAATCTCCCCAAAAACCCGCGCACCTCTTTCTCTGTTTTAGGCGTCGGCATTTCTTGAATCGCTTTTATTTTAGCAGGATCGACCTCTATTCCTCTTTCGCTCACTATGAACCCCAGGAGCTTACCCGATCTCACCCCGAAGGTGCATTTGTTAGGGTTCAGCCTCAGCCTGAACTTCCTAAGCCTTTTAAACAACTTCAACAGATTCACCAGATGCTCTTCCTCCGTCTGGGATTTGGCAATCATATCGTCAACATAAACTTCGATCTCTTTATGCATCATGTCATGAAAAAGAGTCGTCATCGCACGCTGATATGTTGCCCCAGCATTTTTCAAACCAAAGGGCATCACTTTATAGCAAAATGTTCCCCAAGGCGTTATGAAAGTAGTCTTCTCCATATCCTCTGGCGCCATTTTAATTTGATTATAGCCTGAAAAGCCATCCATGAAGGAGAATACAGAGTATTGAGCGGTATTATCAACTAATACGTCAATATGAGGAAGTGGAAAATCGTCTTTTGGGCTTGCTTTATTCAAATCTCTATAATCCACGCACATTCGAACCTTGCCATCTTTCTTTGGCACTGGTACGATGTTAGCAACCCATGAGGGATACTTCGTCACAGCCAGGAACCCAGCGTCCCACTGTTTCTGAACCTCCTCTTTGATCTTCATTGCCATATCTGGTCGAGTTCTGCGAAGTTTTTGTTTGACAGGCGGGCAGTCTTCTTTCAGTGGCAGACGATGCACAACCATATCTGTATCGAGCCCTGGCATATCTTGATACGACCAAGCGAATACATCATTATACTCTCGGAGCATTTCAACCAGTTTTCGCTTGATATCACTCTGTAGTGCGGCTCCGATACGAATATTTTTCTCAACCCCTTCCGACCCCAAATTGATAATTTCGATAACCTCGTCGTGAGGCAGAATGGCTCTTTCCTCTTGCTTCACCAACCAAGCCAGTTCTTCAGGAACGTCGCTATCTTCAACAACCTCTTCTTCGGTCTGGAATACCGGGTGCTCGAAGTCGGGACGAGTCATAGGTGGTTCAAGGATGTCATCTGAAAATGTTATCCTGCAAAAGAAAGGGTTAAGTGCTTCAAAATGCGTATAAAGCGGATAACCACGTTGCCATTTTATTGAAAAATACAAAACAAGAAAGACAGGGATTACAGTATTTGCACATGAAAAAAAACGCCATTTATTTAATGATTAACAAAGCAATGTTTATAACAACACAGCCCTAAGCAAATCCTGATGCCCCGGGCAAGACATCAGATTATTCAACAATTAATAAAGCAAAGCATTACTGTTTAAAAGTCACAGGAACAAGCTCCTGAATAGACCAGTTGCACAGTCCTTGTCCTGGCGTGCTTGGCTGAATCCAGGCATCCATATCACAGTCGCTGTCCCCTTCATCGGACTCCGAAGCAGCATTGACAGATTCATGGCATACTCCACTGGCAGAGATGGTGATTGACTTTCTGAAATGAGGGGCCCCCACGGAAGGAGTTGATGACGACGGTCGGTACCCCAGTCCGAACCGGTCCATTTTCACCGGAATGTCCAATACTTTGCCCCAGCCTTTGGCTTCTCCTGCCTTCACTAGCGCTTGAGCCTCTTTATACGAAGAAACAGCTATCTCTGGCACTTTGCTTGGCCCGGGACCCTTGTCCTTAATGCGCAAACCTTCGAATGCTTGGCATGGCGTCTCGTGGATCTCCCCGTCGACTTCCACATATTTAAACGAAGAAAGATGGCTGACCAAGATGTCTTCTTCTCCGCACACGGTGACTACACTGTCTCCGACCATATACTTTAACTTCTGATGCAGGGTTGACGTAACTGCCCCTGCCCCGTGAATCCAAGGTCTTCCCAGCAAGCAGCTGTACGCAGGCTGTATATCCATGATATAAAACTCCGTTGCAAACACTTCCGGCCCCACTTGCAGAGGCAATGTAATTGATCCGAAGACTGTTCTCCGCGTGCCGTCAAACGCTCTGACTACCAAATCACTTGGTGTACACAAAATCCCTCGAACATCCAGCTTCATCATAGCCTTCTTAGGCAGCACATTCAAAGACGACCCGGTGTCAACCAATACGTGCGACATTGTCGACCCTCTGCACTCAACAGATACATGCAATGCCATATTATGATCCCTTCCTTTCGGAGTCAAGTCGAAATCAGTAAAGCCCAGACTGTGGCCCGCATTTACATGTGCCAATACTCCTTCTAGCTGGTTCACGGAGACATCCTGTGGTACAAAAGAAGTGTCCAGGACTTTCAGCAAAGCGTTCCTGTGGGCTTCTGAACACAACAGCAATGACAGAATAGATATTTTGGACGGTGTTTGCTGCAGATGCTCCACGATTTTATAGTCGCTTTTCCGAATCAAGCGCATGAATTCCTCTACGTCCTTCGACGCTGCTTCTTTTTCATTTGCTTGTACCGGAACATTCTCAACCGCTTTCCCCTTTCCTTTCGCTAGCCTTTCGGCCTCTACTTCAGGAGATATAAAGATCCTGCCGCTTCTCGTCATGCCTCCCGGGCCCACAACATTATCCACAACCTCCGCTGACTGCTTGTTGACATCGATCTTAATCCCGTCACAATACACCTCTAGCTCATATGACCATGGGACTGCTCTCGTGTTCTCATACGGGATTGGCCCGGCTTTAGTTATAGTAATCGGTGGTCGCTGAGCTGGTGCTGAAATAGTGGTCGTCTTCCTAGGAATTGTCACTGTGGCAACATCACTCCGATTATCCATTACTGCCCCTGCCGGCTCATCAGTTGCTGTTCTATCAAACTGCAATACACCTTCATCAATCAAGGCCTGAATACCTTTCTTCAAATCCTCACACTCCCCAGACAGGGCCCAACAATCTAAGCAGTACTCATTACAACCCGGGTAAACACCCCCCTGCAACAGTCGGCTTTTTATTTCGCTCAGCGGCGTCTTTAAGTCCTCAACATTCATAATCAGATTCAGACCTTCCTCAGACAGCACGGCATTCGCCCCATGATTAGGCATGGGTTTCTGGACTATATTCGCACCAGTCGTTCCGAAGTTGATAGACTTGTTGTCCAAGAGATCCTGCACAACGTGCTTAAAAGCATGACACCCTTCTATATCATGGCCCGGGGCCCCAGAATGAAACTCGCAGCGCCTATTTGCATCATAGCCGAACGGGGGAGTTCCCGTTATCGGTGCCAAGGTTCTTTTCTCCACCAGATTCAATCCCAACAAGGTTTGCAATAGATCAGCATAGTTAGAGGGAGGCTTCTCGAACACCCTTCTCGGCTTACCGCCCTGGAATTTTCTCTGAGCTTGCTGTGCCCCCTGCTGAGGCTGCTGCTGCTGTGGCATTGGTTGCTGCTGAACCTGTTGTTGTTGCTGAATTGGTTGTTGTTGATACGGGATGGTGACACTCGACACTTGCTGCGGCTGACGATATTGATTTCTTCCCCTGCCTCGGCCTCGGCCTCGGCCTCCAAATACCGCGCTAGCTTCGCCCTGACGGCGCCCACCATAAGCTTTCCTATTACTGCCAGATGCAGCTGACTCGTCAACTTGGAACTTTCCTTGCTTAATGTTCCGCTCAATCTTTTCACCCATCAGAATCAGATCTGAAAAACTAGCCAGAGACGTATGAAACAGCATATCATGAAACAGCCCGGTGAATGTGCCAACAAACATGTCGTTCATTTCTTTATCTTCCACAGGAGGACGGACCCTGGCAGCCATATCGCGCCACCTTTGCGCGTATTCTTTAAAACTCTCCCCCTTCTTCTGCGAAAGCCCGGCCAACTGAACCCGATTGGGTGCCAGGTCACTGTTATATTTGTAATGGGCTACGAACGCCTCTGCTAATTGCTTCCATGTCTTGATATCAGTGGGCTCCAACCCCATGTACCACTCTAAGGAAGGACCCGATAGGCTATCCTGAAAGAAATGCATGAGCATTCTTTCGTCAGTGGAGTATGCAGACATCTTTCTGTAATAAGCTCGTACATGAACTTTCGGGCATGTATCTCCTTTGTACTTATCGAACGCAGGCGCTTTGAATTTAATTGGCACCCTCAGCCCAGGTACCAAGCCCATTGTTGCCATGTCCAGACCCACAGCACTCTGGTTTAGGACTCCTTTCATTTGCTCTTCCAGCATTCTAATCTTTTGAGAATCATCCATCGGCCCGTCAAAACCCCCTCCAGAGAAGGCGTCTTCCTGTTGATCCTCTTGCCACATACCGTTTCCAGCCCCGTATCCATCATACGCATTATTACGTCCAGCTCTGACCTGATTCATCCCCGGAACTCGGCCTCTGTTGCCATACCCTTGAACACCTCCAGCAGGACCACCAGCCACAAAACCGGCACCGTTTCCGTTTCCAAAACCTCCGTAGCCCTGATTAACCATACCATAACCATCTTGCCCAAAGCCTTGAGCATTAAAGCCATACTTGCCGGTATTGTCGAATCCCTGATCGTTGAATCCGAACCCAGCGTTGACAAAGCCATTGCCTCCGAGATTATCTCCCACATTGACATCACCCAGCCCAGCGTTGTGGACAGCAGTTTCATTTCCAACTCCGACGTTACCATTCACAGCAGCGGTAGCGTTGTTGACGTTAGCAGCAGTCACATTGACGACAGGCGGAGCCACTGGCGTTGGAGTGCCATCTCCATGAGCAGTATCAACCCGGACAGACTGATGATCTTCGTTACCATGACCAGCGTTGCGAGCCAATAGAGGCTGGACCATGGCCTGCAAGTTCTCTTGCCCTTTTGCTATAGCCTCCATGGTTTGCATGAAGAGGGCGAGCTTCTCGCGTACATCCTGCATCTCGTTCTGAATCTGGTCCATGACTTTCCGACAGTTGGATCGTGTAGAATAGCGGTGCGGATGTTGATCTGGAATCCTGTTAAGTACCTGAATCAAAGCAGGAGATAAGACACCATTCAAAGATTACCTGTTATGCAAGATGAATATGAATGCAATGCAATGTGTCTGTGCATTAGGGAAGTTCATTCCCCCAGTTCTAGTGCGAAGGTGCCGGTGCAGTGACAGTGTTGACAATAGGAATATCGGAGCTGGATCATAGAAAGCCTCATATATAACAGAGAGAATCAATAAGCCCAGGGTACAATATCACTGAGAGTACAAAGATGGCATGACCTCAACCAACAATCCTGGTGATGGTCAGCACTATGCAAATAAAGCATACAAATAATGGAATGATCAGATCCTCCCAAAGGTCTGGTACTCCTCTATCAACTTCTTGGTCTCCGGATGGCTTGGTCGATCGAGCAGCCCTTCAACAAGCTGGTTTCTCTCCTTAAGGACACGGCGTACGTCTTCAGCAGTTTCTTCCCATGTTGCTTCTCCGAAGCAATCTTCTAACTTTCGCTTCTGGGATACCGCTTCATCTCTAGATTTGATTGCCTTGTTCAGTGCATGCTGGACACTATACCGGTTCATCACTTCTTCCTCACACTTCTTGATGCTAGACTTCAACTTCTCTTCGAGGTCGAAAATTTGCTGCTTCAGCTTATCTTCCCTCTTCTTGTTGTTGGTGAGTGTAGCATTCCAAGTCTTGTTGCAAGAAGATATCTCTCGGTGTGCTGCGTCGAGCGCTTTCTTTTTGGCTTCCAGCATGTCATGGGAACTTCTGAACTCTTGCCCCAGACGTTCGCGCTTTTTCTTTTCCTCGGTCAACTCAGATCCTAACCTGTTTACCAGCTCAATCTGTTGTTGGAAAGCATATACGGCCTTGTTTTTCTCACTGCGTGCCTGGGCTAGCTCTTGCTCTAACCCTTCGTTAATCTTCATCAGGGCTTCTTTCTCCTTCACAACCTGTTCATATGCTTCTCTAGAAACAGTAGTCGGCTCTTCTACCGGAATAGGATCAAGAATTGGTGCATCTGGAAACGGCATCTTCAACTGACTAGCCCTCTCCTGAATCCAAGCTCTATAAGGTGCATAGGCCTGACAGTCATTCTTTCCTAACAACGGCTTCCCTTTGTGGTTAATACTCGTCCAGGCACGTCGCAACTTGGCTAATAACTCCCCCTTCACGTCACCGGTGAAGTACAGAGATTCCTGTACTTCTTCCTCTTGAGGTGGATTCTTCAGCGCATATCCGAACTGGCGAATGAATAGAGAAGGGTTGTAGTTGATGCACCCTTTTCTTCCTATCAGCGGCACATTAGGGTACCCCGAACAACTGAAGATGAGCTCAGATCCCAGCAGATCTCTATCAAACCACTCCATATCTTCCGACGATAGCCTCATCAAGCGTTCTGGCCAACCAACTGGAACTGTAGTCTCTGCAGCAGATCCTCTCTTAGGAAGGTGACTCTCAAACCACATACTCAATAAGGGCACACACAGATGAACATTCTTCCCTCTTCCCTTCTCATTCTTGTAATGCAGGGAGTGGTAGAAATCTCCGAGTAAGGTAGGTACTGGATTACCAGCGGCAAACAAGTAGAAAGCATCGAAGTCCACAAAATCCGGTATATTGGGGAATAAAACTATGCCATAAATGCACAAAGCCAACACAGCATTGAAAGCAACCCAGCACCCATTCTTCGCGTACTCTTGGGCTTTACCAACTAAGAACTGAAATGAGAAGCCTGGAACTCCACGGGAAACAGTAGTCACAAGTTCAGAAGCATCAACATGCAAGGCTTTTGCCAATTCCTCCGGCTTGGGTTTGGCATCACAATGAATGAATGGAACCTGGTTCTGCACAGGCAGCTCAACATACTCAGCGTATTCCTCCAAGGTTGGTCCCATAATAAAGTCAGAGAACGTGAAGCACCTCAAAGCAGGGTCATAGAATTGCATCAAAGCATACAGCCCATCTAACTCTACCTCTGTAGGTTTGCACACCAATCTCAGTAATCTACCATAGCTCATCCGGAAACTCCTACGAACACCCTCATCAGCAAGAGAGATCAACCCCAATAAAGGAACAATATCAGGCGTAGGCAATTTGTAAGCAACCGTTCTCCGTAGGCTAGTCATGATCAAACACTCAGAAGTCTGGGCACTAGAACTAGGGAAATGCAAATGCACCTGCAGCACAGACACACGTTAGCGAAATGCAAATGATAATGTATATGCAGGGATGCAATGCAAGTAACATTCAACAGGGACCAAAGCTGCAGCTGAATAGCCTAAACCCAATCAAGAAAGGTCTCAGATAGACCATCCAGAAGTCATCAACCCTGGTCTCAGATAGACCTAAAATAAAACTCCGACACTGGTCTCTGACAGACCTCAAATCACATCCATAGTTGGTCTCTGACAGACCTCATAACACATCCATAGTTGGTCTCTGACAGACCTCATAACACATCTCCAAATGGTCTCTGACAGACCTCATAACACATCTCCAAATGGTCTCTGACAGACCTCATAACACATCTCCAAATGGTCTCTGACAGACCTCAAACCTCTCCATAAATAACTAGGATCTCTGATCAGGAAATAACCGGTAATCTGGAGGTCTAGTTACCTGCATAACCCTGAATCCCCTCACAGGTGGGTGGCCCTATAACTGGCACAAGGTACGGCATCCTATGCGGTCGTCGGCGTCACAGACTTTCAGGGTTGATGATACGATTCCCAGAAGGAGTGGCATCATCAATTCCTGAAGAGGCCTCACTCAGCCAACTTCCAAATGATCGGTCCCCAGAGTCGACAATCCAACTAACCAGCAACCCACGCCAACCAAAGGAAGGGGCAGGAGGCCAACCAGAGGAACCTCGTCTGAGTGTAGATTTCATGGGACACCAAAGCAAGCAAAGCAAGCGGGCGCCCACTAATTTCTACTCTAATTCTAGGTGCACTCAAGCCCAGGTCCGGCTTATCTCTCAATATCAGGACACCCGTCACACCCCAATACAGCAATAATAAACAATATATAAAGCTGAAAAATGCAGGGTTAGAAGTATACAATAACTCCATACAAAATCCTCGACGGGAAAACAAGCGTTAGGATTGACTCTCTCAAGGGACGTTGGATCCCAAATGCATAAGAACCATCGCAGTCCTTAGCAGCCAGGGGACGTTGGATCCCCAGCAGAGTCGCCAGCTGTCGCTACTGCGAAAATCGGCGCCGGCTGAACAGAAGAGTCGCCACCGTGCGTTATTTATCCCACGGGAGGGAAAGGAAACGCTCAGAGTAAACCTCGCACAACACGGGAAAGGTATGGTCATCGCAACCAAAACCTGGATTCGGGAGTCGGTTACGCAAGGGGAAGGTATTAGCACCCCTCACGTCCATCGTACTCGATGGGATCCACGCTTGTTTTCGGGTATGGATTGTTATTCTATCTAAACTATAGGTCAAGGGTTAAAAAGAAAATAAAATGAAAATAAAAATGACTCGGCAAAGTATCGCACTTTATGCCTACGTATTCCCGCCTGGAACGAGAAATCAGAGTCAACGTAGTTCGCCTACCTACGGGAAAGGAGGGGAAGGTTGCTCGCTAGGATATCGCATCCTATGCCTACGTACTTTCATACAGCATGAAAGATCAGAGCAAACGTAGTTCGGGCCACGTACGACACAAGTCTGTCCTTGATTGACTTTATTCCTTCTGAAAAAGGTTTTTTCTGATTAGCAGTCCAAGCGGACAAAAATGACGTTTTGATGAGTTCACATTCTTTTACGAAAGAAGTGTCTTTTATTGTGTTTGAAATCTTTAGGTGTTTTTCTGTTTGTTTTGAGAGAGAAGAGACAGAACTCTAACCTACGGTTGCGAAGGGAAACAAACTAACCTAGTGTTATCATGCATGGGATGAGACCTAGTGTCTATCATGCTCCTCTCTTGCACAGAGAGAAACAGAGATCCTACGGGATAGGCAGAAACGGAAACAATATCAGATATATACAGCAAAACAGTAAAATGCATGGATGCAGCAATACAAGCGAGGCAAGGGAGTCCCACTCGACCTCGAACCTAGAAAACAATAGGCGAAAGTGAACAGGCTTCACTTTCAACCCAACAGGGTAAACAGCAAACAATACAGTTCAGAAAACCAATCAATACATCAACAAATGAAATACAGCAGAAGCAACAGCATCAGCAGCTCTGAATCAGCAACTGGTTTCAAACAATCTCCAATCAGCTACAGGCTTCAACCAGCATCAATCTCCATCTTCATGGCCTTCAGACAAGGGCTTTGATCATCAGTCTTCCCTCTGCAATGGCTTTTCTTCAAGCTCAAACCTCCAGGATGAGGGATCAGTCACAAGAGTGAATTGAGTGTTAAGCAATCAGCTGACTACCAAAGGTGGTGAACAAACTGCTTCTAACACAAGAGACATTTTCTCTCAAGAGTTCTATCTCATAGACACCATCACCAAGCCTTCCAAAGGAAGGGGGTGAGTGTCTTAGAGAGACTCTGAATCACAGAGAAGAATGGATGCAGACAAGGCAATCCATGTTTGAGAAACAATCATTCTAATCTAGAGCTCTGCCTAGCTCCTAAACCCTAGTCTCCTCAGCAACTGCTAGCAAGAAACTCATCCTCAACTCTGACAGTTGATCTTCAATCTTTTGAATCTCCAATAGCTTCTCCTCCACAAATCTTCAGCTTCCCCAGGGCCCCAGACAAACCCAATACCCATACAAACAATCAATAAACCCCAGAGGGCACACCACACCAAACAACAGATATACAGACAGTAATAATAGCAGTAGGGGAATCCTAACTGTTCTCTAAGGGATCTGATAACTACCCATAGCCCCTATAGTCCCATAACTAATCTATTCAAATCCTAAGTCCTAAGGGGAATGACATCAAACTCCTAAGTTGTCACCTAAACCCTAGTTTTGTTCATGATATTCAAGCATTTATTAATCACCTAAAATTAACTCCTAAAAATGGGAACTAAAATATTTCTACAAGATTAACATCTCATCTAAACAATATGAAAAGAATGATCAAAAAATATCAAAGCATGTGAGAGAACAAAAATCATAAAAATAATGCATGAAATGAATCTATTTAATATGACATTTATTTAGAAAATATGTAAAAAATATGAAATAAAACTAAAAATGAAATTTTATTTTCCTATAATATTCTAGACATTTTAATGAAAATATGGTAAAAAGAATGGATTAAAAAGCATTTTTTATGAATTATTTATGAATTAATGAAATTGGTAAAATATTAAAATGAAATAAGAAAATTAAAATTGAATTAAATGAGGGAGGGGGGTATGAAGAGTAACTCGCCCCAGTTCAATCCAGGATGGGCCTCATAAAGGGGGGTGCTGGTAGCGTTTTTTACCAAGGCCCAGAACAAGCTCAGAAATAATGAGAGATAAAAACGCCAGGGGGTGAAAATAGCAACCAAAATCACGTTCAAATTGGAAATGGGCCTATTACTGGGGGTGGGATTAGCAACAGAAACTGAGGCCCGCCCGTTTCAATTAATGAAACGGTGCGTTTGGCACCCAGTCAATTCCCTCCAAATCTGAAATCAAACGTAGGCCACACGATCACGCCAATAGTCAAAGGTCCAACTACAAATGGAAGGCCACGATTTCATCTTCCCCAAAGGTTCTGCAAATTAGGGTTTTAACTCCCATGGCAGCCATGCACGAGCAAGGTTCCACCTCTCTGTTCTCACTCTACAGGCAACCAATCCACACGATGTAAACGTGAAAATCATGCTAAATCTCTCCCTCTACAATCCTGTGGATTCAATTCAGTCTGAAAGTCCATATATCCTTCAACCCGATGGCACCAAGTTCTGATCACCATAGAATTACACTGATCTGCATCATCACCATTCTTCCTCAAATTTACCCTAAACTAAACTACACCTAATGGAGATTAATATATGCTATCAAGCCACAATTATAATGCACTAATCTAAGAGATATGAACACTAACAGTTTGCTATACCTGTCACTAACCATCACCAAATCGTTCCAAATTCATCTAACTTAATCTCCTAACCACCTAGATCAATTCTACACTAACAAAATCATGCCTAACTAACTGGATCAAGCAGTTTGAATGAAAACTTACCTTGTACGAAATCTTGCCAACAGCTATGGAGATTGATGATTTGTGGCTTTTGAGACTTGGATCTTGATCAATCCTTGATGAACTTGATTCTGTATGCAAGCTTTGGATGAGATTTGGCCAGAATTATGCTATCCACTTGAGATTGTGATTTTGATGTTCTTGCAAAAGGCACTTGAAAATGGATGATAATCACCAAAACCTTGCTTCAATTCTGATCTATGGTGATAATGGAGCACAATTGAATCAATATGGATGATGATTTTGTGAAGATTTTGAGAGAATTACAATGAAACTTCAATGAAAAGAATGAGGGAATTTGTGAAACTCTTGGTGCAAATGGAGCCAACCCTTGCCAAATTCTCATTTCATGCTTATATAGACCCCAATGGTACATTCTAGATCCATCTTGCACATTCCCTTGTTTTCAAACTTTGGCTCATTTTGATTATGTTTCTTAAAAGGTAAGCAACCATGGATAACTTCATTTTTTCCTTCTAAACTCAAAAAAGTGTGTGAACCATTGTTCTTAGAATTGTTTTTCCATTCAAAATCATATATTGGAAGTCTCCATTTGGACTTGTAAATCTCCCAAACCATTTTTCAACTTGAAATTATTCACTTTATAAGCCTTTTTAGTTCATATTTTGACCAATTATGCAACATCATGCTATGAGCTTCTCCAATAACTTGTGACCTTCTTTCTAGACTTAAAATCCCATTTGGAGCAAGTTTGATGTTGTAAGTTTTTCCATTTGAGGCCTCCTTGTATGAGTTTTGGACATAGGTTAAAATGACCTGTAATTCACAAATGCCCAAAATACCCTTTGCTTGTCAAGACCATAAGTTGAGTTCTCCACATCATATGAAGGCATGCCATACCATTCTAGAAAGCTAAGACAATGAGGAACAATTCTTATGTTGACCAAGAATTCATTTGAAATCTCCTTGAGGGGCAAAACTAGCTTGGAAGTCAAGTCACTTTCACAGACAAAAATTCAGACACCCCAAATGACCTGTAACTTGTAAGGACCATAACTTGAGTTCTATAAATCTCCTTGAGGTCTTCCACCACTCAAATTAAAGGTCTTGAGATCCTCTACAAGTTTCATGTTGGCCAAGAATTCATTTGAAGCTAGCATTTTGACTTATCTTGCTTGGAAATTTGACCTAAACTAGGGGATTTTACAGAGAAACCCTAATTTAGTAACTCCTCTTCTCCTTGACTTCTCTTGAATTATCCTTGTCATATCTCCATATCCTTCTTCATATGTCAAATGTTGATCCCCACATCTCTCCAATAGACTTGAATGCCCTCTTAAGTCAGTCAATTGACCTAGGGTTGACCTAGGGTTGACCCAGATGAAACCCTAGTTGACTGTCTTCCACTATAGCTCTTGTGCTTTCATCAACAACTTGCTTTCTTCTCCAAATGACTTTATAAGTCTCTCAAGATGTCTAGATGCTCTCCATGCTTTCATTTCATAGCTCACAACCCTCTTGTTGATCCTCAGATACCCTCAGCTAGGAGATGGACTCAAGGATTGATCTGCTGAACTCTTTGCTTTCAAATTCTTTCCTGATGACTTGAATAGGGTGGAATTAGGATAATAACCTCTTGCTAGGCCTCTAGAGATGAAAATAATGATTGGTCCCCTGTTGAATGACTTGCTATGCTTATGCTATGCAGATGGTTAGTCTATGTACATGACTCTACATGCAAATGCTAATGATAATGAAACATAAATCCAAGGAATAAGGCTGGGCAAATTTTAGGGTGCAACACCATGAAATGGCATTTCTCCCAATTTAGAACAAGGTTCACTTTAGCGCATCTTTTGAGTACCATTTCCAAGTTCGACAAACAGCCTTCAAAACTTTGTCTGCATACAGAGAAGTTATCCATGAACACTTTCATGATGTCATCTATGAAATCTGCGAAGATTGCCATCATGCATCTTTGGAATGTTGTTGGAGCGTTGCAGAGTCCAAACGGCATTTGGCGATAAGCAAAAGTACCATAAGGACAGGTGAATGTAGTCTTTTCTTGGTCATCGGGGTGGATAGGAATTTGGAAAAATCCCGAATAACCATCTAGATAGCAGAAGTATGAATTTTTCGCTAGTCTCTCCAACATCTGGTCTATGAAAGGTAAAGGAAAATGATCTTTCCGAGTTGCCTTATTCAGTTTTCTGTAATTGATACACATCCTGCTTCCGGTTACAACTCTTTGGGTTATCGATTCACCTTTCGCGTTCTTTACTACAGTGATGCCTCCTTTCTTGGGTACGACGTGCACTGGGCTGACCCATTGGCTGTCAGAGATCGGATATATGATTCTTGCGTCAAGTAACTTCTTCACTTCGTCTTTGACTACAGTGCTTAGGATAGGATTTATCCTTCTCTGATGTTCTCTTGAAGTTTTACAGTCTTCCTCTAGCATGATTCGATGCATACAGATGGAGGGACTTATGCCTTTAAGATCGCTTATATTATAGCCTAACGCGGTTGGGTATTTCCTTAGGACTTCTAATAGTTTCTTAGTTTCTGACTGTCCTAAATCGGTGTTGACTATTACTGGTCTTTTGAATTCTGTATCTAAGAATTCTTACCTGAGGGTCTTAGGCAATTCTTTAAGTTCTAAAGCTGGGTTTTTCGGACCTGGCATGTGATTGGGAGTTAGTGCTAAGATTTTGCTTAGACTATCATCTTTGTATGGCGCACGCGAATTGTCGTCTTCATGAATATCAGGGATTTGGATCTTCATGATTTCAGAATATTTAGTTTCTTCCTTTTCCAGTTCTCGTATGCATTCGTCGATGACATCTACTAGATAGCATGTATCATCTATGGCTGGTGCTTTTAAGAACTTGGTGAGGATGAATTTTATCTTCTCTCCTACTTCGAATGTTAGCCTACCCTTCTTCACGTTTATAATAGCTCCGGCTGTTGCTAGGAAGGGTCTTCCTAAGATAATTGGGATAACAGTCCTCCTTAATATCCATGATTATGAAGTCGGCTGGAATGTAGAATTGACCTATGCGTACTGGAACATTTTCCAGTATACCGA
This sequence comes from Lathyrus sativus, assembly GCA_963859935.3. Classification (NCBI taxonomy): domain Eukaryota; kingdom Viridiplantae; phylum Streptophyta; class Magnoliopsida; order Fabales; family Fabaceae; genus Lathyrus; species Lathyrus sativus. The sequence goes on along the minus strand of OZ012741.1, from coordinate 34,877,900 downwards.
TAGGATATTTGACTGATCGGTCAGCCAATTGCACGGACATTTTAGTTGGCCTTAGTTCTCCAATATTCAGCTTTTTGCATATAGATAGGGACATAACACTTATACTGGCTCTTAGATCACATAAAGCTTTGTCTATGACGAACTTTCCTATGACGCAAGGTGTGGAGAAGCTACCTGGGTCTTTTAGTTTAGGAGGCATGTTATTTTGAATGATTGCTCTACACTCGGCAGTAAGTGTAACTGTTCGTTATCCTCGATTTTTCTTTTGTTAGACAGAATTTCTTTAAGAAATTTAGCATATGATGACATTTGAGTTATAGCTTCTGAGAAAGGAATGGTGATATTCAGTTGTTTCAGAAGTTCTACGAATTTCTTAAATTGTCCTGACGTTTTGGAATTTATGAATCTTTGAGGATAAGGAATCGGTGGTTTATATGGCGGTGGAGGCACATATGAGTTTTCATCTTTGGTGGCCTCTTGCTCGTTATCTTCCTTCTTTTCGGTTTCAGATCCTTTTCTGTTGGTTTATCAGTTTTCTGATGCATGGCTGAATTTTCACTCCTAGGATCGGTTGGTCCGTCCAGTTCTTTTCCACTTCTTAATATGACAGTGTTTGCATGACCCTTCGGATTAGGTTTTGGTTGATCAGGAAATGTACCCGCTGGTGCGGCTGCAGAAGCTTGTTGTTGAGCCACTTGTGATATCTAGCATTTTGTGATGGGTGGCTAAAACGTCTACTTTGCTGGTTAGCTGTTTAATTTGCTCGCTAGTGTGTATGTTTTGATTCAGGAATTCTTTGTTCGTTTGAGCTTGAGTAGCTATGAATTTTTCCATCATCAGTTCAAGATTTGATTTTCTAGGGGCAGTCGGGGCAGCTACGGCTGGTTTTTGATATCCTGGGGGAGCAGCAGGTGCTTGCAAGGCATTATCACTTTTGTAGGAAACGTTTGGGTGGTTCCTCCATCCTGGGTTATAGGTATTCGCGTAAGGGTTACCTTGAGCGTAGTTTACTTGGTCTGGTGGAATTCCTGCCAATAATGGGCACTCGGGGGCATTGTGAGTGACGATTCCACATAACTCACAATTTGGAGTTACAGCAGCTACGGCTGCAGGTGGTGTTACAGTTAGACTGTCGATTTTCTACGTTAAAGCATCCACCTTAGCGTTGAACTTTTCAAGACTGCTGATCTCGTACATCCCACCTTTTGCTGCGGGTTTCTCTGATGGAGTTCTTTCACCTCCCCATTGGCAATGGTTCTGAGACATGTTTTCGATAAGTTGATAGGCTTCATCATACGGCTTATCCATGAGTGCACCGCCCGCTGATAACACGAAATCGTATATATATATTGATGCATAATTCAACTGATGTTTGACTGTTTTCGATCCGATTTCGGGTTCTTTCCATGTTATTTGTCTGATATTTTGCAGGTATTTGATGATCATGTCTAAACAAGGCAATATGAAGAAAAGAAGCAATTACAGATGAAATATGGACGAAAACCGGATGAAAACAACATGAAAAACGCAGAATGCATATTTTGCTGCTGTGACGACCGTCACAGCTCCATGACGACCGTCACACGGGTGACGACCGTCACACACCGTGACGACCGTCATGCAGGCAAAAACGCCCAACTTCAAATGAACGTGCAAAATACAGTTCCAAGTCCCAAATAGTGGACCACTACTCCCTGATATTTCTGCCTCTAAGTCCACCTTCTTCATATTACAACCGTTAGAATTCTATTTCTATAAAAGGGGAAGGAGGGGAGCTGAGAAAGGGAGCCGCATTCAGACAACGAAGTGCTGCCAATTTATCTTTAGAGCAACCTTTCCTTTATTTTATTCTTATTTGTTTCTCTTTTCTTTCTCTGCATTCCTTTGATATTTTGTAATTCCTATTTCCCTTGTACGATCAATTGGCACAAAGACCAGAATCCTGCCAACATTTGTGGAGGATCTGCCCAAAGGCCAATTGGAATATTTACAGGTTCTAAATTTTAATCGTAATTTCAGTTTTCATTATGATGCATGTTATTAATCATTGTTTTTATTTATGTTTTACCTTTCCCAAATCCATGTCTAGCTAAACCAGAGTAATCGATATGTAGTAATAATTCAGATGGGATTTGATAATAACCGGTTGAAAACTCTCTTTTTCAAAAGTTGTTTATGGTCTGAGTGTTTAAATTTATTTACTGAATAAACTTCTTCGCGAAAGCGAGAACTTATTTAAAAGTAGTTTTGCCACGACAGTGGGAAATTAATTAAGGTACGAACCAACAAGCGATAGCTGCGGTAAGACCAGATAGTAAACACTAATCATTTGTTTTAATAACATCGAAAGCACTTTAAATAGAATTAGAACTTAGAGATTTCCAAAAAATAGTTTTAACCCTGAATGGGACACGAAAGCGTACATCCGGCCCTTAGAATTATGACTAGCGTCAACAACCATCGTGAGACGAAAGTCTTCAGATCACTATTTTCTGCTTAAATCAATTCTGAAAAATATTTCATACACCGGTAACTTGTCAAATCCCTGAAGAACATAATTACTGCATATCGATTCACGTAATTATAATTCAAGTAACCTTTTTAGTTTCCTTTAGTGACAAAAATTATTCCCTTAAACATTACCTACCTAGCTAAACATAGTAACTCCCGAGAACACTAGTTTGATTAAGAGTCCCTGTGGGATCGATATCTTTTATTACTACGCGATAGACTGTGCACTTGCAGTTAAGTTGTATTAGACATAGAAAGTCGCGATCAAGTTTTTGGCGTCGTTGCCGGGGACCCGTTTAGTCAATAGTGTAACCTTCTGTTATGCCGTATAGACTAGGTTAACAATTTTATTTTCCCTTTACTGGTTCTGTCGATTGTATGCCAAGTAATCACCCACAAGGCGATATCTTAAAACCTTCAGTCGCAGAACTAGAGCGCTTCTTACATTTAAGAAGTCGCATCACTGAGTACCAACTAAAACATAACATTCCCGATCCTCTCACTCCCATTCTCAAATCCGAAGAAGAATCAAAGATGGCCGAAGGACCTCAAAACAAACCGCTGAAGGCATACGCTACACCCTCTCAGATGGAGCCTAGAAGTAGCATTGCTGCCCCAGCTATTACTCGAAACAATTTTGAGCTGAAACCATCATTGCTGTCAGCTGTACAACAAAACCAATTCTCAGGAAACACAACTGAGGATCCAAACGAACACTTAACGAAGTCTGTATAATACGCAGACACAGTGAAAGCAAATGGAGTAACTCCAGACGCAATAAGACTTCGTCTTTTCCCTTTCTCTCTTAGAGACAGAGCGTGGACATGGTTACAATCCTTACCATCCAACTCCATTACGACGTGGGAACAGTTGAAGAACGTCTTCTTAGCGAGATATTTTCCGCCAAGCAAAACTACTATGCTTAGAGCTCAAATCAACGGATTTCGACAAAAAGATATTGAATCTCTTTACGAAGCATGGGAACGATTCAAAGATATGATGAGAACATGTCCTCACCACGGTCTAGAAGACTGGGTGACAATCCATATTGTCTATAATGGGCTTTTATACAATACCAGATTAACGGTAGATGCCGCCGCAGGCGGTGCACTTATGGATAAGCCATACGACGAAGCCTATCAACTAATCGAAAACATGTCTCAGAACCACTGCCAATGGGGAGGTGAACGCACTCCAACAGAGAAACCCGCAGCGAAAGGTGGGATGTACGAGATCAGCAACCTTGAAAAATTCAACGCTAAAGTAGATGCTCTAGCACAGAAAATTGACAGTCTAACCGTTAATCCCTCTGCAACCGTCGCTGCCGTAACTCCAAACTGCGAGTTATGCGGAAGCACCACTCATAATGCGCCTGAATGCCCATTGCTGGCCGGAATCCCACCAGACCAAGTAAATTATGCTCAAGGAAATCCTTACGCAAATACTTACAACCCAGGTTGGCGAAATCATCCAAACTTTTCTTACAAAAGCGATAATGCATTGCAAATGCCTACTGCTCCGCCAGGATATCAGAAACCAGCTGCTGCTCAGACTGCACCTAGGAAATCAAACCTCGAGTTGATGATGGAAAAATTCATAGCTACTCAAGCTCAAACAAACAAAGAATTCCTGAATCAAAACATACACACTAGCGAGCAAATTAAACAGTTGACCGGAAAAGTAGACGCTTTAGCCACCCACAACAAAATGTCAGAAACACAGATATCACAAGTGGCTCAACAACAAGCCTCTGCTGCCGCACCCGCTAGCACGTTTCCTGGACAATCCAAACAGAATCCAAAGGGTCAAGCAAATGCTGTCATATTAAGAAGTGGAAAAGAATTGGACGAACCGATCGATCCGAGGACCGAAAACTCAGCCATGCAACAAAAACCAACTGAACAAGCAGAAAAGGAATCCGAGTTAGAGAAGAAGGAAGACAACGAGAAGGAGGATACCGCAAGTGAAAAAACTCAAGCACCTCCAGCGCCATATAAACCACCTATCCCTTATCCTCAAAGATTAATAAACTCCAAAACTTCAGGACAGTTTAAGAAATTTGTAGAGCTCCTTAAACAATTGAATATCACTATTCCTTTTACAGAAGCAATAACTCAAATGTCGTCATGCGCTAAATTTCTCAAAGAAATCCTGTCAAATAAGAGAAAGATCGAGGATAACGAAACAGTTACACTTACTGCAGAGTGTAGCGCTATTATTCAAAACCGCATGCCTCCTAAATTAAAAGACCCAGGTAGTTTCTCCATACCCTGCGTCATAGGAAAGTTCGTAATAGACAAAGCTCTATGCGATTTAGGAGCCAGTATCAGTGTTATGCCTTTATCTATATGCAAAAAGCTGAATATGGGAGATCTAAGACCAACCAAAATGTCCGTACAACTAGCTGACCGATCAGTAAAATACCCCGTCGGAATACTGGAAAACGTTCCAGTACGCATAGGACAATTCTACATCCCAACCGACTTCATAATCATGGACATCAAAGAGGGCTCTGTTATCCCAATTATCCTAGGAAGACCGTTCCTAGCTACAGCCGGAGCTATTATAGACGTGAAGAAAGGAAGGCTAACATTCAAAGTAGGAGAAGAAAAGATAGAGTTCATTCTCACCAAGTTCTTGCAAGCACCAGCCATATACGATACCTGCTATTTAGTAGATGTAATTGACGAATGCATAAGAGAGCTTGAAAATGAAGAGACCACGTATTCAGAAATAATAAAGATTCAAATACCCGATATTTCTGAAGACGATGATTGGCGTAAACCATATAAAGACGACAGCCTAAGCGAAAGCTTAGCACTGACCCCAAACCATATGTCAGGTCCGAAGAACCCATCTTTAGAACTTAAAACACTACCCAAAAATCTTAGATATGAATTCCTAGACGATGAACTAAAAAGACCAGTGATAGTCAACGCCGACTTAGGACAACTAGAAACCGAAAAACTATTAGAAGTCCTAAAGAAGTACCCCACCGTGTTAGGCTATAACATAAGCGATCTAAAAGGTATAAGCCCTTCAATCTGTATGCATCGAATTACAATAGAGGAAGACTCTAAAACCTCTAGAGAGCATCAGAGGAGACTGAACCCCATCCTAAGCACTGTAGTCAGAGATGAAGTAAAGAAATTGCTAGATGCAGGAATCATCTATCCAATCTCCGATAGTGAATGGGTTAGCCCAGTTCATGTCGTACCAAAGAAAGGAGGAGTCACAGTAGTTAAGAACGAAAAAGGCGAATCAATAACAAAAATAGTCGTGACTGGAAGCAGGATGTGCATTGATTATAGGAAGCTTAACAAAGCCACACGAAAAGATCACTTTCCCTTACCCTTCATAGACCAAATGTTAGAAAGATTAGCCAAACATTCGTATTTCTGCTATCTAGATGGCTATTCAGGATTTTTCCAAATTCCCATTCATCCTGATGACCAAGAAAAGACTACATTCACCTGTCCTTATGGTACTTTTGCTTACCGTCGGATGCCGTTCGGACTCTGTAATGCTCCAGCAACCTTCCAAAGATGCATGATGGCAATCTTCGCAGATTTCATAGATGACATCATGGAAGTATTTATGGACGATTTCTCGGTATGTGGACAAAATTTTGAAGGATGCCTACAAAACTTAGAAATGGTATTAGAACGTTGTGTAAAAGTGAAACTCGTCCTAAATTGGGAAAAATGACATTTTATGGTCCGACAAGGAATAGTTCTAGGACATGTCATATCAAATAAAGGAATTGAGGTCGACAAAGCTAAAATAGAGATTATAAAAGATCTCCAACCTCCAAAATTCGTACGAGAAATACAGAGTTTTCTAGGACATGCCGGTTTCTACCGAAGATTTATAAAAGATTTTTCAAAAATCACAAAACCTTTGACCGGCCTGTTGATGAAAGATGCTGAGTTCGTCTTCGACGACGACTGTCTAAAAGCATTCGAAACATTAAAATCAGCCCTTATCACCGCACCGATTATGCAACCACCCGATTGGCGACTACCGTTCGAAATCATGTGCGATGCGAGTGATTATGCCGTAGGCGCAGTTCTAGGACAAAGGAAGGACAAGAAACTCCATGCCATTTACTATGCCAGTAGAACCTTAGATCCTGCCCAAATGAACTACGCTACAACAGAAAAGGAACTTCTAGCAGTTATATTTGCGCTTGACAAATTCCGTTCTTACTTAGTAGGAGCCAAAATAATCATATACACAGACCACGCTGCCATTAGGTACCTAATAAGCAAAAAGGATGCCAAACCAAGATTATTGAGATGGATCCTGTTATTACAAGAGTTTGACTTAGAAATCAAAGATAAGAAAGGAACCGAGAACGTTGTTGCAGATCACTTATCCCGAATAGAAGGCATCAAACATGAACCAGTACTGATAAATGACGATTTCCCGTACGAACATTTGATAGCCAAATTAGAAAGTGACATGCCTAACTTAATCTCGGAAGATCCAGAACTCGAAAAATCCGTAGAAGCCGTTTATGCCCAAGTCACATTACCTTGGTATGCTGACATCGTTAATTACCTAGCTGCAGGCGTACTTCCACCGGATCTCACTTATCAGCAAAAGAAGAAATTCTTCCACGATCTGAAACACTATTATTGGGACGAACCTTTACTCTTCAAGAGAGGGGCCGACAACATATACCGTCGCTGTGTCCCAGAGGAAGAAATAGAAAATATCATTTCCCAATGCCATTCAGCACCATATGGTGGTCATGCTAGTACATCCAAGACGTGTGCTAAGATTCTCCAAGCCGGCTTATTCTGGCCTAACCTCTGGAAAGACGTTCACATCGCTGTGCTAAAATGTGATCGATGCCAATGAACTGGCAACATCTCACGACGCGATGAAATGCCTCAGAAAGGAATCTTAGAGGTAGAAATCTTTGACGTATGGGGAATAGATTTCATGGGACCATTCCCGCCTTCTTTTGGTAATAACTACATACTCGTCGCTGTAGACTATGTGTCTAAATGGATAGAAGCCATAGCTGCTCCAACAAATGACGCACGAGTAGTAATCAAACTCTTCAAAAACATAATCTTTCCTAGATTCGGTGTACCCAGACTCGTCATTAGTGATGGCGGATCCCACTTCATATCGCGAATATTTGATAAACTTCTTTCTAAATATGGAGTCCGACACCGAGTAGCTACACCTTATCATCGGCAAACTAGCGGACAAGTTGAGGTCTCGAACAGAGAAATAAAACAGATATTGGAAAAGACTGTCGCTACCTCAAGGAAAGATTGGTCATCAAAGCTAAATGAAGCTTTATGGGCTTATAGGACCGCTTTTAAGACACCAATAGGTACTACACCCTACAAATTAGTTTACGGTAAATCCTGTCATCTCCCTGTAGAATTAGAGCATAAGGCCTTCTGGGCCATTAAAACACTTAATTTCAACTACACCGAGGCAGGAGAAAAACGAATCTTGAACTTACACGAATTAGAAGAACTTCGATTAGACGCTTATGAAATTGCCCGTATCTACAAAGAACGAACTAAAAAGTGGCATGATAAACGTTCAGTCAAGAAACAATTCAGTGTGGGAGACATCGTACTGCTATTTAATTCAAGATTAAAACTCTTCCCAGGTAAACTAAAATCTAGGTGGTCTGGACCTTTTGAAGTGACTAAAGTACTTCAGAGTGGAGCTGTTGAAATTACCGATAAGACGAATGCACCGTTTATCGTAAACGGGCAACGTCTAAAACATTATAATAAGAACGAAAACAGCCCTCAAGTCTGCAGTATAGCATTGCTTGAGCTTCCAGCTCAAACACCCGAATAGCTTGTCACCAAGCTATCGTCAGGCTTTAGACGTTAAAAACAGCGCTTACTGGGAGGCAACCCAATTTTTCCGCATTTTTCTCGTTACTGTATTTCATTCTCCTTTTTATTTAAAATTCTACTTTGAAACTTTAACAAAAATTCTAAACTTAAAATTGCTACTATTCTTACTTTCTTTTATTTTCATATTTATTTTATTTTTCTCTTTTATTTTTGTTTTTACCGCCTTTTGCTTTTAAAAATCCTGACTTCAAATTTCTGTTTTAAACTTTTCAGGATTTTAAAAGTCTTCAAAACCTTCCTCCTGTTTTTCTCCGACTTACCTGCGAGTATGGCCGCGTACGACTTCACAAAGGTTCATTTTCGAGGATTAGCTCAAAAGGCAAGATTTTAAGCATTAACTGAAAGAGAAATAGCCTTAACGCTGTATTATGATAAGTCTACCATGGAGAAACTAGGAATCACTGATAGCATCCAATACCTGTTCAATCAACTAGGCTGGGAGAACACTGCTTTGAAAACCCGTTTTGCTACCTATAAGGACCTCACCTACGAATTCCTTAGTTCCTTCAGGTACTTACCCAACTATGGTTTTGGATCCAACACAGAGCTGATCACCTTTAGGATGTTTGGAATGGACCAAACCCATAGCCGGATGTCATTAGCTAACCTCCTAGGATTTCCTAGCGGACCACATGTGTTCATCAGTGCCGAGGATGACGATCTAGATTTTGCACTCAACCAATTCTGGGGTAGAATCACAGGCGACTATCACCCTGAACCAGACAGGATGTATAATGATGAGATTCATAACCCAGCTTTCAGATACTTTCATAAGATACTAGCTCACACCCTTTTCGGTAAAGAAGAAAATATTACTACAGTATCTAAAGAAGAGTTATTTATCATGTTCTGTGCTTCTCAAGGTCGTACAGTGAATGCAGTACCTTTTATGATGAGATCCTTCTGACGCCTCACCCAGGACCCTCAATCACCTATTCTAATAGGAGGCCTTGTGACAATGATTGCCCACGAGCTTGGCCTTAGATTCCACTTAAATGCAAGCACTAGTTTTGGCACAATCAGACCCATGAATATCCAGTTTTGCTTTAACAGGCGCATCTTAAGAACTATGGGACCTGGACCTTACGAGTACCTCATCAATGACAAACCTGTCCAGCTATTCACATTGCCAAATCATCAGATGACAAGTATCCATAACAAGGACAACTGGCTTTATGAATTGGATGAGCCTATGGGACCTCCTTCACCTTAATCAACACCGCAGAATTACATGTACGACAATGATCACATCTCTGAAGCACATGATTATATGTACTATGAGGATGCTGTATCAGAAGCTGAGGTAGACCCTACTACCCCTCCGCATTACAACACCTATCCTGAGCCCATTCCTGAGGAAACCACCGACAAAATGGATACTGTTCTGCACATATTGGACAACGTTGACGCAGCTCTGACCACCGTAAAAGAAGACATCGCAAGCATACACAGCGAACTCGCAGTCTTCATGGACTTAGTCTGTGACCAGCTCGACTACTACGCTCGGAAGTTTGATGAATTGAAGGCACGAAAAGACTAGATATTAGCTTTAGTTTAGTTTAGTTTAGTTTTTCTACTTTCCGTCCGTTTTCAATTCTTTTGATTTTTGCATTGTTAATTTCCTTATGTATTACATTATAATCATTCTAATTACTTGTTATTTCAATTATATTCTTTATTCATTTATTCTGTTTTTACGCTATCCTATGTTTCTTGGCCGATATAAAGCATTGCCATATCAATACTAGGCCTCAAAACCATTGCAAGAACACCCCCATAGCAAAATTCTGCGTTCTGCAGATTTTGCTGGTGTGACGACCGTCACAGAAGCCTGACGCTCGTCACACGGGTGACGATCGTCACAGATACATGACGACCGTCACGAGCCCAAAACTGTTATCTACTATAACAGGGGTTGCATTTTCTCTCTCACTCATATCCTTTCAACTTCCAATCATCACAAACTCACACCCGACTCCCAATTTTCGTTTTCCCCACCTTGCTCCATATATTCCAACCCCCATCTCAACTTCCTAATACACTTCTGTACCATTTTTTCACTCCACAGAACCAACTCCATCCACATTTCCTCAGCATCCTCCAACAATGGCGAGAAACAACGAAACCCTAGACCTCAGCAACATCGTGTTCAGCGACGGCGACTCCGGAGAGAAACAGCGAGCCAACTATATCGCCTTCCATCAACGGTCGCTACAGCCGACCCACTACCCGCATATCCCATCCCTCACGGAGCTCGGACTCCTTGAAGGCGTCACTTGGATGCTCCAAAGAGCCGGCATCTGGAACCTCTGCACAAATCCGCAGCCGACGTACGAACAACTCAACCTCGAGTTCCTTAGTTCGTTCACCTACTTCACTTCCAACGGCGACCTCAGCCAACACTCCGGTGCCGCATGCTTCCGGATGTTCGGCACGAACTATCAACTGAACCAGAATCAGATTGCCGCCATCTTACAATTCCCTCGCGGCGACAATGCTCAACGCCGCCTCACCGAACAGTTCCAGCACGAAGCCTTCACGCTCTGGTACCAGTTAACCGGAATCAATGCCGATGGCTGGGATTCTCTGCACGCAACGCATATCCACAACCCGACCATCCGGTATTTCCACCGAGCACTGAGCAACACCATCTTCGCCCGGATAGCAACCATAAGGTGAACTCGAAAGAGCTCTTCTTTCTCCGCTGTGTCTTCAACAACGAGCCCATCAACGCCGCTCCGTTCCTCCTGGCCCACATTCAGGCCAACTGTAACCGTGGCTCTAAGCCATTTTACTTTGGCGGGATTGTTACTGCCATTGCACTTCGGCTGAACCTCGGTGACCGCCTCCAGCATCTCCATGCCATTCCCTCAGTGTTCCTCGACACCGATCACTGCAGAGCCTCTCACCTCATCCGTTCCAGAGCCGATGGCAAATACCACCCGGTCGTGCGTGGCAAAACCGTCAGAAGTATCATCCTACCATCACGCACCCGGATGCACCCAGAGGATCGTGCCAACTGGCTATTTGACCTCAATGCCCCTGCTGCTGCCGCTGCTCCAACTCAGACTCACACCCAAGATTCTGGTGAGGAAATCCAAGATGAGTTGAACAAACCTGAGCAACCGGAGGCATCGCAACCACTTCCTTCCGAAGGTACATCATACCGCAGCCGTCACCATCGTCCAGAGCCCGACTATTCTAAAGAAGACCTCCGCCGATCGCTCGACCAGTAGGCCCAGATACTCGCTATGATGCAGCAGCAGAATCAGCGAGCAGAGCAGTTCGAAGCTTGGCATCGGACTCGAATGCAACAACTCCAAACCGGCCAGGAAACCATTACTGAGAACTTGGCGCATCTGACCTTGCAGTTCGAAGGACTCCACGACTATTTCTATCATACCGGAGCACTGGACTTTGAGGCCCGAGCCGACCAAGTCAGAGCCAGAGGACGCGAGAGAGGACGTGACCGAGGCAAAGGTCGTGATTAGTTACTCTTTTCCTTATTTGTTTACTATATTTTCAGTTTCTTTGTATTTTCATTTTCCCTTGTATTTCCCTCTCGCATTCTTTCAAATCAGTGGGGACACTGATTGAGATAGTGTGGGAGCGGAGCGTTTATTTCCCATTCCCTTGTACTTTTAATTCCGTAATTTCAATTCGAACATTTTCACGTTTTAGCAAATAAAAGCTCGTTTATATATCTTTTTCCGTTACGCAAACATCCCCGCTTTATTCGACATAAACAAAAAATTTTCGTTCGTTCCTCAAAAGCAAAAGCATCACGAGAATGCGCCCAAGTTCAAAGCAAATTTTGAAACTCTGAGACGAAAATTCTAACAAAACCAGTACCGTCCTGACACCTTAGACCTCCAGTTTATGCGAGTCGGTTTCACTACCTACATGTACCAAAGTTTCAAGTGTATACTCAAACTCAGCCCCAAGTAGTTTATACTAGCAGTCAACACCATCCTAAAACACTTCTAAGCGAGGGACCAATGCAAATAAGTGTATGATCTCCAAAAAGATGAAAAATCATGAAAAGAAAGCCATTTAGCCAAAATATAAAGACGCGTTCCCTCTAAGTTAGGTGCTCCTCACCCGAGCATTTAGCCCAACGGTACGAAAACTCATTGGAAAAATCAATGGTATAAGCTTATGAGTAATGAAAAGATCAAAACAGAAAGGAGATCATATTCACTAACAGGTCGACTTGCCATGAAAGTGTATGGACAACGGGCTTAATGTGATTGCGCTAGAACAAACAGGGTGAACTTGACGCGAGAACCTTGACACCAAGCTACAGTAGCATGACTGGGACCGATTTGCATAAGAAGGAGACCTCCGAAGACTTGTAGTCCAGTGTCATCACCGTACTCATTTTGTTCCTACTAAGAATCCCGGTTTTTCCCTAACTTGGTGAATGAGGAAGCTGCCTCGTGATTGCCGACTTTTTCCTGTTTTACTTGAGGACAAGCAAAGATTCAAGCTTAGGGGAGTTTGATAACACGAAATCGTATATATATATTGATGCATAATTCAACTGATGTTTGACTGTTTTCGATCCGATTTCGGGTTCTTTCCATGTTATTTGTCTGATATTTTGCAGGTATTTGATGATCATGTCTAAACAAGGCAATATGAAGAAAAGAAGCAATTACAGATGAAATATGGACGAAAACCGGATGAAAACAACATGAAAAACGCAGAATGCATATTTTGCTGCTGTGACGACCGTCACAACTCCATGACGACCGTCACACGGGTGACGACCGTCACACACCGTGACGACCGTCATGCAGGCAAAAACGCCCAACTTCAAATGAACGTGCAAAATACAGTTCCAAGTCCCAAATAGTGGACCACTACTCCCTGATATTTCTGCCTCTAAGTCCACCTTCTTCATATTACAACCGTTAGAATTCTATTTCTATAAAAGGGGAAGGAGGGGAGCTGAGAAAGGGAGCCGCATTCAGACAACGAAGTGCTGTCAATTTATCTTTAGAGCAACCTTTCCTTTATTTTATTCTTATTTGTTTCTCTTTTCTTTCTCTGCATTCCTTTGATATTTTGTAATTCCTATTTCCCTTGTACGATCAATTGGCACAAAGACCAGAATCCTGCCAACATTTGTGGAGGATCTGCCCAAAGGCCAATTGGAATATTTACAGGTTCTAAATTTTAATCGTAATTTCAGTTTTCATTATGATGCATGTTATTAATCATTGTTTTTATTTATGTTTTACCTTTCCCAAATCCATGTCTAGCTAAACCAGAGTAATCGATATGTAGTAATAATTCAGATGGGATTTGATAATAACCGGTTGAAAACTCTCTTTTTCAAAAGTTGTTTATGGTCTGAGTGTTTAAATTTATTTACTGAATAAACTTCGTCGCGAAAGCGAGAACTTATTTAAAAGTAGTTTTGCCACGACAGTGGGAAATTAATTAAGGTACGAACCAACAAGCGACAGCTGCGGTAAGACCAGATAGTAAACACTAGTCATTTGTTTTAATAACATCGAAAGCACTTTAAATAGAATTAGAACTTAGAGATTTCCAAAAAATAGTTTTAACCCTGAATGGGACACGAAAGCGTACATCCGGCCCTTAGAATTATGACTAGCGTCAACAACCATCGTGAGACGAAAGTCTTCAGATCACTATTTTCTGCTTAAATCAATTCTGAAAAATATTTCATACACCGGTAACTTGTCAAATCCCCGAAGAACATAATTACTGCATATCGATTCACGTAATTATAATTCAAGTAACCTTTTTAGTTTCCTTTAGTGACAAAAATTATTCCCTTAAACATTACCTACCTAGCTAAACATAGTAACTCCCGAGAACACTAGTTTGATTACGAGTCCCTGTGGGATCGATATCTTTTATTACTACGCGATAGACTGTGCACTTGCAGTTAAGTTGTATTAGACATAGAAAGTCGCGATCAAGTTTTTGGCGTCGTTGCCGGGGACCCGTTTAGTCAATAGTGTAACCTTCTGTTATGCCGTATAGACTAGGTTAACAATTTTATTTTCCCTTTACTGGTACTGTCGATTGTATGCCAAGTAATCACCCACAAGGCGATATCTTAAAACCTTCAGTCGCAGAACTAGAGCGCTTCTTACATTTAAGAAGTCGCATCACTGAGTACCAACTAAAACATAACATTCCCGATCCTCTCACTCCCATTCCCAAATACGAAGAAGAATCAAAGATGGCCGAAGGACCTCAAAACAAACCGCTGAAGGCATACGCTACACCCTCTCAGATGGAGCCTAGAAGTAGCATTGCTGCCCCAGCTATTACTCGAAACAATTTTGAGCTGAAACCATCATTGCTGTCAGCTGTACAACAAAACCAATTCTCAGGAAACACAACTGAGGATCCAAACGAACACTTAACGAAGTTTGTACAATACACAGACACAGTGAAAGCAAATGGAGTAACTCCAGACGCAATAAGACTTCGTCTTTTCCCTTTCTCTCTTAGAGACAGAGCGTGGACATGGTTACAATCCTTACCATCCAACTCCGTTACGACGTGGGAACAGTTGAAGAACGTCTTCTTAGCGAGATATTTTCCGCCAAGCAAAACTGCTATGCTTAGAGCTCAAATCAACGGATTTTGACAAAAAGATACTGAATCTCTTTACAAAGCATGGGAACGATTCAAAGATATGATGAGAACATGTCCTCACCATGGTCTAGAAGACTGGGTGACAATCCATACTGTCTATAATGGGCTTTTATACAATACCAGATTAACGGTAGACGCCGCCGCAGGCGGTGCACTTATGGATAAGCCATACGACGAAGCCTATCAACTAATCGAAAACATGTCTCATAACCACTGCCAATGGGGAGGTGAACGCACTCCAACAGAGAAACCCGCAGCGAAAGGTGGGATGTACGAGATCAGCAGCCTTGAAAAGTTCAACGCTAAAGTAGATGCTCTAGCACAGAAAATTGACAGTCTGACCGTTAATCCCACTGCAACCGTCGCTGCCGTAACTCCAAACTGCGAGTTATGCGGAAGCACCACTCATAATGCGCCAGAATGCCCATTGCTGGCCGGAATCCCACCAGACCAAGTAAATTATGCTCAAGGAAATCCTTACGCAAATACTTACAACCCAGGTTGGCGAAATCATCCAAACTTTTCTTACAAAAGCGATAATGCATTGCAAATGCCTACTGCTCCGCCAGGATATCAGAAACCAGCTGCTGCTCAGACTGCACCTAGGAAATCAAACCTCGAGTTGATGATGGAAAAATTCATAGCTACTCAAGCTCAAACAAACAAAGAATTCCTGAATCAAAACATACACACTAGCGAGCAAATTAAACAGTTGACCGGAAAAGTAGACGCTTTAGCCACCCACAACAAAATGTCAGAAACACAGATATCACAAGTGGCTCAACAACAAGCCTCTGCTGCCGCACCCGCTGGCACGTTTCCTGGACAATCCGAACAGAATCCAAAGGGTCAAGCAAATGCTGTCATATTAAGAAGTGGAAAAGAATTGGACGAACCGATCGATCCGAGGACCGAAAACTCAGCCATGCAACAAAAACCAACTGAACAAGCAGAAAAGGAATCCGAGTTAGAGAAGAAGGAAGACAACGAGAAGGAGGATACCGCAAGTGAAAAAACTCAAGCACCTCCAGCGCCATATAAACCACCTATCCCTTATCCTCAAAGATTAATAAACTCCAAAACTTCAGGACAGTTTAAGAAATTTGTAGAGCTCCTTAAACAATTGAATATCACTATTCCTTTTACAGAAGCAATAACTCAAATGTCGTCATACGCTAAATTTCTCAAAGAAATCCTGTCAAATAAGAGAAAGATCGAGGATAACAAAACAGTTACACTTACTGCAGAGTGTAGCGCTATTATTCAAAACCGCATGCCTCCTAAATTAAAAGACCCAGGTAGTTTCTCCATACCCTGCGTCATAGGAAAGTTCGTAATAGACAAAGCTCTATGCGATTTAGGAGCCAGTATCAGTGTTAGGCCTTTATCTATATGCAAAAAGCTGAATATGGGAGATCTAAGACCAACCAAAATGTCCGTACAACTAGCTGACTGATCAGTAAAATACCCCGTCGGAATACTGGAAAACGTTCCAGTACGCATAGGACAATTCTACATCCCAACCGACTTCATAATCATGGACATCAAAGAGGGCTATGTTATCCCAATTATCCTAGGAAGACCGTTCCTAGCTACAGCCGGAGCTATTATAGACGTGAAGAAAGGAAGGCTAACATTCGAAGTAGGAGAAGAAAAGATAGAGTTCATTCTCACCAAGTTCTTGCAAGCACCAGCCATATACGATACCTGCTATTTAGTAGATGTAATTGACGAATGCATAAGAGAGCTTGAAAATGAAGAGACCACGTATTCAAAAATAATAAAGATTCAAATACCCGATATTTCTGAAGATGATGATTGGCGTAAACCATATAAAGACGACAGCCTAAGCGAAAGCATAGCACTGACCCCAAACCATATGCCAGGTCCGAAGAACCCATCTTTAGAACTTAAAACACTACCCAAAAATCTTAGATATGAATTCCTAGACGATGAACTAAAAAGACCAGTGATAGTCAACGCCGACTTAGGACAACTAGAAACCGAAAAACTATTAGAAGTCCTAAAGAAGTACCCCACCGCGTTAGGCTATAACATAAGCGATCTAAAAGGTATAAGCCCTTCAATCTGTATGCATCGAATTACAATAGAGGAAGACTCTAAAACCTCTAGAGAGCATCAGAGGAGACTGAACCCCATCCTAAGCACTGTAGTCAGAGATGAAGTAAAGAAATTGCTAGATGCAGGAATCATCTATCCAATCTCCGATAGTGAATGGGTTAGCCCAGTTCATGTCGTACCAAAGAAAGGAGGAGTCACAGTAGTTAAGAACGAAAAAGGCGAATCAATAACAAAAATAGTCGTGACTGGAAGCAGGATGTGCATTGATTATAGGAAGCTTAACAAAGCCACACGAAAAGATCACTTTCCCTTACCCTTCATAGACCAAATGTTAGAAAGATTAGCCAAACATTCGTATTTCTGCTATCTAGATGGCTATTCAGGATTTTTCCAAATTCCCATTCATCCTGATGACCAAGAAAAGACTACATTCACCTGTCCTTATGGTACTTTTGCTTACCGTCGGATGCCGTTCGGACTCTGTAATGCTCCAGCAACCTTCCAAAGATGCATGATGGCAATCTTCGCAGATTTCATAGATGACATCATGGAAGTATTTATGGACGATTTCTCGGTATGTGGACAAAATTTTGAAGGATGCCTACAAAACTTAGAAATGGTATTAGAACATTGTGTAAAAGTGAACCTCGTCCTAAATTGGGAAAAATGTCATTTTATGGTCCGACAAGGAATAGTTCTAGGACATGTCATATCAAATAAAGGAATTGAGGTCGACAAAGCTAAAATAGAGATTATAAAAGATCTCCAACCTCCAAAATTCGTACGAGAAATACGGAGTTTTCTAGGACATGCCGGTTTCTACCGAAGATTTATAAAAGATTTTTCAAAAATCACAAAACCTTTGACCGGCCTGTTGATGAAAGATGCTGAGTTCGTCTTCGACGACGACTGTCTAAAAGCATTCGAAACATTAAAATCAGCCCTTATCACCGCACCGATTATGCAACCACCCGATTGGCGACTACCGTTCGAAATCATGTGCGATGCGAGTGATTATGCCGTAGGCGCAGTTCTAGGACAAAGGAAGGACAAGAAACTCCATGCCATTTACTATGCCAGTAGAACCTTAGATCCTGCCCAAATGAACTACGCTACAACAGAAAAGGAACTTCTAGCAGTTATATTTGCGCTTGACAAATTCCGTTCTTACTTAGTAGGAGCCAAAATAATCATATACACAGACCACGCTGCCATTAGGTACCTAATAAGCAAAAAGGATGCCAAACCAAGATTATTGAGATGGATCCTGTTATTACAAGAGTTTGACTTAGAAATCAAAGATAAGAAAGGAACCGAGAACGTTGTTGCAGATCACTTATCCCGAATAGAAGGCATCAAACATGAACCAGTACTGATAAATGACGATTTCCCGTACGAACATTTGATAGCCAAATTAGAAAGTGACATGCCTAACTTAATCTCGGAAGATCCAGAACTCGAAAAAGCCGTAGAAGCCGTTTATGCCCAAGTCACATTACCTTGGTATGCTGACATCGTTAATTACCTAGCTGCAGGCGTACTTCCACCGGATCTCACTTATCAGCAAAAGAAGAAATTCTTCCACGATCTGAAACACTATTATTGGGACGAACCTTTACTCTTCAAGAGAGGGGCCGACAACATATACCGTCGCTGTGTCCCAGAGGAAGAAATAGAAAATATCATTTCCCAATGCCATTCAGCACCATATGGTGGTCATGCTAGTACATCCAAGACGTGTGCTAAGATTCTCCAAGCCGACTTATTCTGGCCTAACCTCTGGAAAGACGTTCACATCGCTGTGCTAAAATGTGATCGATGCCAACGAACTGGCAACATCTCACGACGCGATGAAATGCCTCAGAAAGGAATCTTAGAGGTAGAAATCTTTGACGTATGGGGAATAGATTTCATGGGACCATTCCCGCCTTCTTTTGGTAATAACTACATACTCGTCGCTGTAGACTATGTGTCTAAATGGATAAAAGCCATAGCTGCTCCAACAAATGACGCACGAGTAGTAATCAAACTCTTCAAAAACATAATCTTTCCTAGATTCGGTGTACCCAGACTCGTCATTAGTGATGGTGGATCCCACTTCATATCGCGAATATTTGATAAACTTCTTTCTAAATATGGAGTCCGACACCGAGTAGCTACACCTTATCATCGGCAAACTAGCGGACAAGTAGAGGTCTCGAACAGAGAAATAAAACAGATATTGGAAAAGACTGTCGCTACCTCAAGGAAAGATTGGTCATCAAAGCTAAATGAAGCTTTATGGGCTTATAGGACCTCTTTTAAGACACCAATAGGTACTACACCCTACAAATTAGTTTACGGTAAATCCTGTCATCTCCCTGTAGAATTAGAGCATAAGGCCTTCTGGGCCATTAAAACACTTAATTTCAACTACACCGAGGCAGGAGAAAAACGAATCTTGAACTTACACGAATTAGAAGAACTTCGATTAGACGCTTACGAAATTGCCCGTATATACAAAGAACGAACTAAAAAGTGGCATGATAAACGTTCAGTCAAGAAACAATTCAGTGTGTCATCACCGTACTCGTTTTGTTCCTACTAAGAATCCCGGTTTTTCCCTAACTTGGTGAATGAGGAAGCTGCCTCGTGATTGTCGACTTTTTCCTGTTTTACTTGAGGACATGCAAAGATTCAAGCTTAGGGGAGTTTGATAACACGAAATCGTATATATATATTGATGCATAATTCAACTGATGTTTGACTGTTTTCGATCCGATTTCGGGTTCTTTCCATGTTATTTGTCTGATATTTTGCAGGTATTTGATGATCATGTCTAAACAAGGCAATATGAAGAAAAGAAGCAATTACAGATGAAATATGGACGAAAACCGGATGAAAACAACATGAAAAACGCAGAATGCATATTTTGCTGCTGTGACGACCGTCACAGCTCCATGACGACCGTCACACGGGTGACGACCGTCACACACCGTGACGACCGTCATGCAGGCAAAAACGCCCAACTTCAAATGAACGTGCAAAGTACAGTTCCATGTCCTAAATAGTGGACCACTACTCCCTGATATTTCTGCCTCTAAGTCCACCTTCTTCATATTACAACCGTTAGAATTCTATTTCTATAAAAGGGGAAGGAGGGGAGCTGAGAAAGGGAGCCGCATTCAGACAACGAAGTGCTGCCAATTTATCTTCAGAGCAACCTTTCCTTTATTTTATTCTTATTTGTTTCTCTTTTCTTTCTCTGCATTCCTTTGATATTTTGTAATTCCTATTTCCCTTGTACGATCAATTGGCACAAAGACCAGAATCCTGCCAACATTTGTGGAGGATCTGCCCAAAGGCCAATTGGAATATTTACAGGTTCTAAATTTTAATCGTAATTTCAGTTTTCATTATGATGCATGTTATTAATCATTATTTTTATTTATGTTTTACCTTTCCCAAATCCATGTCTAGCTAAACCAGAGTAATCGATATGTAGTAATAATTCATATGGGATTTGATAATAACCGTTTGAAAACTCTCTTTTTCAAAAGTTGTTTATTGTCTGATTGTTTAAATTTATTTACTGAATAAACTTCGTCGCGAAAGCGAGAACTTATTTAAAAGTAGTTTTGCCACGACAGTGGGAAATTAATTAAGGTACGAACCAACAAGCGACAGCTGCGGTAAGACCAGATAGTAAACACTAGTCATTTGTTTGAATAACAGTGAAAGCACTTTAAAATGAATTAGAACTTAGAGATTTCCAAAAAATAGTTTTAACCCCGAATGGGACACGAAAGCGTACATCCGACCCTTAGAATTATGATTAGCGTCAACAACCATCGTGAGACGAAAGTCTTCAGATCACTATTTTCTGCTTAAATCAATTCTGAAAAATATTTCATACACTGGTAACTTGTCAAATCCCCGAAGAACATAATTACTGCATATCGATTCACATAATTATAATTCAAGTAACCTTTTTAGTTTCCTTTAGTGACAAAAATTATTCCCTTAAACATTACCTACCTAGCTAAACATAGTAACTCCCGAGAACACTAGTTTGATTACGAGTCCCTGTGGGATCGATATCTTTTATTACTACGCGATAGACTGTGAACTTGCAGTTAAGTTGTATTAGACATAGAAAGTCGCGATCACCCGCGGCGGCGTCTACTGTTAATCTGGTGTTATATAGAAGCCCATTGTAGAAAGTATGGATTGTCACCCAGTCTTCTAAACCGTGGTGAGGACATGCTCTCATCATATCTTTGAATCTTTCCCACACTTCTAGAGGGATTCAGCATCTTTCTGTCGAAATCCGTTGATTTGAGCTCTAAGCATAGCAGTTTTGCTTGGCGGAAAGTATCTCGCTAAGAAAACGTTCTTCAACTGTTCCCACATTGTAACGGAGTTGGATGGCAAGGATTTTAACCAAGCCCAAGCTCTATCTCTAAGAGAGAAAGGAAAAAGACGAAGTCTTATTGCATCCGGAGTTACTCCATTTGCCTTCACTGTGTCTGCTTATTGCACAAACTTCGTTAAGTGTTCATTCGGATCCTTAGTTGCATTTCCTGAGAATTGATGTTGTTGTACAACTGACAACAATGATGGTTTTAGTTTGAAATCGTTCTGATTGATGGCGGGGGGAACAATGCTACTATAAGGCTCTAGCTGAGATGGGGTAGCGTAGTCCTTCAGAGGTTTGTTCTGAGGTCCTTCAGCCATTTTCGATTCTTCAACAGGTTCAGGAGTATGAGCTAGAAGATCGGGAATATTATGTTTCCGTTGATATTTAACGATGCGCCTTCTTAGGTGTAAGAAGCGCTCTAGTTCGATGATTGGGGGTTGTAAGATATCGCCTTGTGAGCGAGTACTTGGCATACAATCGACGAACGAGTAAAGGGAAATAAAATAGTTAACCTAGTCTATACTACGTAACAAAGGGTTACACTATTGACTAAACGGGTCCCCGACAATGACGCCAAAAACTTGATTGCGACTTTCCGAGTCTAATCGAATTAACTGCAAGTGTACAGTCTATCACGTAGTAATAAAGATATCGATCCCACAGGGACTCGTAATCAATCTAGTATGATCAGAAGTTACTGTGTTTAGCTAGGTTGTTAATGGTTTAAGGGGAAATATTCAAGAGTAAAGGCTAAACTAAAGAAAGGCTAAAAGGTTTTCTTAGAATAATAATGCGGGTAATCGGCATGCAATGACATAGTGCTCCGAGGGTTCGACAGGTTACCGGCGTGGTTTAATAATTTCAAAATGGTTTTCAGAAGAAAATAACAGTTTAAAGACTTTTGTCTCACGATGGTTGTTGACGCTAGTCGCAACTCTAAGGCGGAACGTATGCTTTCGCTATCCCGTTCGGGGTTAAAATTGATTTTTGAAAACCATTGAGTTCTAATCTCTTTTAAAATGCTTTTGCTATGTTTAAAATAGATACTCAGTTTTTACTATTTGGTCCTAGCCTCAGCTTTCGCATGTCAGTTCATACCTTAGTGAATCTGCCACTGTCGTGGCGAGATTGCTTTAAATAAATTCTCGCTGTCGCGACGAAGTTTAGTTTAACAATTTTGGTTTAAAAACTAGATCCAGAAACAAGTTTGAAAAAGAAAGATTATGCCGGTTATTATCGAACCTCGTTCTACTAGTTCATTACATACCGATCGATGCGATTTTAGCTAGACATAAAGTTTAAAGCATGCATAATTAAATTTAAAGAGCAGAACACATAAACATACATATTAAAGCAAATATAATTAATTAATAATAACGGAACCTGTAAATAATTATGGTTCGGCACTTGTATAATCCTCCACAATGTCGGCAGGTTTACTCTTGCGACGAATAATTGTACGAAAAAGTGAAGAACAGAAATTACAACTGAATTCTGGAAAGGAAACAAAGGAAAGGAAGCAAAGCAAAAAAAAAACATAAACAAGAAAATATCTCTGGTATTAAATCCGGAAGCACTTCGTGGTCTTCAATGCAGCCCCCTTGTTTCAGTCCCAAAGCTTTCTTTTTATAGTGAATGAATTGTACGTGAACTGCTTTTGGAAGTGCAATTGAGGGTCAGAAAATCCAGGGAGTCGTGCATTTGTTTTGGGCTTCTGTTGCACGTTCTGATAAGTGGACGTTATGCAGAAATTGTGGGTGTGACGGTTGTCAGGGAGCCATGACGCTCGTGAAGGCCATGACGCTCGTGAGGGAGTCATGACAGTCGTCACGCTTGTGACGGTTGTAAGGGGCCTGTGACGACCGTCATATCAGCAAAGTTTATTTCTGCTACTTTTCTCGTTCTTTTTCTTCTGTTATATGTCTTTTAGTGCTTGTTTTCCTCATCTTGCTTCATTTGAGTGATGACCTCATAAACCTGCAAAACACTTAACAAACGATGCGAATGTGATACGAAATCGGGGTGAAATCGACCGTTAATAGTATGAAAATATGGCATTTTAATATATATGTTTTCGCGTTATCAAGCTTGCAGAAAAGTATCCAGAAACGTTCAGTGATCTTCAATGAAGCCTTTGCAACCTTTAATTTTGCTTGAATCTTGCTAAATCTCAAAAATCGTATTTCACTTGTTCTTCACTTTTTTCAAATGCTACTCTTTCAATTCTGCTTCCAAAACAAGCTCTGATGATTTGTGAATGATGGAAAGCTTATATGCAATGGATTTGAATCATAAGAAAGCCCAATTTCAGTCTATAGAGCCCAATTGCATATCCATGGAATTTGAGTTTTAGAGCTTTGCCATGTGCACGAAAATCCTTCCAATTTGGCTCCCAAATGCTTCAAATTACTTGCTGGTAACATGAGGAGTGTGAATGGCTGGGATTTAATCCTTGTTTGATCTCCATGGTTGATATTTCAAGTGTGACTTAAGCTTGAAGTAAGCTTGAAAATTGCACATCAAAACTCACCAAATTCAAATTCTAAAATTTCCATTGTGTTTGAAATATGGTTTGCACTCAAAATATGTACTCATTTGCACAAAAATGATCCATAATGAATTAAATCCAATTTTCTCATTTTAAAGCTTTTTCCATGAAAATCACTTTGGGAATTTACCATTCCAAGCCAAATTCATGACTTCTCAAGGCTTGGTTGAACAATTGACACCATTTGAAGCAAGTTTTATGTTGGAAAAATCTCCATTTGAAGTGTGCAAGTTGGTGAAATGGACCTATAATTTTATGACCTATAATCTCACTTTCCCAAAATACCCCTGACTTGCAAGCCTCATAACATGAGTTCTATAAATCAAATGAAAGACTTCTAGTACTATTTGGAAAGCTAAGACCATGACCTACAACTGTTATGTTCATCAAAAGTTGAGGAGAAACATACTTCTAAGTCAAAAATGGCTTGGAAGTTGGTTGGCTTTTGTTGATCAAAATCACATTCATCTAATGACCTGTAACTTATCTGCATCACAACTTGAGTTATATAAATCCAATAAAGGGCTTCTAGTACTCAAAATAAAGCTAAGAACATGCTCTACAAGTTTCATGTTGGTCAAAAGTTGAGATGAAACTTGTATCTTAAGGTAGGTGGTCTTGAAGTTGGGGACTAAACAAGGGATTTTACACTGAGAACCCTAATTTAGTAACTTCTCACACACTTGATCCTTGATGAATTTAAATTTAAATGATGTCTCATGTATCTTAAAACAAGATCCCATGACCATAGAGACTAGGAATTGAGTTTTAATCTCCTTCCATTTCACATTTGATTGAGGATTAACCAGATGAAAACCCTAGCTGCAACATTCTTGACTGTGGCTTCTTTCACATCACACAACAACTTGAATAAGCTCCAACATGGCCCTCAAAGCACTCAATGAGCTCTCTTAACATCCCATATCCATAATCATGAATTCACACCCTCTGATGATCTTGAACTGGTCTCCAAGTTAGGAGCTGACCCCCATACCTCCATCCATCCTTTCACAAGACTATTGCCCACTTTTAGGTGACCTGATGACCATTCAAACTTGAGTAACACCCTTTGCTCAGGCTCAACCCTCTGAGTAGAATCCTCTTGCTATGCACAACCTCTTAATCCCCTGTTCAATGAAAAATGCTATGCAATGCAAATTCTAGAAAGAAATGAAATGAAACATAAACCAAGTTAAGAAAAGGTTGGGCAAATTTTGGGGTGCAACACTATCCAAGGAGATCAAGGTACGAGAGCGAATTGGTCAGGATCTAAAGAGTATTGATAGCATTTTGAAGCATAGAAAGAAGGATTTAGATATAGCGTATCTTGAGATATCCAAATTCAATTAGCAATGGAATGCTACGGTAACTGCTAACAAGAATCGGGAAGCCCAGCTTCTTAGTCAGATTGATAAGCTGAAGGCGCAACTCAAGGTCAGAGATAGAGAAGTGATGGTAGAATCATACCATAGATGCACAAGTGAATAGAAACTCCATGAGACTCTATTAACTGTTGAAAAGCTTAAGATCTGGGCAGATTTAAAGATACCCAAGTTGGAAGAAACCTTTGGTGAAGATGCTTGGGAGGAGTCTTATCATTGTCTCAGATATGTTATACACAGAAGGGACACTCTCTTTAGAGAATTGGTTGTCAGACCAGATCATCCAGATACAAAGACGATGCTCAAGGAGGCTCAGATTTGGAGCAAGGAGCATGATTTCTGGGGAGGATCATCTTTTGATATGTCTTAGTAGTTTCTCTTCTTTTGTATCTTGATCATCACTAGATATGTTGGATGGAATCAGTACCTTTTTGTATTCAGATCTTTCTCATTTGTTGATATGTATTGTCTTAACTTTACTTGATATATGAGAAGATTATTGTGGTATTCTTATTCATCTCTACTGTTCATGTTTATTGAAACTGGAATCAAAGGGGGATATCTCCTTGTAAATACATAGACATTTTTGGATTTTGCATTTTCATTTGCATCGCAGGTGTCTGCAGTGGCCTCTTGTTCTTATCTCTACTTGGTTTTCTTTAGTAACAGGAGTGAGGAGTTTAGCTTCCATAGATACTCAACTCGAGGGAATCAGCAGCGGGTTATGGATTAGGTTCAAGCTTAGTTGCAGGAAGTCAGGGCTAGTATGTCCCAGTTTATGGAGCTTTGCAGAATGTTGCCAACGGACAGGAGTAGTTGAGGACGCTGGTCCAACCTCTGATAGCACGGGTCGATGAAGGGGGTGTTTTGCATGGGGGATCTGGTGTTATTCCTCTGCCTGTTGGTGGTTCTGTTCCACAAGGCACCAATATTTATACTATTGTCATACCTCTGGAAAGAGGTACTATTAATGAAGTTGGTGATGTTGCTAGTGGAAATGTGTACGCTACGCACGAGGTTGCTGGTTCTTAGTGGGAAAATCACCAAGATGACGTCTTTTCTATGAGAGATATGGAGGGTGGTTTTCCTTCTGAGGCCGATAAGAGGTTTAAGCTGATCGAGGAGAAAATGAAGTATTTTGAAAACCAAAACTCTTTGGGGCTTGATATGTCAGATCTAGGTCTAGTTCCCGGGGTCAGAATTCCCCCGAAGTTCAAGGTACCATATTTTGACAAGTATAAAGGGACGGCCTGTCCTAGAGTACATATCTGGGAATACTTCAGAAAAATGTCCACATACTCTAACGATGATAAGTTGTTAATGCAATTTTTCCAAGACAGTCTGGAAGGAGCATCTTTGGAATGGTATATGGGGCTTGAGAGAACCCGTATCCGAAGCTGGAAAGAATTGGATGAGGCCTTTGTTCGCCACTATTAGTACAAAAGTGATATGGCACCGAACAAGGTGCAATTGTAGAGTTTGTCTCAGAAAAACATTGAGAGCTTCAAAGAGTACACCCAAAGGTGGCGGTATTTAGCAGCAAGAGTGTAGCCTCCTATGGTGGAGAGAGAATTGACTGACATGTTTATGGCTACATTTCCTGGGGTGTATTTTGAGAAGCTGATAGGCTGTATATCTGCAGGTTTTTTTGACCTGGTGAGGGCAGGTGAGAGAGTGGAAAGTGGAATTAAGACTGGGAAAATTCAAAATGGTAGTGGATCCTCTTCGGGAGGAACGAAGAAGCCATATACAACAAACCCTAAGAAGAGAAAATGGGATGCTAATGCTATTTCTCACAAGGGTAAATGTATAGCGCAATCTTAGTATCGTCAATAAGTTGCTACTGTAACTATCCCGGATGCACCTCAGCAACAGGTTAATGGTCAACGACCTTACACTGGCAGACAGAGAATGACGAACAGACAATTTGAGACACCGCCGATACCGTACTCACAATTATTAAAACATTTGCTTCAATTGCAGCTTATTCAAAAGAGAACTTTGGCACCTTTAACTGGAGCTCCTCCTCCTGGTTATGACGCCAATGCAAGATGTGAATTCCTTTCGGGCGCCCCAGGCCAGAATATTGATAACTGTAAAGCCTTCAAGCACAATGTTCAAGACTTTATTGACTTAAAGGCTATCAACTTCACCAACGAGGGGCCTAATATGAATCAAAATCCAATGTCGAATCATAGGGTGGCAAGGCGAATGTTGTTATCAGCGGAGAAAGGTTAAATCTAGTAACAGATGTTGAAGAATTGAAGACTCCGTTGAGTTTCGTGAAAGACCAGTTGTTGAAGGGAAGAGTATTCCCCATATGTTCTACTAACTGTTCAAAGTGTGAAGCGCAACCTGAGGGCTGTTATCTTTTGAAGAACATTATTCAGAGATTGATTGATGAGGGTTATCTATAGTTTGGCAGAGCTGTTGGGAAAGATATTGATGATGGGGTCAGTAATGATGGAAGAGATATTGCCACAATTTCAATTCCCTACCGGACCATTAACATTTCATCCCTGATATGCCAGTGCCGGTAATCACTACTATTCCAGACCCGTATCATATGAGAGTACCAAGGCTATCCCATGGAACTATTGGGCAGAAGTTTCTATAATGGGAAGAAGCAAGAATTGACTAGTTCATCATATGGTGGTTCTATTGTTGAGAATATAGCGAGTGTAGGTGGGATCACTCGGAGCAGAAAAGTCTTTTCCCTACCAGAGGTTAATGCTGACAGGGTTGACAAGGGAAAAGGGAAGGTAATGGTTGAGAATGGCGGACATCAATGGGCTGGGGTGACAGTTCATTTTTTAGAGATGCCGAAGAGTTTATGAGGCTTATTCGCAAAAGTGATTACAAGATTATGGATAACTTGAATTAGACTCCTTCAAAGATTTCTATTCTATCATTGTTGTTGTGTTATAAGGCACACCGTAATGCTTTTTTGAAGATCTTAAATTCATCTTATGTACCGCAAGAAATTTTAATTAACCAATTGGAAGGGTTTTTTGTGCACGTCAACGTTGGCAATGTTTTAGGTTTCATTGACCTGGATTTGACTCCTTCTAGGAGAAATCATAACCATGCTTTGCATATTTCTTTGGAATGCAGAGGATCATTGTTGTCTCATGTCCTGGTTGATACAGGATCGTCACTCGACGTGCTACCCAAGAAGGCGTTAATGAAATTGGATACTCAAGTGTTGATTTGTACACCAAGTGATTTGGTAGTGAGAGCCTTTGATGGCTCAAAGATGTCTGTATTCAGAGAGATTACCATGCCAATTCAGGTCGAACCCGAGACCTTTGATGAAACTTTCTACATAATAGATATCCAATCGGTATACAGTTGCTTGCTTGGCCGACCATAGATACATGTTGCGAGAGCAGTTAAGTCAACCTTGCATCAGAAGCTGAAGTACATGATGGAGAGAAAGGTTGTTATGGTGTGCGGTGAAGAAGATATCATGGTGAACCATCTTTTATCCTTTAAGTATGTAGAGGTGAATGGGGAAATCCATGAAATACTCTGCCAGGCCTTCGAAGCAGTACAAATTCAGGAGAAGCCTCCTGTATAAGTTAAAGGCCTAGAGGTTTCTATGTCATCCTTCAAAGAAACCTGTGCTATCGTTGAATCTGGATCTTCGCAGAGGTGGGGCCAGGCGCTTCATGTTCTTGTCAAACAGGACAAATTCGGCCTAGGGTATCAGCCTTCCAGTTCTTCTCAAAACCCTCTCTGATATAGGGGACCTGTTCAATTCACTAGTGGTGGAGTTGTATTCGATAGGATTCATGCCATAGGGGAAGATGAGTGTGACAGAGACTGTGATATGGATGCTTGGATTTGTCCATGTGCTCATGGCCAGAAGCTACGCAACTGGACTATCGAAGAAGTCATTCATGTTACTAATACAGAGTAATGTTCATCATTTTGATTATGTTCAGTCCTACATTCTACCTAAGACGTAGTGACCCAATCTGTGGAGCCATTTGTTATTTGCACTGTATCATAAATAAAGGATGTTTTTCACATTCAAATATTGTGATCCCTGTTTTTCCTTTTCTTGTTTTTGCATTTTAATAACAGAAAAGTAGCAATGTGTTTTGTTTATTTGCATTTCATAATAAACATAAACATCAATCATGAAGGTCTTTCCTCTCAGATACAATCAATTTTGATTCAGCTATGGCTTCATATGACTTTGATAATCCCATTTATAAAGATGAAGAAGAGACTGATGAAGACTGTGAACTACCCGAAGAGTTAGCCATGCTTTTAAAGCAAGAGGAAAGGGTCATTGTGCCTCATTAGGAGGATATTGAAGTCATCAGTCTGGGTACCGAAGACGACAAGAAAGAGGTCAGAATTAGAGCTGCATTGGAAGACGGTGTCAAGAGAAGATTGGTTGAAATGCTCCATCAGTATAAGGATATCTTCGCTTGGTCTTAAAAAGACATGCCCAGGCTGGATACAAATATAGTGGTACACTGATTTCCTTTCCGAGAAGAATGTCCGACAGTCATGCAGCATTTGAGAAGGATGAGGCCAGACATGGCAGTCAAGATTAAAGAAGAAGTTTAGAAACAGTTGAATGCTGGTTTTCTTGCTGTCACAAATTACCCTCTGTTGGTCACTAACATTGTTCATGTGCCTAAGAAGGACAGAAAGGTCTGGATGTGTGTTGACTACTGTTGCTACTCAAAAAAATGCAACGATGTTAAGGAGAAAGTGGAAGAATAGAAGAGTCTTCGTCGAACATTATTTATCCCAAAAGGGGAAGGGAAAACATCGATAAACCCCCAAGAAAGAAATAGATAAGATGGTCTCGCAACCAAGAGAAAGGGTTCGGAAGCCGGTTATGCGAAAGGAAGGTATTAGCACCCCTAGCATCCAACGTACTCGATGGGAACCATTTGCTTGTCTATGTGTGAGGGTATTTTCTAAAAGATATTGCGATAGAAGGAAAGGGTACTCGATGGAAACCATTTGCTTGTGGAGTCTTAGGCATTACTTGTTTGCGATAGAACAGACATAACATGTCTTTTTTGAAAATATTAGTTTTCGCCATCAAGGCAAGATGTCACATTTGATTTGTGGATAGTTGGTTTTAAGGGTGAAATAAGTCCTCGGATAGTAACCCCTTGCGGGTAGTATCCAATTCCTTATCTCAAAAATTTATTGTGGAAATGGTGTGGCGAATATAGTCATGTCTTCGTATTAAAAGACAAGTATCGAGACCACATAGTCTAAAGTGAGTATCCAAATATTCGGAGAGGAAAAAGTCTTTACTCAATCCTCTCTCTTTAGTTCAATATAAAGAAAACTTATTCTCTTATTAAAGATGTTTTTAATTTTGAATGGTAAGTGCTTTGTGACAGTGAACCCTAAAGGTAATATCAAGCACTCGGGATAGAACAAGGCCTTCCCCTAATCACTCCACAACCATTCAAGTTTATTAAGACAATAATTTTAAAATGCACTTCGTACAAGACCGAGGTTTTTAGACTCAAGGAGACAAAAAGAAATAGAGAAAAGTTTTGAAAAGAAACGGTGGTACATAGATCAAGGTATATTGATGGGGATGCACAAAGCAATCGACTTACAAAGGTGGAATACATACAAGGTTAGTGTGGGGGTTAATGGAAGACATAAGAAAAGAGAATTAGAAACCCTAAGGTGTAAATCAAGTTAACGGGTTTTGAAAATGACTTGACATTGGATCAAACCTTATTTGTTCTTTATTTTGAAAAGGGTGTTCTACTAATTCAATTTTATCTTTCTTAACAAGCAAAAAGCAAGCATAAAAAGCAAAAGGAACTAGACTATTACATTGTAATGGGGGAAAGGATACATAATGCCCACCAAGGGGGGAATGAGATGCAATGTATGAAGGATTAAGAGAAATGCATCAATTATGGAAAGAAAGCATCATCAAAAGTTCCTTTCAGACACGCAAAGTAAAAGACACAATCAAAGCAATTAGGATGAAACAAACAAGTATGCAAGATAAAAGATGCTTCAAACTTGAATCAAAGAAACAAGGAGGCCTACAAGTAAACACTTATTCACATTATAATCATCTAAACATGATCAAAGAAGTCACACAACAATATTTAAACATTTTGGCAAAGGTAAATCAAATTGTGCACAAGTGTACATGCCTTGAAAAGTTAACCACACATCCATAATGAAAAAACCAAGACAAAGTGAATCAAGTAAGATGAGAAACAATCAAGGTCAGAATATATATCAAACCATGATCAATACATTTCAAAGATGAGGAAAAAAGGCACAAGAGCATTCACCGTGAATCAAAGAAAGGATTAGGCATATGCAAACAATTATCTCATATAAACACAGCAACAATGGACAAGCTTATGCAATTAGAACATGTGACATTAGAGGTAATAAGTAAACACAAGAATTTAAATACATATTCAACACCAAGACATCAAATAAATTCAATAGGAATCATCCTCAAAACATGAGCAAAGAACTAGTCATGCATCATTCATATCAAACTCAAAAGGATTCAAACATCCACATGAAAACATATTTGTTCAAAAGTTAAGACATACACAATGAGTCAAAGGAAATCAAAAGCTTAAACATATAATTTTATGTCAATTAATATCACCAAGCATCAAATGAAATCATGGAAGAACAATAGTTTAAAAACTAGGTCAAAAGCATCAAAGAAGCATGGTTAAAATATCATCAACTTGATATAGCATCCAAAAATAGAAAAATGGTCAAATAAATTACAATAAAAGAATAAAACTTATATCAACATACTCAATTATGTGTGTGCAAAAGGTGGATAAAATCTAGGCACAAGAACTTGCACAAAAGCAACCAACAAGCTAGGGTACTCCACAAGTTGACCATAAATCGAGGGTCACAAATAATCAAGTGAAAAGCATATCAAAACACATTACCAAATCTCAAAAAAACTCATACAATCATCCTCTCATTATGTGCCAAAACATAGCAAAAAAATTATCTCAAGAAAAAGTGTTTAAGGCATCAAAACTCAAAACCCTAATCTAAGGGTACTTTAGGAAACACCTCTTACAAATAAATCAAAATAAAATAGAAAAAAAATTTAAATATAAAATGAAAATGTGATAAAATAATTGAGACATTAAAGAGTGTAAAATATAATTTTATTAATTTTCTCATGCTTGGAGCAAGTAAAAATAAATTAAAATGAAAGAATAGAAAATAAAGAAAATAAAATTAAATCAAATGACAAAGGGGGTGAGAAAGCAATTTCATGAATGTACATGATTCAGGTCATATGGTGCATTAGGCCCAAATTCATGGTGATTCCAAATCCAACATTTATTTTACAAAATAAGCTCAATATCATGGTGAATCAAAGAGAATAAAATTTGGACACGTAAACTTGAATTCAACAAAACAGCACAACAATCATTCAATCATCTTCAGCAATGTCATAGTAACTCAAAAACACTAAACACATGTTCAGAATGCACAAGAACTAAAAGAAAAGAGTTGAGGAAGTTACTGAGTGGAGAAAGGTCCACTGCTTCTTGTATTCCTCGCAAGAACTTGAGGAAAACTTCACTAACAGCTTCAGAAAACCTTAAGGAGGGTGATTCTAGCCAGCAAATGTCTAAAACACCCTTGAGAAATGACCTTCGAAGATAAGAAAAAATGAGAGAGTGGGAGTTTAGGGTTATGATTATGAAAAAAATGAAAAAGTGAAATGGTATGCTTGAAACAAATACTCATGGAACCAACTTTAACCAACCATATCTCATGTATATTGCTCCAAATGGTGAGCTTCTTGTCATAATGAAAAGTAGGGAGAACCATGATAAAATTCTATGTTCAAATTGAATTGAAAAAAATACTTGGATTCATGAGAAAATTGAAGTTGAAATCATGTCCAAAATTCTACCACAAAGTAACTTAGAAAAAGTCTAAGTTATGAACTTTTGGTAACTTTGACACCCTATGTTTGAAGCCACATAATATGAGCTTTATCGATCCAATGAAAGTGATATTATAATGGAAGGAAAGCTTGAATAATGATCTTCAACTTTCATGTTATGGGAAAATTCATTTGGGATTAAGAGCTTAGTGAAAAATGCCTTGGAAGTTTGTATTAAAAAATATGCCTAGCCACTTGTCAATTTTGACATCTTTGAAACCCTAATTTGGGAGCTTCATAACTTGAGCTCATCATATCTCTTAAACCATGAATCTTTTGGACATGCTTACTTCCACAAACTTGTAGTTCATGATGTCCTATTTAATTTGATAGCAAGTTTGCCTTCATTGGATAAAAAATGAGAAAGTTATGGAAGTTGCAAGATGGCTAGAATTAGGGTTTCCTTTACTTAAATTTTTTTCATTAAAATCCTAATTTAGTCAAACTCTTGATTTTATGTCTCTCCTTGACTTTTCTTGTTCCAAACATATGAAATCACTTGAAAACGACTATCATGCCCTTGATTAACCTTGAGATCCAAGATTTTGACCTAGTAGGATCATAGTTGACTTTTGTTGACCAAATGAAACCTCAAGACCATTTCCACTGACTGAGGCACTTGTGATGGCTTTTGATGACACACAATCCATGTTGAGGACCCTCAAGGTGTGCGTTCAGCTTTAGAATCATGTCTTTCCCAAAGAAACTAGCCACAAATCTTCTTTTGAGCAAAAACCCTAGACAATTATCTATGAGATAGGAGGAGGAGAACCAATTCTTATGCTCTTGATTCAAATGGTTGAGTAACATGCCTTAATGGTGATGGATACCTTGTGACTTGAGATTTCCATAAAGTTAATCTTGAGCTCTTGATTGAGCTTTGAAGATGAAGCTCTTCTCTTTATTATTGAAGAAGATACATTGGTTCCCTGTCTAAGGTCAGTGCTGGGTGCAAATGCTAATGCAAATGATAATGATATGGGGGTTAAAGGTTAGGGTGAAAAAGAGGGTGTCACAACTACAGGGATCTGAACAGAGCGAGCCTGAAAGATGATTTCCCGTTCCCCCACATTGACATGTTGGTTGATAACACCGCTCAATATTCTGTGTTTTCCTTCATGGATGGCTTCTGTAGGTATAAGCAAATTAAGATGGCCTTAGAGGACATGACGAAAACTACTTTCATTACACCGCGGGGGACTTTTTGCTATAAGGTGATGCCTTTTGGATTGAAAAATGTTGGGGAAACCTATCAGCGGGCGATGGTGACTCTCTTTCATGATATGATTCATCAAGAGATCGAGGTCTATGTTGATGACATGATTGCGAAGTCACAGACAAAGGAAAGACATCTGGTCAATCTTCTGAAGCTGCTTGAACAATTGAGGAAATTCAAGTTGAGGCTGAATCCTAATAAGTGCACCTTTGGGGTAAGATCTGGAAAGCTACTAGGGTTCATTATCAGTGAAAGGGGTATTAAGGTAGATCCTGCCAAAATAAAAGCTATTCAAGAAATGCCTGAGCCGAGGACAGAAAAAGAGGTTTGTGGCTTCCTCGGGAGGTTGAACTACATTGTAAGATTCATATCTCATCTTGCAGCCACTTGCGAGCCAATATTCAAATTGTTAAGAAAAGATCAAGCGGTCAGGTGAAATGAAAATTGCCATAAGGCATTTGAAAAAATAAAAGAGTATCTGCATGAACCTTCAATACTAATGCCTCCAGTAGCAGGGAGACCTCTGATCATGTATCTCATAGTTCTTGAGAATTCAATGGGATGTGTGCTAGGTCAACAGGATGAGACAGGTAGAAAAGAGCACGCCATATACTACCTGAGTAATAAATTCACTAATTATGAGTCGAGATACTCAATGCTGGAAAAAACATGGTGCGCACTCGCTTGGGCTGCTAAGCGTTTGAGACAGTACATGTTAAACCACACAACCTTGTTGATTTCAAAGATGGATCCGATCAAGTACGTGTTTGAAAAGCAAGCACTCTCCAGAAGGATTACCCGATGGAAAATGGTTTTAACAGGGTACGATATTCAATATGTTTCCCGAAAAGCCATTAAAGGAAGTGTTCTGTCGGAATATCTAGCTGAACAGCCAATTGAAGATTATCAGCCAGTGAAGTTTGAATTTCCAAATGAAGACGTCATGTCTCTAAAATGAAGGACTGCGATAAGCCTTTAGATGACGAGGGTCCTGAGATTGAATCTCAGTGGAAGTTGGTTTTCAACTGAGCTATTAACTCATATGCCAATGGAATTGGAGAAATTATTACAACTCCTTACAGTTCCCACATACCGTTCACTGCCCGATTAACATTCTCTTGCACCAACAATGAAGTCGAGTAAGAAGCGTGCATTATGGGTTTAGAAGAGGCCATTGATCTGAGGATCAATAATCTAGATATATATGGTGATTCAACGCTAGATGTTAATCAAATCAAAGGAGAATGGGAAACTCGTCAGGCTAACTTGGTGCCATACAAGAACTGTGCTAGAAGATTGCTACCCTTCTTTGATAGAGTTAAGTTTCATCATGTGCCCAGGGCTGAAAATTAGATGGCGGACACCTTGTCAACGCTTGCACCAATGTATAAAGTGAATTACTGGAATGAAGCTCCAATAATCACTATCATGCGTCTCGATAGACCTGCCTTCGTGTTTGCGGTTGAAAAGGCATCAGATGGAAATCCTTGGTATTTTGACATCAAGCATTTTCTCAAGATTCAAGAGTACCGATCTAGGGAATCTGGAAAAGATAAGAAGACTCTGAGGAGGCTAGCCAGTACTTTCTACTTGAACAAGGATGATGTGTTGTACAGAAGAAACTTTGACATGGTCCTGTTGTGTTGTGTTGATGAACATGAAGCAGGCTTGTTAATTGAAGAGGTTCACGAGGGTTCTTTCGGTACACATGTCGGCGGCATGCAATGGCCAGAAAATTGTTGAGAGCTGGGTATTATTGGATGACTATGGAATCTGATTATTTTAGATATGCCAGAAAATGCCATAAATGCCAGATTTATGCGAATAAGGTGCATGTTCCACCAACCCCTCTAAACATGCTGACATCTCCTTGACCCTTTGTAATGTGGGGCATTGATATGATTGGAAATATTGAGCCGGCTGCTTCCAATGGTCATCGCTTCATTCTGGTTGCCATTGATTACTTTACGAAGTGGGTGGAAGTAGCCTCATTTGTAAATGTCATGAAGCAGGTGGTAGCTCGATTCATAAAGAAGGACATCATCTTTCATTATGGAATCCTATAGAAAATCATTACTGATAATGGTTCAAATTTGAACAACAAGATGATGAAGGAACTGCACCAGAGTTTCAAGATTGAACATCATAACTCTTCTCCATATCATCCAAAGATGAATGGTGTTGTTGAGGCAGCAAATAAGAATATCAAGAAGATTGTGCAGAAGATGGTTGTAACCTACAAGGATTGGAATGAGATGTTTCCCTTTGCTTTACGCGGTTATCGTACTTCAATGCGTACATCAACCGGGGAAACTCCTTTCTCACTGGTGTATGGTACGGAAGCAGTCCTACCATTAGAAGTTGAGATTCCTTCTTTGAGAATTTTAACTGACGTGAAGCTTGACGAAGCTAAATGGGTATAAGCTAGGTTAAATTAGTTGAGTCTTATCGATGAGAAGAGATTGGCAGCTATTGCTCATGGCTGGTTGTACCAGAGTAGGATGAAGAAAGCCTTTGATCAGAAAGTGTGTCCTTGGTGCTTCCAGACGAGTGATTTAGTTTTGAAAAGGATCCTTCCTCCTCAGACAGAACATAGGGGCAAATGGACTCCAAACTACAATGGTCCATATCTGATAAGAAAGGTTTTCCCTAGTGGAGCCTTATTACTATCTACTATGGATGGCGAATATTTTACGTCCCCTGTGAACACAGATGTATTACCCATTCATCATGATGATCAGGAAAAGACTACATTTACTTGCCCGTATGGCACATATGCGTATCGGTGAATGTCGTGCGGACTTTGTAATGCTCCCGCAACATTTTAGAGATGCATGATGTCGATCTTTGTAGATTTCATAGGCGATATAATGGAAGTATTCATGGACGATTTCTCTGTGTGTGGGGGAAGTTTCAAATGCTGTCTGTCAAACCTTGAAATGGTACTTGAACGATGCGTTAAGGTAAACCTTGTGTTGAAATCGAAGAAATGTCATTCCATGGTACGACAAGGCATAGTCCTTGGACATGTAGTATCTGACAGAGGTATTGAAGTAGACAAATAAAAGATAGAAGTCATAGAAAATCTTCGACCTCCTAAAACAGTTAGAGAAATACGAAGCTTTTTAGGACATGCAGGTTTTTACCTATAATTTATTAAAGACTTCTCTAAGATCACAAAGCCTCTGACTGGACTACTAATGAAAGAAGCCGAATTCACATTCAATGAAGAATGCTTGAGAGCATTTGAGCATTTGAAGAGTGCTCTTATTACCGCACCCATCATGCAACCACCTGATTGGAGTCTACTGTTTAAAATAATGTGCGACGCTAGCGATTATGCTGTTGGCGCTGTCTTAGGACAAAGAAAGGACAAAAAGCTTCATTCTATTTACTACGCAAGTTGAACCCTAGACAGAACACAGATGAACTATGCAACTACCGAAAAGGAACTCCTGGCCGTTGTTTTCGCCTTAGATACGTTTCATTCCTATCTAGTAGGAGGAAAAATCATTGTCTATACCGATTATGCTGCGATTAGGTACCTGTTGACTAAGAAGGATGCCAAACCAAGACTCTTGAGATGGATATTGCTTTTGCAAGAATTCGATTTAGAAATTAAGGATAAGAAGGGCATAGAGAATGTGGTAGCGGATCATCTCTCTAGGATTGAGGGCCTGGAACCCGAAGAAGTTCCATTAGATGATGCACTCCCTTACGACATACTAGTAGCCCAATTGGAAAGCGAAGGCAACACAATAGAACATTCCTTGTTTTTTAACAATGCATAAACTTATGAAAAATTGAAGCAATTTATACCAAGACCACATTGCCATGGTATGCTGACGTTGTCAACTACCTAGCGATCAAAGTGCTTCCACCAGATCTAACATACCAACAAAGGAAGAAGTTCTTCCATGACCTCAAACATTACTATTGGGATGTCTCGCAGTGAAATTTGGATACCAAGCTATTGGTTAACTTGAATCTTATTCATTTTGCAACTGAACTTTGATTTGTCCAAAGGAAGGGATAAAGATCGAAATTCCCACAATGCAATGCAAATGCAAGCTAGAGAGTTTTAGGTTCGGGGGTTGGTTAAACTTAGGGAAGGTGCTATCATCCTAAGTTTCTGTAGTACTCTACAGGAACCTATTGTTTTATGTTTGTTTTATTGCTAAGGTTTATCTGCTTAAGTGTTAAAAGACCTAGGGGTTTATTTCTAAGTATACTCGATAAGATATCATATCTTATGCCTACATATCCTTACGGGAGTGGAATCAGAGTATATGTAGTTCCCCTAAAGGGTTTGAGGATTTCTTTGACTGTGGTCAAAGTTCCTACGGGTTAAGGGTAGTTGATTGATTGATTTTAGGAGAAAAGATGAGTTGTCATTTTAAGGGAGATTACTTTGATTTAACCGCCAAAACTTTGTAGGAAAATAGTCTTTACATCGTCCTAAGAGAAGGGCTCAAGCACTCGGAATTTAATCGACAAGTACGCCACTATCTCTCTTAAGGAAAAGTCCCAACGAATTGATTGAATTGTTATGGGGTAGGCGTTTTATCTCGCTTAAGATGATTACATCTTATTCTCTAAGGTGTTTGAATATTGTATTGAGTTCATTGAGTTTGTTTTTCTATGTTGTAAAAAAGGGTCCTTCCTATGGGTATGATCTATCTTAAAAGATCGACTTGAATGGGATCAAGGATCAAGGGGATTATGATGCAAATGGGATGCACACGCGCAAGTTCCACGTTACGTGCAAGTTCTTCCTTTCGACAGAATGCAATGTGAGCATGTAAATTGCGATAAATATAAATTGCGGAAAAACAGATAAATAAATCCATACACAAATGCATGAAAGCGCTAAGTGAGTGCAAGTGATGTGAATGTGAATGTGAGGTGTAAGTGTGCACAATTGTTTTAGGCGACGTTGATTAATTTTTTTTTTAAGAAGAGATTGATTTTAAGGATTAGTAGGGAATTATCGAAAGGTGACTTGATTACTTATTTATTTTAATAAAAGTTTGATTTGATGAAGTTGATTTTAAAAAAGGTTATATTGTTTGGTTTGGAAAAATATTGACTTATTTGATTTGAATAAAATTGGTTTCAATAATTATTTTATAAAAGGTTGGTTTTGCTTTAATTTAAGAAAAATAGCAATTAATTTATTAATAAAAGATTTGAATTAATTAGGTGACAAAAATTATAAAGGCTTTATTATTTAAAAAAAAGATGAGTCAAAATTGAATAAATAACAAATAAATAAAAAAGGATTGATTAAAGGGGGTATTAGCCCTATGTTGATTAAATTGATTAATTAATAAAAATATGACAAAATTAAGTTAAATAAAAAGGGTGATTCGTTTATTAATAAAAAGAATTAGTTTGTTAATAAAAATAAATTAGTGGTTTCGTGGGTAGCGGTAGTGACGTGCGTGCAGTGTGTGCGTATCTTTCTATCACAAGAAATGAATATTGCAACAAAAATAATAAAACAAAGGAATAAAAGGAAAGGAGGAAGGCGGCGGATTCAATCCCTAATCCCTCCAAACTCGCGTCTACTTCGTTCGCTCTGTCTCGATCGTGGCTTCTCCGTCTTCGTCTTCGACTTCTTTCGTTGGAAACCTGAAATCAAAGAAAAAAACATGCAACAATCGATTCGAAACGGAACTATACCCACAAAAATGAGCCGGCGGCGGCTGGAGTGATGCGGCGGGGAGGTGATGATGATCTTTGATCTGAGCTTCGCAGCATCTACTCTTCCTTCGTCGTGATGATGGCTTTTCTCGGTGTGTGGCCGGAGCTTTGCGGTGGTGACGGTGCTCTGTTTCTAGACGTGTGATACTTTGTTTCCTCTTTGCGTGATGGTTTTTTTTTCTTGTGTCCTCTTGCTGAAGATGGCTCCTTTTATAGGTGAGAAGGATAGGCCTCCATTTGAATTGCCTTGAAAACTTTCCCGTTTCGGTTGATGCTGTCGGATGCGATTTGGACGATTTGGGAGGCAAACGTTGAATCCCTTCCTATTTCATCTTGGTTTGTCTGATTCGCTTAGTGGGTTGTTCAACTCTTTCCTTATTCGCTTGATTTTGTCGGTGACATGCTGGCTTTTGATTTTGGGAAGTTTGAACCTTCTTCTTCGCTTGACTTTGTCGTATCTGGCTTCGTTGACTTTTGTTATTAATGTTTTTCCTCTTCTCTTCTCGCAGGGAGTTTCGTATGAGTTCAGATACTGGCTTGACCTTATGCTGTGGTTGAGGTAAAGTTGAGTCGGCGATGACGACATTGCGTCTGAGCTGAGAGCTATAGTTGTCGTTGTTGTTTTCGAATGCCTTTCGACTCTTGAGTAGGTAGGGAGTTGACGGCGAACCTTTGTTGTCCTCCTGCCTACTCGGGCTTGCCCAATGATGAACTGGACCTGAGGGATAAGAAATCGTTGATGCAAATGATGATCGTTCTGCTATTGCTTGCCGTTGTGTTACTAATGGTTGTTCTTGAAAATGTTCGCAGATGCTAATTAAGGTTTGTCTTGCTTGCAATTGATACCTGCAGTTGCTGTTGTTTGTAGCTTAGAAATTGCTACTGTCGAGGGAACTTCGAAATGGTGATGATGATTCGTGAATCTGAACCGTTGTTAGAGGTTGCTATTGCGATGTTGGTGCTTACGAGCGATGCTTGCTTGTAACTGATATTGCTTGCGAAGGAATCTGTTGTCGTTGCACTGTGATGTTTACAGCTGATACCACTTTGTTATCGCAGGTTGTAACTCGTGTTGCTTCTTTTTGCTTGTTGTAACTGGTGTTGGTAGCTTGCTCGCAGTTGGTGTCGTGGGTTTTATGTTGTAATAGATGTTGCTTGCAGTTACTAGTTGTGGCTTGTTGATGTCAATATTGCTCCTGCTATAGTTTGCAGCTTCCTGCAAATAATTGCTCGTAGTCTCAATAGATTCTGATGTTTTGGTTGGTCTGTGACGAGTCTTGAGTTGTTTGGAGGTACACTTATTTCTTCTTCTTTCAGGGGCCGATTTCAAGTCCGGAAGCTGCTGGTCTCGTGCCATTGGCGAGAAAGGTATAACGGTAATGATGATTCGTGAGTCTGAACCGTTTTTTGGTGGCTGTTGTTGCGATGTTGTGATGCCACTTTGATCCTTGCTTGTGTCTGGTGTTGCACCCTAAAAATTTGCTCAACCTTATTCACTTGGTTTATGTTTCAATATCATTAGCATTTGCATATAGAGTCATGTACATAGCCTAACCATCTGCATAGCATAAGCATAGCAAGTCATCCAACAGGGGACCAATTATTATTCTCATCTCTATAAGCCTATCAAGAGGTTATTCAGTCCCATTCAAGTCATCAGAAGAAATTTGAAAGCTGAGAAGTCAATGGATCAATCAGTTCATCTATCTCCTATCTGAGGGTATCTAGGGATCAACAAGTAAGTTGTGAGCTGTGGGCTGAGCATGGAGAGTATGTGGGCATCATGGGAGACTTAGAAAGTAATTTGGAGAAGGAGACAAGTCATTGGTGTAGTCACAAGAGTTGTGGATGAAGACAGTCAACTAGGGTTTCATCTGGGTCAACTCTAGGTCAACTCTAGGTCAATTGACTGATTGAAAGGCATTAAGGGCTATTGGAAAGATGTGGGGTTCATCATTTGGCATGTAAATAAGGATATGTTGTTGTGCTAAGAAGAAATCAAGAGAAATCAAGGAGAAGAGGAGTTCCTAAATTAGGGTTTCTGTGTAAAATCTCCTAATTTAGGTCAAATTTCCAAGCAAGATAAGTCAAAATGCAAGATTTAAATGGATCCTTGGCCAACATGAAACTTGTAGAGGATCTCAAGACCTTTAATTTAAGTGGTGGAAGACATTAAGGAGATTTATAGAACTCAAGTTATGGTCCTTGCAAGTTACAGGTCATCTGAGGTATCTGAAATTTTGTCTGTGAAAGTGACTTGACTTCCAAGCAATTTTTACCCCTCAAGGAAATTTTAAATGAATTTCTGGTAAACATAAGAATTGTTCCGAATTGTCTTAGCTTTCTATAATGGTATAGTATGCCTTCATATGATTTGTGGAACTCTACTTATGGTCTTGGCAAGCAAAGGGTATTTTGGTCATCTGGTGATTATAGGTCATTCTTAGCCTATGCCTAAAACTCATACAAGGAAGCCTCAAATGAAAAACTTCACAACATCAAAGTTGCTCAAAATGCCATTTTAAGTCTAGAAAAGAAGTCATGGAAGTTTGGAAATGCATGGAATGAGACTTGACCAAAGTTGGTGGAAAATGACCTAAAAAGGCATATAAGTTGAAAAAGTTGAAATGAAAAATTGGTTTGAGAGATCTACAAATCCAAAATAGGTCATCCA
This sequence comes from Lathyrus sativus, assembly GCA_963859935.3. Taxonomy (NCBI): domain Eukaryota; kingdom Viridiplantae; phylum Streptophyta; class Magnoliopsida; order Fabales; family Fabaceae; genus Lathyrus; species Lathyrus sativus. Next base: position 34,834,874 of record OZ012741.1, on the reverse strand, counting down.
ATATGTCATTTTGAATCCAAACATCATTTTAAAAACAATGGTTCAAATAGATTTTTGATTTGAGGTCTTAAAATAGGGTCTACTTTGTAAAGTTCATGCTTGCATATTAAGGAACCTTTGCAAATCTTCACACAAGGCAAAACCAAGCTTGTTTTTTTTCCACACATACACTCCCAATATCTCATGAAAGGAGATTTTAACACAAGTTTACCAAAGGTGCAAGCATGATATGAGATGATTCAAAGTATCATTAAGTGAGAAGTTCATGAATTTTCCACCACTTTCTAGAATCCTCCAAGATCATTCTAGAAGCTTCTCAATCAGTTAATCATCATCTATATAATGAATTGAAGCCATTGGTGCAAGGGGTTGGTGCATTGAAGGAGAGAAAAGAGAGAATTTCATAGTTGCTTCCATTGTAAGAAAGTGCAAGAATCACCATAATCTTCCATTTCTGATCACTTCTTTTCTTCATTCATCATCCATGGAAGTTTGTGAGTGGGAATGAGCATGGAGCAAGGTCCAACAATGGAGGATTGAAGAGCTAGCTTTCACAATTCAAGAATCCATATCAGAACTGCAGCCAAGAATCCAAGCACCTTCCATCATTTCTTTTGCAAACAGAAACCCTAGCATCATCTACAGATCATTGGTGAAGCTTGCCAGGCCTTGAAGTGCACGATTCCACAACTGTTCCATCAAAATTGCAAGGTATGCATTTCAATCTATATCTCTTCATATAGGTAGAATTAGATGGAATGGTTAGGATCAAAATGCTTAGAGACCATAGGTGCTTGATTCCTGAGAAGTAGAGAGATTTCTGTGAGGTTCCATGGCAGAGTGTTGAAACTTTGATGATCGAGGATAGGTTGTATATTGAGTATTAATAAGCGTGCATTGGCTTGATGAGATCAGGGTAACATAGTGAACAAGATAGGACAGTTGAATTAGAGAATTGTGAGACTCCATTGGTGAGTGCAGTTGGTATGCTATGAAGTTCCATCTATCGGGTTTAATCATAGAGGGGGTTTTAGAGAAAACCACGAGCATAGTCTTGTAGAGGGGAAGAAATGGAGTGAGTTTGGTTTTTAAAATGCGTGATTTCATGGAATATTGAGGGAGAACGATGGACCTGAAGACTCATGCATGGATGTGAAATTCTGAGTTTTAGGGTTTTGATTTGGGGACGATGAAGGGTAGCCGTGGATTTGGGAGGGAGACTTTGACTTTCAATCTCATCGTGTGGTCCGTATTCAAAGAGAAAAACGGAGGGAAATCTTCAAGTGAAACGATGCGTTTCACTTATGCATCAGCGTGGGCCTTGGATTCATATTACTATCCCCACCCTCCATCAGCGAGCCCAATTGATTTTAACTGGAATATGTTGCTATTCACACCGAGGATTTAATCTTTTTCTTTTATTTTTTCATTTGGTTTTTCTGAAGCGCGCTGGGCTTAGGGTAATTCATATTCACACCCCTGGTGGCATGGCCCAATGGAGATTACAACTAGGCGTGTATGCTATTCAGACCCCCTCCCCCTTTTATTTCTTATTTTGTGTTTTAATTTTCTTTAATATTTTTACATCTTTAAAAAATCATAAAAAATGGGAAAATTAACATTTTTAATTCCTTCTTTTTGCTATAGTTCCATAATTCTGTCTAGAAAAATACAAAAAAATAAAATTGACATTTTATTTTGTTTTAATATTTTTCATGCATTTTTCTTGTAAATAGCATTTTATTAAGTCTAGTTTGATATATGAATTTGATAATTTTAGTTTGAATAGTTATTTTAATATTTTTCATCCCTTCTTTTTAGGTTGATTAGTTAGACATTTATCTTGTATGTACAATTTAGTTCACATTTTTAGGACTTAATTTTAGGTGATTAGTTTAAGTGTGAACAACATGAACAAAATTAGGGTTTAAGTGACAACATAGGTGAATAAGTGCATTTCCCTTAGGATTTAGAGACTGAAAGTGTGGGGTATGGGACTATAGGGATTAGGGGTAGTTAATAGATCCCTTAGAAATTATTAGGATTCCCCTACTGCTATTAATACTATCTGTATTTGTTTGACTGGTGTGGTGTGCCCTCTGGGGATTATTGCTTGTTTGTATGGGTATTGGGATTGCTTGGGGATTGGGGGAGCTGAAGACTTGTGATGATGAAGCCATTGGAGATCCAGAGCTTGAAGACCAACTTCCAGAGTTGAAGAGGAGATTCCTGCTAGCAGCTGTTGAGGAGATTAGGGTTTAGGAGCTAGGCAGAGCTCTAGATTAGAAAGCTTGTTTCTCAAACATGGAATGCCTTGTCTGCGTCCATCCTTTCTCTATGATTCAAAGTCTCTTTCAAATATCCACCTCCTTCCTTTGGAAGGATCAGTGAATGTATTTGAAAGATAGAACTTTTGAGAGAAAACTGTCTGTTTAATGTTAACAGTTGATGAACCACCCTTGGTAGGTAATTGACTGGCTAACATTCATTCACTTCATCTTGTTGATTGATGTTCATCCTGGAGATTGAGACCGGAAGAAAAGCCATTGTAGATGGAAGATTGATGATCAAGACCTTGCTGGAAGGCTGTATAGATGGAGATTGATGCTTGCTGAAGCTTGTAGCTGTTTGGAGATGACTTGAAGATAGGTGTTGATGCAGAGCTGCTATGGCTGTTTATTTTTGCTGTTCATTTCTGATGTATTGATTGGTTTCCTTGACTGTATTGTTTGATGTTTACCCTGTTGGGTTGAAAGTGAAGTCTGTTCACTTTTGCCTATTGTTTTCTAGGTTCGAGGTTGAGTGGGACTCCCTTGCCTCGCTTGTATTGTTGCATCCATGCATTTTACTGCTTTACTGTATATATCTGATATTGTTTCTGTTTCCGTCTATTCCCTTAGGATCTCTGTTTCTCTCTGTGCAAGAGAGGAGCATGATAGACATTAGGTCTTAACCCATGCATGATAACATTAGGTTAGTTTGATTCCCTTCGCAACCGTAGGTTAGAGTTCTGTCTCTTCTTCCTCAAAACAAACAGAAAAATATAATAAAATTTCAAACATAATAAAAGACACTTCTTCCGTAAAAGAATGTGAACTCATCAAGACGTCATTTTCGTCCGCTTGGACTGCTAATCAGAAAAACCTTTTTCAGAAGGAATAAAATCAACCAAGACAAGCTTGTGTCGTACGTGGCCCGAACTACGTTTGCTCTGATCTTTCATGCTGTATGAAAGTACGTAGGCATAGGATGCGATATCCTAGCGAGCAACCTTCCCCTCCTTTCCCGTAGGTAGGCGAACTACGTTGACTCTGATTTCTCGTTCCCGACGAGAATACGTAGGCATAAAGTGCGGTACTTTGCCGAGTCATTGTATTTTCTTTTAACCCTTAACCTTTAGTTTAGATAGAATAACAATCCATACCCGAAAACAAGCGTGGATCCCGTCGAGTACGACGGACGTGAGGGGTGCTAATACCTTCCCCTTGCGTAACCGACTCCCGAATCCAGGTTTTGGTTGCGACGACCATACCTTTCCCGTGTTGTGCGAGGTTTAATCTGAGCGTTTCCTTTCCCTCCCGTGGGATAAATAACGCACGGTGGCGACTCTTCTGTCAGCCGGCGCCGATTTTCGCAGTAGCACCAGCTGGCGACTCTGCTGGGGATCCAACGTCCCCTGGCTGCTAAGGACTGCGATAGTTCTTATGCATTTGGGATCCAACGTCCCTTAAGAGAGTCAATCCTAACGCTTGTTTTCCCGTCGAGGATTTTGTATGGATTTATATTTCTGACCTTTATTTTCAGCACTATATATATTGGTTATTATTGCTGTATTGTGGGGTGTGACGGGTGTTCTTTGATTGAGAGATAAGACGGACCTGGGCTTGAGTGCACCTAGAATTAGAGTAGAAAGTAGTGGGCGCGTGCCGGCTTTGCTTGCATTAGTGTCTCATGAAATCTACACTTGGACGAGGTTCTTCTGGTTGGCTTCTTTTTCTACCCTTTGGGTCGAAGGGGTTGTTGGTCAGCTGAATTGTCGACTCCGGGAACCGATCATTTGGAAGTTGGCTAAGTGAGGCCTCTTCAGGATTTGATGATGCCACTCCTTCTGGGAATCGTATCATCAACCCTGAAAGTCTGTGACGCTGACGACCGCATAGGATGCCGTACCTTTGTCAGTTACTAGGACATCCACCTGTGAGAGGGTTTGGGGTTATGCAGGTAACTAGACCTTCAGACTACCGGTTTATTTCTTGATCAGAGATCTTGGGTATTTATGGAGAGTTCTGAGGTCTGTCAGAGACCAGTTGGAGAGTTCTGAGGTCTGTCAGAGACCAGTTGGGGATGTGATATGAGGTCTGCCAGAGACCAGTCAGAGTTATGCTGTGGGTCTGTCAGAGACCAGTGTTGGAGCTTTGTTTTAGGTCTATCTGAGACCAGGGTTTGAGGACTTCTAAAGAGTCTATCTGAGACTTCTTGATATGGTTCAGGCTTCTCAGCCACGGCCTTTGGTCCCTGTTGCGTTTTACTTGCATTGCATTGTTTGCATACTCATTATCATTGTATCCCATTAACGCGTGTCTGTGCTGCAGGTGCATTTGCATACCCTCCGATTCTAGTGCCCAGACTTCTGAGTATTAATCATGGCTGGTTTGAGGAAGACAGTTGCGTATAAGCTGCCTACACCTGATATCACTCCTTTGCTTGGTCTGATATCTCTTGCTGATGAGGAGGTTAGGAGAAGCTTCAGAATGAGTCATGGGAGATTACTGAGATTAGTCTGCAAGCCCACTGCTGATGAGATGAACGGGCTGTACACCTTGATGCAGTTCTATGACCCAGCATTGAGATGTTTTACGTTTGCTGACTTCATTCTAGGGCCTACCATTGAGGAGTATGTGGAGTTTACTGAGCTCCCCGTGCAGAACAAGGTTCCCTTTATTTACTCTGCTGCTGAGCCCAAGTTGGAGGACTTAGCCAAAGCCTTGCATATGGACGCTGCAGAACTGTTAGTGACTTCTTGGCTTGGGGTTTCGGGTTTCTCTCTTGATTTCTTGGTTGGCAAAGCTCAGGAGTATGCCAAGAGCGGATGTTGGGTGGTTTTCAATGCTATTTTGTCTCTATGCGTTTATGGGATTGTGCTGTTTCCTAACTTGCCCAATTTCGTAGACTTGGACGCTTTCCATCTATTTGCTGCCGGCAATCCAGTGCCAACGTTGATCGGAGACTTCTACCACTCATTGCACTACAAGAACGAAAACAGAAGGGGAAAGGTTGTTTACTGCTGTGCTCCTTTGTTGAATATGTGGTTCAAGAGTCATCTTCCCATGAAGGGATCTTTTGTGGAGAATGCAACCACCGCTAGCTGGTCAGAGCGCCTGATGAGGCTTTCTTCCGAAGACGTTGAGTGGTTTGATCGAGACCTGCTAGGGGCTGAGCTTATATTCAGTTGTTCTGGGTACCCTAATGTGCCGTTGATAGGAAGAAAAGGGTGTATCAACTACAACCCATCTCTGTTGGTCCCGTCAGTTCGGATATGCGCTGAAGAACCCACCCAAAGAGGAGGAAGTACAGGAATCTCTGTACCTCACCGGTGATTTGAAGGGGGAGTTATTAGCCAACTTGCAGCATGCCTGGACGCGTATTAACCGAAGAGGGAAGCCGTTGTTAGGGAAGAATGACTGTCAGGCCTATGCACCTTACAGAGTTTGGATCTAGGAGAGAGCAAGTCAGTTACGGATGCCGTTTCCAGATGCACCAGCCCTTGTTCCTATTCCGGTAGCAGAGCCAACTACTGTTTCTAGGGAGGCCTACGAGCAAGTTGTGAAAGAAAAAAGAAGCCTTGATGAAGATCAACGAAGGGTTAGAGCAAGAGCTAGCCCAGATACGCAGTGAGAGAAAAACAAGGCCGTGCATGCTTTCCAACAGCAGGTTGAGCTAATGAGCAGATTAGGGGCTGAGTTAACTGAAGAGAAGAAGAAGCGCGAACGTCTGGGGCAAGAGTTCAGAAGCTCCCATGACATGCTGGAATCCAAAAAGAAGGCACTCGACGCAGCTCACCGAGAGATCTCTTCTTGCAATAAGACTTGGAATGCCACGCTCACCAACAATAAGAAGAGGGAAGATAAGTTGAAGCAGCAAATCTCCGACCTCGAAGAGCAGTGAAGTCCAGCATCAAGAGTGTGAAGAAGAAGTGATGACCCGGTATAGTCTCCAGAATGCACTAAACAAGGCCATCAAAGGCAGAGATGAAGCTGTGTCTCAGAAGCGGAAGCTAGAGGATCGCTTCGGAGAAAGGGCATGGGAGGAAACTGCCGGAGACGTACGCCGTGTGCTCAAACGAAGAAAACCAACTTGTAGAAGGGCTGCTTACCAGGCCAGGTCATCCAGAGACCAAGAAGTTGCTAGAAGAGTATCAGGCTCATGAGTGTACTTTGATTGTTTCATGTATTGATGCTTTATTTGCATAGTGTTGACCATCACCAGGATTGTTGGTTGAGGTCATGCCCTCTTATTATACTCCTCAGTGATATTGTATTCTTGGCTTACTGGATTTCTCTGCAATATAATAATGAGGCTTTCTGGTGATTCAGCTCCGATCTTTGTATTGCTAGTATTGTCACTGCACTGGCACCTTCGCACTAGAATCGGGGAATGCCATTCCCTAATGCACAGACAACACACATTGCATTGCATTCATATTCACATTGCATTACAGGAAATTATTAAACTGTATCTCATCTCCTGCATCTTCCCAGGTCCTCCAAGATTAGCGACCGAAGAATTCCCTGGCATTCAACCAGAAGCAGCAGCAAGGAAGTCATGAGTCAGGATCCGACTGAGATGCAAGAGGTGCACGACAACATAATGCGGCTCATACAGATAATGGAAGCCATGGCCGAGAGTCAGAAGCAGTTGCAGAATATGGTGCAGCCTCTGATTGCACGGGTTAATGATAGGGCTGCCGATCTTGCTCAGCGAGAGAATCAAGGTTTTCTCCCAGGCCGCATACGCCAACTTGTGGGGATAGACATCAAGAAGGTTCAAGCAGAATTAACGGATGTTCGAGGCCAGCTGGGGCAGTTCACGAAAGATATGCAAGTGTTGCGCTCGAATCAAGAGACGCTAGAAGAAGAGAACTGCCGATTGAAGGCACAGATAGCGTTGATGGCTGAAATTATTAAGGAATGTACTCAGAAGAGAAGGAGGGCAAATGTCGGAAGACGCGGCTGACTTGTCTGCTCCTCAAGGGTCTGAAGAGCCGTTACCCACGCATGACAGGCGTAAGAGACCCTCCCCACGATTCGAAGCTCAGGATTCTCCTCGTCAGCAGTCGCAATTGATTTTGCAGGATAACCCAAGGAGGTGTGGTAAGAGAATGAGGTCTTCTAACAGAATATTTGATGAGATCCCTGTGGATTATGATCAGCTGGTGCAACCCTTGTTCCAACTTCAACTGGTCGAGCCCCGCATTTTGGTTTCCACTGACAGGGCAGCCGCCACCAGACTATGACTTGAACACCCATTGTGCCTTCCACTCCGGCGCACCGGGCATAACATTGCAAAACTGTAAAGCTTTTAAGCATAAGATTCAAGATTTGCTGGATGAGAAAATAATTGAGTTTGTACCAGGGGGCATAAAAGTTTCAGGGACTGACATTCCCATTTCTCCGCCAGAGGTTGCAGACGAATCGAGGTATATCCCAGAGCCACTGGAAGCTAAGTCCCCATGTCCACAACAGTTGCCGATGCCAGGGTTGAATTTAAGGATGATAGCGCGTGAGCCTAAGGAATCGTCCGAGCAAAAGCCAGCAGCATACAAGATACCAGTATCCGGCTCAACAAAGAATTCGGGGAAAAAAAACCAAGGAGGGTGTTTGAAAAGCCTCCCTCAACGTACGCAGATTTGTTACAGGACACTACTAAGATTGAACTTGGTGGAGAAAAGAACTCTGGCGCCAATAACAGGCACTCTGCCGGATGGCTATGATGCAAGCAGGCACTGTGAATTCCCACTCCGGGGCTCCCGGACATGATATTGAAGGTTGCCACGCGTTCAAGCATAACGTCCAAGATTTAATCGACAACAGGGTTATTAACTTCTCTGATAGGGTCCCCAAGGTGGTGCAAGGCCATAGACAAGCAAAAGCCGGGGTGATGAAAAGGTTTCCCAGATTTGATCGGGCCATTGAGAGAAGATCGAGACAGCAGTAGACTACCCCTGATGATAGCTTCTGAGGATGGTTGACTCGCCAATAAGTCAAAGTGCAGAAAGTCCAGTTCTGAGACACCGACATTTTTCATGTTATCTTGTTCATGTCCTCGCATTTGTAGTTTCTTTTCTGTGTAATTGCAAATTTCACTCTTAAACTTGTTGTTTTTTCAATTGATATTGATAAACGAAATGAATATGCATGTTTTGAATTAATCCAGTCGTGTTCACTCTTTGTGTTTTCCTTTAATGCTTAATGCTTGTTTTAGCAGGAATCTGGGGAGGATGACGAAAACAGATGACGAATAATATTCCGATTGTATGCTTTTTGGATAAAAAAAAACTTGTTGATGAAATACAGGCATTGTTTCAATCCATAAACACAGGAGATATAAGGAAGATAATCCCTTGATAACCCCTTTCGAGCCAGTAGTAGGAGTTTCTTTTTGAAAATGAAAAAACCCCTAAATCTTAACCCGGGGCAGGGTAGGTATCAGCTAGTTTGACCAAGCGTTCGAATTATGAAAGGAGTGGCCGTTTGAGGATAAATCACACTTGTATAGGTCGTGCCTAAAGAACCACAATGGTTAAACCTTGCCGACAAAGAGTGAAACAGTCACATTATTCCACAAAAAGTCAGACAAACCAGTGTCACCCGACTTGTTTCGAAAACAAAAAACGAAAAGCGAAAAAGAATCAAAAGCCCGCTAAGTCAAAGTTGTGAAAAACAAATGACTTAGGCAAAAATAGGGGCATCCCGCTGGACTGGAAAATCAAAAGATAATCAGTCCAGGCAAAAGTTAGGGAATGAAAAACGAAAAAAAAAACGAAAGACGGAAAGGATTGCCAAAGGAAAGAAAAATCTTGAAAAGGACAAAGTCGTGTGACTCTAGGTACCCAAAGACGAAAAGCAAATGACTATCACTCAAAAAACAAAAAAATGTGTGGTATCCTGAACCATCACTCCTTTCATTCCACCTCTAATAGGTGAACACTGAAGTCAGATTAGATGACATAGGATTGGAGAACATCACGAAGAATGGGTGGGTCGAAATAAATTTTGAGCCTATATCTTTCCTTGTTAACCGTGAACCTGACCACGTTACAACCCGAAAAAATTCCTAATTGAAACAGGTTTTGGTCAAGAGCATACGTCAGTAAAGACCTCGTCGATTCTGACTCCTAAAAGGGTTCCTCTTACCAGCTTTCATATTGACATTTTGATAATTGATTCATTACATGTCACAAATTTTTTTCAGTGAACAGACTTTGGATTTCGAAACTGTCATATGCGCTGCGTTTAATATATCTTTTATGCAGAACAACCTGTTTTTACTTGCGAGTGAGCGCATGCCAACACGAAAAATTCCTACAGTGGAAGGTCTGATCAGGATAAAATGCAGAATGCCCAAATTGTTTCGTGAACTGGTGCAAGCTATACTGTTTAATTCAGGTTAGAGTCAGTCATCCTAGAATAAATAAAATCTGGGGCAGTCAGGTCAAGATTTGGCAAATCTCTCATAGCTATGGACCTTGCTCCACGAATCAGTCAATCAGGGGCAAGCTATTGCAAGATGGAGTCCTGACTAGGATTTCCTTTCGAGAAGAAGTATGCAAGAATACAGACTGGGGCATGTTAGTATCCCCGAAGCAGAGATCCGAGAAGGTGGGTTGTCCGAAGATTGCAGTATGGACCAGGAGTTCGTAGCGAAAGATTCGATCCCCGCGCAGGTCGCGTTTCTGAGATAACAATGTTCCCTACTGAAGAAGGATCGAATTCCCCAGCTAGCCGCGGCTTATTCAAAGGGACATTCTCTAGCCAAGTCATTTATCCTCAGCAGAGTTTGGCGGATTCCTTATCTCAACCAGAGTGGTTCAGCCGCAGAAGATTAAACATTTGTGAGCTGAATTCAGACAGTTTCACCTTTCCCTGCAGGGTCATTTACTCTCCCCCAGTGGAGTCATTTGATTTTCCCCAAGAGAATCATTCCGTCCCCAGCGAGTTCTCTCTTTTCAGTCTGCCCAGTGGAGCTCGAAGATTAAAACTCTCCCCAGGCAGAGATGGTGGTGTGTGCCGGCATTTATTTTGTCAGGAATACTACGTGATACCTATTCACTCTCCAGCAGAAGTCCAATCATATTTGGCACATCTGCTAC
>OZ012741.1:34780087-34824005 GCA_963859935.3 Lathyrus sativus | reverse complement strand
TGAGGGTAAAATTTGGGGTATTACAGTTGCCCCTATTTAAATAACTACACCAGATGATTTGAGTGACAGAGACTCGAGGAATCGTGGTGGAGAGATTTAAATATAGATAACCGAAAATTTTGCCCTTATATGCGACGATATGCGATGCTATGGACAAAACTGGAACGACTTAATGCAGATGATGCCATGAATATGATATGCTGCGTATGCTGGAATAATGAATGCGAAAATGCTGACGAACATGACGACACTGGGACAGACGCCACGAGAAGAAACACACTGGGAAAATGACGCGCTGGGACACAGTACAACACTGGGGAATTCTAAAAATGATAGTCAACTGGTGCGAATGACCAATTGTCACTTTTAGAAAAGGAACGAGATCCTCAATGGAGATGGTACCTATGAGACAGCCTCCACTGGGGAATCTAAAAAATAAAACTGGATCACGTACGATTGTAAGGTGATTACAGAATGCTGGAGCATTGAGCAAAGGAATAACATCCAAGCTTCTGTAAACTACCCCTCGCGACAGGATCGAACGGACTTTTCGGAAATCCGTATCAAATATACAGGGTAAAGACCGACTGTATGCCAAAATAAATTGGATTTTAATAGGAAATGCCCTAAAAGCTTCTCGAGGGAGAACTGTCACTTATCGTGGAAGGGACTTATGTGCAAAAAAATGGGATAAGCACTCAAATAAAGAGGCTGCTGCTTATCTGATAAATAAATCTTCTCGCATTTAAGGTCGGCGCCTGGATACGATTCTGATTCTTCTCTTACTGAAGGATAAATAAACTTCTTCATGCTTCAAGATTATGTTCTCCTGAACATGAAAAGGGTAAACTGAACTTCCTCATACTTCAGAATCGTGCTCTCCTGAATATGAAACTGGATGACTGAATATACTCATATTTCAGAATCGTGCTCTCCTGAATATGAAACTGGATGACTGATTATACTCATATTTTCAAAATCGTTTGCTCTCCTGAATATGAAACTGGATGACTGATTATACTCATATTTCAAAATCGTGCTCTCCTGAATATGATTTTGTTGTAAATGAATTTTTCCATACTTCAGAATCGTGCTCTCCTGAATATGAAACTGGATAATCGAACTTCCTCATAACTCAGAATCGTGCTCTCCTGAATATGATTCGGCTCCTGAAATTTCTTCATTCTTCAGAATCGTGCTCTCCTGAAAAACGGTCCAACTGAACTCCTCATAACTCAGAATCGTGCTCTCCTGAATATGATTCCGCTCCTTCTTTTACTAAAGGATAAATGAACTTCTTCATAACTCAGAATCGTGCTCTCCTGAATATGATTTCGCTCAAACCTTCCCGTAACTCAAGATCGTGCTCTCCTGAATACGAATTGGTTCGTACCTCAAGACGGCAGATAAATGGAAGCCCAACTGCTCCATGGAGATGGCCATTTGCTGCGAGTCGTAACGAGGATTAGGATCGACTTCTTGGGTGAGAAATGTCGTATGTGATGCTGTAAGATGTAAAGTGTAAAGGGTTGTAACATGTAGGATTGTAAGTGTTGTACTGATATATTTTCCAGGCGTGAACTGGCGTGTATTTGTAAAGGATTGCAGTTGATTTTCTTGAAAGATAGTGCAAAATAAATGCACGTCCGGGTACAGTGATAAACTTCTCAAGCGAGATAGTCGCGTATCTGTCATGGTATGGTGAAAACCTTCAGAAGGTGCAAAATAAATGCACGTCCCGGTTGGGCTTTGACTACCGACATGACGGAGATTAAATCTAGGATCGAGCTAGAAAGAAGACTGGTAATCAAGACTCCATCGAGGGAATGATCTCGAAGGGTAAACATCTTATCCTGGTAAGGAAAGATAGCTGAAGTAAACCGTCATCCACGAGGATCGAGCTCCGTGGGGAAACTGGAAACACATATGTATTTTATGCTTAGGGCTGACAATCTATTTGGAGAGAATGGACAAACCCCAGTTACTAGGTGGTAACGACCAATGATGGTGAAACATAATGAACCTGTGAATGCTACTGCATATGTTGATGCATACGTTAAAGTCTATGTATGTTATGTCTATGTATGCAAGATGGTATGAAATGAGTATGTAATGAGTATGTAATGAGTATGTAATGAATATGTAATGAATATGGGCATGTGATGCTTATGCCCTTTGCGTATGCTGACGAACTGACTAGAGACGGGACGAGAGATGAAATAAACATCTCGACGGAGATACCCTGCGTTCTCTGCAACCAATACGTCAATCATGGGTGGAAGGATCCATGGTGGAACCAAATCTGGTTTTAAAGTTCTGAATTCTCTGGGGAGAAGGTAATCTGCTTGGGTGCCCAGTATCACGTCTTCACATGGGGAGAGAAAACCTGAGGGACACTTTCGAGTTACCCAAGAAAAAGTTGTCAGCTTATAGTCTCTCTGGGGACTGTGTTAGAGCAATGGTTTTGAAAGTGTTTCTGCAATAATGACATTTCCGGGAATGAAGAGATCCTTTCGGAATTTCCACTAGTCAAAGTAATTTATTACAATTCAAATTTGTTTTGTTTTTGAAAAACAGTTTTGAAAAATCTACAATGCACCTTTCATTTTCAAATTTTAGGAATAAAAGCATTTTGCATAACAAATAGAAAGCAAAGAGCAATGCACCAAAGAATGTAAGTAACGAGATGGTTTCTTTTATTTAAAGGGTGGTAGCTTGCTGAAGGCATAGCTCCGCAGATGATTATGTTTTAAAATTGGCAACATGGGAAAAGTTACATCGAATCCAATGACACCTACTGACACTATAACTAAGACTAATCCAGAATCCTGCTTTGGGCAAGGATGAAAGAACTGAAACATGGCTCTCATGCGGAAAGTTGTGTTCGAGATAATCAGTGTCTTCTGATGCAATGAAATGCCTTTGTCCTAACTTTTGCCTGGACCGCCCTTTCGGGTTTTCAATCCACCGGGACGCTCTTTTTTGCCTAAGCCGCCCTTTCGGGTTTTCAACTTAGCGAGCTTTTTGTTATTATTTCTTCTTTTTTTTTTTTCAACCCTTTACTTTTGGCCTAAGTCGCCCTTTGCAGGTTTTCGACTTAGCGGGTCTTAGGCATAATATTTTCGGACTGCATCAGAATTCACGGGATGTGCTAGTTCTTCACCGTCCATTGTCGTAAGTATTAGAGACCCTCCGGAGAAGACAGTCTTTACAACGAATGGGCCTTCATAATTGGGCATCCATTTTCCACGCATATCTTTATGTACTGGTAAGATCTTTTTGAGTACGAGCTCTCCTTGACGGAACTCACGGATACGAATCTTCTTATCAAACGCTCTTTTCATCCGTTTCTGATATAATTGCCCATGGCACATGGCTGTCAAACGCTTCTCGTCAATGAGATTCAACTGATCCAATCTGTCTTGAACCCACTCAGCTTCCTCAAGTTCAGCCTCCATTAACACTCTTAGCGAAGGTATCTCTACTTCGATGGGGAGCACGGCGTCCATTCCATATACCAGTGAGAAAGGGGTTGCCCCTGTCGAAGTTCTCACCGAGGTTCTGTATCCATGTAAAGCAAACGGTAACATCTCATGCCAATCTTTGTAAGTCACAACCATCTTTTGCAGGATCTTCTTGATATTCTTATTCGCAGCTTCAACGGCCCCATTCATCTTAGGACGGTACGGAGAAGAGTTATGGTGAGTGATCTTGAAACTATCACACAACTCTTTCATAGTCTTATTATTCAGATTGGTGCCATTGTCAGTTATTATCCGGCTTGGGACTCCATAGCGGCAGATGATCTCTTTCCTGATGAATCGGGCAACCACTTGCTTGGTCACGTTGGCGTAGGAGGCAGCCTCTACCCACTTGGTGAATAATCAATGGCAACAAGGATGAACGATGACATTAGATGCTTTCGGCTCGATGGCCCCAATCATGTCTAGGCCCCACATAGAGAACGGCCATGGTGAAGACAACACATTCAACGGTGACGGAGGTACATGCATTTTATCAGCATAAATTTGGCACTTATGGCATTTCCTAGCGTATTGGATGCAGTCGGCTTCCATGGTTAACCAGTAATACCCAGCCCTTAACATCTTCTTGGACATAGCATAACCATTGGCATGGGTTCCGAAGGTCCCCTCATGAATTTCCTGTAGCAACATGTCCGCTTCCCGTTTATCAACACATCTGAGCAGGACCATGTCGTGATTTCTCTTGTATAACACGCCATTACTGATAAAGAATTTGGACGCCAGTCTTCTCAATGTCTTTTTGTCCAGACCAGTAGCACCATCGGGGTACTCTTGCTTGACGAGATAGTTCTTGATATCGTGAAACCAAGGCTTTTCTTCCACCTCAACTTCTTCGACCATCTGACAATAAGCGGGCTCAACCTTGCGCTCAATATGGATAAGAGGTGCTTCATTAACGAACTTAACTTTCCACATGGATGCTAACATGGCTAAAGCATCAGCTACGTGATTCTCGGATCTAGGAACATGCTCGAATTCTATCTCGTCGAAATGCTTGATCAGCTCAATAATGTAGTCCTTATAAGGGATCAGCTTCTCATTCTTCGTTTCCCATTTGCCTTGTACTTGGTAAATAACCAAAGCTGAGTCACCACTTACTTTAAGAAGTTTGATTCGGAGGTGAATCGCCGCTTCGAGGCCGAGGATACATGCTTCATATTCTGCGACGTTGTTAGTGCACTCAAAGTCCAATCTTGCTGTAAATGGAGTGAATCCGCCCTTTGGGTTCATCAAAACGGCGCCTTATACCATGCCCATTGAAATTTGAGGAACCATCAAACATCATCTTCCACCAAAGACCTGGTTCTGGACCTTCGCTCGGATCTGGCTCTTCACAATCTCTTTTAATCAACAAAATATCCTCATCAGGAAAATCGAGCTTAAGAGGTTCATAATCTTCAACTGGCTGGTCTGCAAGATAATCAGATAAAATACTACCCTTAATCGCCTTCTGGGGTACATATTGGATGTCATATTCGGATAACAACATGTGCCAACGGGCTAGCCTCCCGGTTTGAGCAGGTTTTTCGAAAATATACTTGATCGGATCCATTTTAGAAATCAACAATGTGGTATGACAGACCATATATTGCCGAAGGCGCCTAGCGGCCCATGCCAATGCACAACAAGTTTTCTCCAATGGTGAGTATCTGTTTTCGCAATCGGTAAACTTCTTGCTCAGGTAATAAATTGCATGTTCCTTTTTCCCAGTCTCATCATGTTGTCCAAGCACACAACCCATAGACTTCTCGAGAACAGTAAGGTACATAAACAACGGTCTTCCAGGTACGGGCGGGATCAGAATAGGGGGATCTTGCAAATAACCTTTAATCTTCTCGAACGCTTTTTGACAATCAGGGTTCCACTCAACTGTCTGCCCCTTGCAAAGCAACTTGAATATCGGCTCACAAGTAGCGGTCATATTAAAGATAAACCTGGAAATGTAATTCAGACGCCCCAGAAAACCTCTAACTTGCGTCTCGGTTCGCGGAGCCGGCATATCTTGAATGGCTCGGACTTTGTCAGGATCCACCTCAATCCCTCGCTGGCTAACAATGAAACCAAGCAATTTTCCGGATCTGACACCGAAGGTACATTTTGCAGGATTCAATTTCAACTGATATTTCCTGAGTCGTTCAAACAGCTTCGCCAAATGGTCTAAATGCTCCTCTTCACTCTGAGATTTGGCTATCATATCGTCCACATACACCTCAATTTCTTTGTGCATCATATCATGAAAAAGAGTGGTCATAGCACGTTGGTAAGTTGCCCCTGCATTCTTTAAACCGAAGGGCATGACTTTGTAGCAGAAGGTTCCCCAGGGAGTAATGAAAGTAGTCTTCTCTCGATCATCGGGATCCATCTTGATCTGATTATAGCCAGAGAAACCATCCATAAATGAGAACAACGCAAAATTGGCCGTATTGTCTACCAGTGTGTCAATATGTGGCAGTGGGAAGTCGTCTTTCGGACTTGCTTTGTTCAGATCCCTGTAATCCACACACATTCTAACTTTACCGTCCTTTTTTAGGCACTGGCACGATGTTGGCAACCCAATCTGGATACTTTGCGACCGCCAAGAAACCTGCATCCAACTGCTTTTTAACCTCATCTCGAATCTTCAAAGCCATGTCGGGTCTCGTTCTTCGAAGCTTTTGTTTGATAGGCGGACAATCTGGCTTAAGCGGCAACTTGTGAACAACAATATCCGTGTCTAGGCCCGGCATATCTTGATACGACCACGCAAACACATCAATATACTCTTTTAACAACTCAATCAACCTCGGCCTAATCTCCGTCCCAAGCATTGCACCAATCTTGACCTCTTTCTTGCTCTCATCTGTACCGAGATTAATTAAGTCCACCTGCTCTTTATGCGGTTGAAGCTCTGTGTACTCGTACTCAATCAATCTTGTCAGTTCCGCGGGTACTTCAAAATCTTCTTCACCCTCGTCCTCAGCTTGATTGATGGGTGCATCCCAGTCAGGAGTGTCAGTAAGGTCATCGGATCCAACAAGGTTTATGATGTCTCTGCATGATGGAAGGCTTACTTAATTAAAATGCTCGAAGATATGTAAGAATGAAATGCTGTTTTTTTTTATTATTATTTTTTTTTTGAAAAAAAGGTTGCCAATTTCATTTTTAAAGGTGAAAACGAAAAACGCAAATGAACCAAAGTGGAATTGAACAAAATGCTTTTATTAATATCTTTTTAGAAATGAAAGGTGGCCCAATAAAAGACCCTATAGCCTTGGGCGGAGCTACAGATTTTTATTTGAAAATGTAAATGAAACTTTAAAAAACAATTACTTTGACAAGGGAAAGATAACAGGGATCTCTACGGCCTCCCAGTTGTTCAAAACTGCATCACCCTTAAACACCAGGTTGCTCAGCTCTTCATTTTTCTCACATTCACTGATGTCATTGACTTGGAAGCCTCCGCTGACAAATACCTCTTGGATAACCTTCGGACGCCCTTCGACAGTCGTGGCAGCTCCATTCTGAGTTGGTTTGTAACCCAACCCAGAGCGATCAGTCTTGGTCTTGACATCAATTACCTCTCCCCAACCTTCAGGAATGCCCCTGTCCATTGTTGATTTGGTACTCTTCAGAGATGCAAAAGATGGATTGCCCTGACCCACTGTCTCTTCGACTTCTAGCAGAACAACATTGGCGATCTCAAGTGCTTGAAAGGAGATTTCTAAAGCATTCTCATCGGCCTCGATGTAACGGAAAGAAGACAGGTTACTGACCATCAGATCTTCCTCACCGTGTATAATAACCAACTTTCCATCGATCACGAACTTCATCTTCTGATGTAAAGTTGAGGTTACTGCCCCAGCGGCATGGATCCACGGCCTTCCAAGTAAACAACTGTAGTTGGGATTAATGTCCATGACTTGAAACGTGATATTAAAAATTTGCGGACCAATCAGGATAGGAAGCTCAACCTCCCCCATTACCGACCGGCGAGAGCCGTCGAAAGCCTTGACAACCAAAGGAGTAGGTTTCAACACAGTCTCTTTACAAGCCAACTTATCGAGAACCCTCTTGGGTAGCACATTCAGAGAAGACCCGGTGTCTACTAGCACTCTCGCTAAATTGTCCTCCTGACATTTTACCGATATATGTAAAGCACGATTATGGTTCGGACCCTCCTTCGGTAACTCTTCATTGCTGAAACTGAGGGTGTTACAAGCGGTTAAATTGGCAATCACACTATCAAACCGACTGGTGCTAATATCTTGATCCACATGTGCTTGAGTCAAAACCTTCTGCAAGGCCATCCTATGAGCGGGTGAACTCATTAACAGAGATAGAATCGAGATCTTGGAAGGAGTCTGATGAAGTTGATCGATAACTTTATAGTCACTTTTCTTGATGATCCTCAAAAATTCGGCATCTTCATCATTCGTGACGGCTCCTTTACCTTTGTCTTTGGCAGGCATCGGGGTACTAGTCGTTTCCTTAGGTGGGACCTCATTGGAATGGGAGTATACACACGGCCACTGCGAGTCATCCTGCTTACCTCTGCGATATTGGTCACCGTGCCCTTAACCTCTTCATTTGGAATAACCTTCCCGGACTCCTTGTCAATCATCGTCACGTCGTATTTCCAAGGCACGGCTTTAGGATCACTGAAAGGAAACGGACCTGGTTTTCGAATAACTATAGGCTTAGGCTGATTCACCTCAGGGATAGACGACTTTGGTATATCGAACACGGGATTGGCAGAACCTGCCCCTGATAGATTAAACACTGGTACCTTACCCTTTGATTCGGGCTGATGGAAGACAGGCTCGACCGCAGCGACCTCATCTTTCTTGGCTTGGCTTGTCACTTGTAAAACACCCTCATTAATTAACCTCTGAACATCATTCTGAACCAACACACAACCCTTGCTACTGGCTTCACAACTTACGCATGCACCGTGGGAAGTATCTACCAAACCAGCTTCAAACAGTTTCGAATGGAACATCTTAAGAGGAGTCTTAATCTGTTCAACATCAAGGGCATAGCCTTCCTCTGAATCAGCACTAATGGCATTGACACTCTCATGGTTAGGAAAAGGGTTCTTCTTAACATTTGGTTGAGGATCTTCGAATGACAAAATCTTCTTTTCCAATAAATCCCTGACAATATTTTTGAGAGCATAACAATTTTCCAGATCGTGACCAGGCGCACCCTCATGAAATAAACAATGAGCAGCGGCGTTGTAATTGGCGGGTAGAGGATTAGGAGGCGGATAAACAGGAGGTTGTTGCATAGGTTGATACATGGGAACCTGTTGATTGAAAGAAGGTGTAATAGCTGCCACATAGGGTTGTTGAGCATATTGGACTGGGTACCCTTGAGGTTGAGCATAACCTTGCGGATGCCGATAAAAGCGTTCCCTTGGTCTACCAGAGGATATAGCATTAGTCTCACTCTCCTTCTTTTTCTGGGAGCTATACGGAGGTTTCTTCGGCTGATCCTTAGAAGCGCCATGATTATTTGTCATTTTACCACTCTTCATACCCAATTCAATCTTGACACCCACAGCAACGATGTCGGAGAAATTTGAAGTCACACTACCCACCATTCTCTCGTAAAATTCTGGACGGACTGTGTCGACAAACCAATCAGCTAACTCTTTCTCGGTCAAAGGAGGTTCTACCTGCGAAGCAGTCTCTCTCCACCTTTGAGCATACTCTTTGAATGACTCAGAATTCTTTTGTGACATACTCAGCAACTGTCTTCTGTCAGGAGCCAGATCCATATTGTACTTGTAGTGTTTGATGAAAGCGTCAGATAAGTCTTGAAAACTCTTAATGCGAGACTGGTCTAAAGTTAAATACCACTTGGAGGAAGCACCCTTCAAGCTATCTTGGAAGCAATGAATCATCAGTTTATCATTCTCAACATGGGCAGCCATTTTGCGATAATACATGATCAGATGACTCTTAGGACAGGTGGCACCTTCATAACGATCGAAGTTCGGAGTTTTGAACTTCGGGGGAATAACCAAACCTGAGACCAAACAAACATCCCTTGCAGCAGTCCCAAAAATTTGATCACCCTCTACCTTTTTCAATCTCTGGACGATAGTGTTTACTTCCTCACGAAGCTTATCATGTTTCTCATAACCCTCAACATTCTCATCAAGATCATCAAAAACTGTCTCATTGAAGTACGGTTGCGCACGAGTGTGTACAACATGTGGTGCAAAGATAGGAGCCCCCCTAGAAACTTCAGAAAACAAGGGCACGGCCTGCTGAACAGGTTGATTAATCGGAACAGTGGCTTGAGGAGGCACAAAACCTGGAGCAAGACCATAAGGTGGGTCCCTTGCTACGGTCACACTTGGTGGAGGGTCCACAGTAACGCCGGTAATCTCAGAAACAACAGTGGGCTGGGTATCCATTTTAGCATTCATGACATGTAACAATTCCATCATACGCCCCATACCCCCTCGAAGGTCTTCAAGTTCATTGCTAAGGCGATCAATCTCTTTTGCCTGATCCTCCATTCTTTTCCGAGTTTGAGCTCTGGTGTTGTATTGGTGCCGAGAACTCAGGGTGACGAAACTGGAAGGTGAGAGAACCGAGTGTGAGAAATCGGGAGACACATGCAATGCAAAAAAGTAAATGATGCTAAAATGTGGATGAAGATTTCATGAAGTTCAAAGGCAAGTACCCTCCCCTGAAGTTAGATGGTTCATCCTGTCCTACAAAAGTAACCAGGTTCTAAGGGATCTCAAAATCATTGATCCTTCACAAAGGTGGTTGTTCAGAAGGCAACTTACTTGCCAACCAAAACCCTCCAAGTTTAAGATCTCAATGAGCGTAGTATCGAGTGTCAACCAACTTCAGTCTGCACCAAAGCCGGTTACCTCACTACTTTCTAAAGGCCAAGATGAGTTAACTAGGGTTCTAAAAGTCAGTTAGTGCATTGACAACATATGGCAGCCTCAATATTATCCTCAACTTGACTTAAGGAATATAAGCACCAACCAAGAAGTCGCACTAACTATGGCCACCAGATCAACCGTATCGATATACGTCGTACAGTTTCCTTGGTCTATTGCCATTTACCTAAGGTACACTAGATCCGGGTGTAGGACTCATCTCACAGCACAAGGAACAGTCCCACAATCAAAGCACAAATATATACATGCAAATGAATAATAACACAGATAGTAATAAATATGAACAAGTTAGGGATAACCCTCAAAAGTTAGGATTCCCCAGTGAAGTCGCCATTTTCTGTTGCGGTGGAAATAGGATCACAAACTATTAATGAGTTTGAATCGCAATTCAATTCACAACCGCTCTTTGATTTATCCGAAGGAAAAGGTCAAAAGAGGGAAAACCTATTTTGCATCGTAAACACAATGCGGGGAAAGATCTAGGGTTCGGGGGTTGGTTAAATTTAGGGAAGGTATTAGCACCCTAAACTTCTGTAGTACTCTACAGGAACCTTTTGTTCAGATGTTTACTATTTTGCTTTATTATTCTTAAGATATATGTACAAAGGATTAAAAGTGAGAAAAGAAACCTAAGGGGTTAATTCTAAGTTTACTCGGCAAGACATCGCATCTTGTGCCTACGTATCCTTACGGGAGTGGAATCAGAGTAATCGTAGTTCCCCTCAAAAGGGAGGTTAGAAACTTCTTGACTGTGGTCAAGGTCTCAATGGGGAATAAACGTATCTTAGGGACACGCTTACATGGAGTGTAGAAACTCCAAATCTCTACGTTGAATTGTTAAGTGAATTAGGGTTAAATTAGGGATTCCACGGCGGGAAACCCTAAAATGAGCGCGGCGGCTCTTTGACCTAATGCTAGGGGTAAAATTGTAATCTTGCCTGCGGCGAGGCATTTGTGAAAATTAGGTTTTGTGAGGTTGTAAGGGTTTGGAGTTGAGGACTATTGACACGGCGGTCAAATGCTAGACCTAATTCCTTCGGAGTGCATAGTGTGACTGAAATATTAATGAAGATGTGAGATGATTGAGTTATGCAAGCAGAAAATAGAGACAGCAGTTAAAGCCATACAAACAGAAATTTAAAGGCAGAAACTTAAAGCGCGATTATTAGGTTCGCGTAGTTACATATGAGAAGCAGTTACAATATAGTAATGAAATAAAATGAGATAAGTAACGGTAAATGTAACGAGCTGCAAAATGAACAAATGGCATTAGTGGGCCGAGTTAGGCGGTGATCAAATTAATTACGAAACAATAAAGAAAAAGATGCCAATTCGAGATTTTTATTGTTGTTTTATTTAAAAATCTTAATAATTTAATGTTAGCTTGCAAAAGAAATTTAATTTAAAAATAATTTACTCTTTTTTAAAAAAAGGTTTTATTTTTATATTTTAAAAAAAGTCTTTCTTATTTTTGTTAAAAAAAGAGTTTTTTCATTTTTATACAAAAGTTTTAATTTTATATTAAAAAAAAAAGTTTTAATTTTTATTTTAAAAACAATTTTAAATTATAAAATAAAATGCTAAGAAGAGAAAAAAAAATTTAAAAATATATAAAAAAACAAAATAAAAAATAAAGAAAAAAACAAATAAGGGGAGGGGGTTGGGCCGGTCATCACACCCGGACCCAACCCGGTTGATGTTTAAGCAAAAAAACATTTAGGGTTCTGGGAACCCTAATGTTTCACGGCGCCGTTTCACTCTTCTTCTCCTCTCTCTCGCTTCTCTTCTCTCTCGCTTCTCTTCATTCTCCTTCATATCCTGAAATCAGACAGAAACAGGGTGAGGCAAAGATCTCATAGCTTACTTTTAGAGTGAAACTGCCGGTGATGTGCAGTACTGAGGCCCAAAGGTTGATTGCCCGCCGTTTGTAGTGAACGGCGAAGGCGATCTTCTCGTCGATGCTTCGCTCGTGGTTTTGTGATGTTCGTACGGCGATGAACGGCGACGATGATGAGGGTACCGGTCCCTCTGAGTCTTGGCCGCTGGGGTTTCGTTTGTTAAGGCTTTCGCGATCTCGTTAGGGTTTCTGCGATCCTCTCTCTCTCACGGCTACCTTCCTCCTTTTTGGATGGTGAGATCGTTCCCCTCTTATACTCTTCTGACCCTCTCCTTTTTGGGCTTTTGATGTTGGATTTGCATTATTGCCTCAGGATTTCGTGGTGATTCGATTTGATTTGATTTTCGTAACCAGCATACTTTTGATTTGATTGAGAGTTTGATATGATTTTGTTTGGTTTTTTTTTCAGATAATGATTGAACCATGATGCTTTCTGATACGATTAGGATCTTGTTTCTTCACTTGGAATCCTGATTGAGGTTTTGGTGAGATCGAATCACATTCTATTCCCTCTTTTAGAACCTGATTGAGCTGATATGATTTCCTGATTTGATTCACTTTTATTATTCTGAACTGATTTGCTTTGATTTACTTTGGGATTAATTATCAAATCAAAATCTCTCTATCTTTTTGATATGGTTTGCCTCCAGATTGGATTGATTGATGTTTGATTTTAATTCCCAGGATTCCTTAATGGATTCGTATCTCTGTTTGATGTTTTGATCTCGAACTGATTTGTTTTTTGATTGGTTCGCTTTGATGCAGCTCAGATCCTTTTCCTCTTCTTCTTTCAGAGAGGACATTGATATTGAAGCTTTGGTCGAGCCGAAATTGTCGGGAACGGTAAGCGGTGATGATGACTGTGTTCTGAACCCTCGAGGAAATACTTCTCGATGCTGCTGCGATTGTCTTTTGCCGTGTTCTGGGGAACTTGGTTCAGAACACGAGTTGGGTTGCTACTTTGAATCGTTTTCTGATATGGTTTCGAGTTCAATTTACTCTTCCGGTTTTGAGTTTATTGACCCTCTTTTTTCTCCTTTCAGAACTGATACTGATGCTATTGAGTCAAAAGCTGCCGAGGATGGTCACGTGGTGATGATGACCACTGGTCTGAACCCTCTGCGTTACTTCTGATTTGATTCTCCAATTTTTCAGGTGCTGAACTGTGATTACGATGCGTATGTCCCCTTTTCATCGATGCAGTTGCCGTTGATTCTCACTTAGTGTAGGCTGGTATTTGGACTGATGTGTATATTGTTGGGCTATGATGTTCATAACTGAGCCTATGCCCTGCATTCCCAACTTTCCAATGTGGTATTCTGATGTTCATGAATTGAGTTGGCCCTTTTTTTTTACCTTGGACATGACCACGTGCTTTCGACCTATCATGGCGAACGGGGATTTTATGAATCCTCTTCTGACTTTTGTTGCGGCCTCTAGCTCACCATCTTGATATATGTAGTCTGATACAATTTGCTGATGTTTGGTTTGATTACAGGGTAAAGCCTTTGGATGGTACTATGCTGATATCCCAATACTTTCGGTGCAGTTTTTGGTTTGTTGATTGAACTGATAGGTTGTCCGGTCACGTGAACAGCCATGTTGTTTTCTGAACTGAACTGCTGTCTCTTCTCCTGAGTTGAGCCTAAAATGATTTCACAGATTTTTTTCTGAACAGAACTGGCTCTACCCTTCTTCTAAGCATGAATTTGTTTCTTTGCTTATGAACATGTGTTGTTGTACATATGGTGACTTGACTTATCTGCTCATGTTTTGTGGAGCTTATGACTTCTGTTGGTAACAGACTTATACTGTTCTGGCGCGAGCCCCTTCCTGGTTTTGTTTATGCTGATGATACTTGGCTTTTCAGGTGTTGGAAGTTTTTAAAACCAAGGAAACTCAGACCTGCCGGCATCCGGGTCTGGGTCAGAATTTTGCCTATGTTGCCTTATTTTCGTATCAGTTTGGAAATCCAATCGTGGCAAAACGAATCAGTTCCACTTCATTTATTTTTTCTATCTCTCGGATGTCCCATATGGATAAGAACATGTATTACCTTATCTGACGCCCACGGCGCGGATCGGTAACGGGGGTAGGACGCAGCTTCGGTTGTGCCACTCCCAGCACTCGATGATGACATTGTTCTGAGAGTGTCGAAAACAATTTCTAACCCATTCTATATTGCTTGTTTTGCTTTGATGTGCAGGTTAGTCGAGATTTGCGGCGAAGCTTAAAGACAGCATGAAGACACTTAGATGTTCTTAGGATTTAGGATAGATACTTTAATGTAATTCCTTAGAACTTTAATGTAATTCCTTGTAACTTGTAACAAAAAAATATTATGAATAAATAACATTTTTTTATCCAAATCATTTCTTCTTTGTGATTCACTTTGCAAACTTGTAATAATGATAATAAAATATTATGAATAAAATTCACATATTCTATTACAATCATTTCCCAATTGCTTCTCCATGCTTTAATTTGCAAACACCTCAACATCCGATTAAATCTCACTAGTCAAATATCCTGGAATTAATTCGATCCAACCATTGCATGAATAAGTTCCATTAATCAGTCGAAGTTTTCACCGTTTTCCCTCTGGAAGAAAGAAGAATGATTTCTTGTTAAACCCTGCTCCACAGATCAGACTTTGATATCAAACCCACGTAAATAAACGCCTCAAGAAAACATCATTACGCCCAACATTACGAACTATGCTTCAAAAATGACCAAAACGCCCCTGGGGTATTTCCTGCAAAACAAACACCTTCAGGTCTTGTTAGTAGTTAGCAAATGCGCAGATGATATGATATGCGAAATGACCGACTAAATATGAGGGTAAAATTTGGGGTATTACATTAGGGTAATTCATATTCACACCCCTGGTGGCATGGCCCAATGGAGATTACAACTAGGCGTGTATGCTATTCAGACCCCCTCCCCCTTTTATTTCTTATTTTGTGTTTTAATTTTCTTTAATATTTTTACATCTTTAAAAAATCATAAAAAATGGGAAAATTAACATTTTTAATTCCTTCTTTTTGCTATAGTTCCATAATTCTGTCTAGAAAAATACAAAAAAAATAAAATTGACATTTTATTTTGTTTTAATATTTTTCATGCATTTTTCTTGTAAATAGCATTTTATTAAGTCTAGTTTGATATATGAATTTGATAATTTTAGTTTGAATAGTTGTTTTAATATTTTTCATCCCTTCTTTTTAGGTTGATTAGTTTAGACATTTATCTTGTATGTACAATTTAGTTCACATTTTTAGGACTTAATTTTAGGTGATTAGTTTAAGTGTGAACAACATGAACAAAATTAGGGTTTAAGTGACAACATAGGTGAATAAGTGCATTTCCCTTAGGATTTAGAGATTGAAAGTGTGGGGTATGGGACTATAGGGATTAGGGGTAGTTACTAGATCCCTTAGAAATTATTAGGATTCCCCTACTGCTATTAATACTATCTGTATTTGTTTGACTGGTGTGGTGTGCCCTCTGGGGATTATTGCTTGTTTGTATGGGTATTGGGATTGCTTGGGGATTGGGGGAGCTGAAGACTTGTGATGATGAAGCCATTGGAGATCCAGAGCTTGAAGACCAACTTCCAGAGTTGAAGAGGAGATTCCTGCTAGCAGCTGTTGAGGAGATTAGGGTTTAGGAGCTAGGCAGAGCTCTAGATTAGAAAGCTTGTTTCTCAAACATGGAATGCCTTGTCTGCGTCCATCCTTTCTCTATGATTCAAAGTCTCTTTCAAATATCCACCTCCTTCCTTTGGAAGGATCAGTGAATGTATTTGAAAGATAGAACTTTTGAGAGAAAACTGTCTGTTTAATGTTAACAGTTGATGAACCACCCTTGGTAGGTAATTGACTGGCTAACATTCATTCACTTCATCTTGTTGATTGATGTTCATCCTGGAGATTGTGACCGGAAGAAAAGCCATTGTAGATGGAAGATTGATGATCAAGACCTTGCTGGAAGGCTGTATAGATGGAGATTGATGCTTGCTGAAGCTTGTAGCTGTTTGGAGATGACTTGAAGATAGGTGTTGATGCAGAGCTGCTGTGGCTGTTTATTTTTGCTGTTCATTTCTGATGTATTGATTGGTTTCCTTGACTGTATTGTTTGCTGTTTACCCTGTTGGGTTGAAAGTGAAGTCTGTTCACTTTTGCCTATTGTTTTCTAGGTTCGAGGTTGAGTGGGACTCCCTTGCCTCGCTTGTATTGTTGCATCCATGCATTTTACTGCTTTACTGTATATATCTGATATTGTTTCTGTTTCCGTCTATTCCCTTAGGATCTCTGTTTCTCTCTGTGCAAGAGAGGAGCATGATAGACATTAGGTCTTAACCCATGCATGATAACATTAGGTTAGTTTGATTCCCTTCGCAACCGTAGGTTAAAGTTCTGTCTCTTCTTCCTCAAAACAAACAGAAAAATATAATAAAATTTCAAACACAATAAAAGACACTTCTTCCGTAAAAGAATGTGAACTCATCAAGACGTCATTTTCGTCCGCTTGGACTGCTAATCAGAAAAACCTTTTTCAGAAGGAATAAAATCAACCAAGACAAGCTTGTGTCGTACGTGGCCCGAACTACGTTTGCTCTGATCTTTCATGCTGTATGAAAGTACGTAGGCATAGGATGCGATATCCTAGCGAGCAACCTTCCCCTCCTTTCCCGTAGGTAGGCGAACTACGTTGACTCTGATTTCTCGTTCCCGACGAGAATACGTAGGCATAAAGTGCGGTACTTTGCCGAGTCATTGTATTTTCTTTTAACCCTTAACCTTTAGTTTAGATAGAATAACAATCCATACCCGAAAACAAGCGTGGATCCCGTCGAGTACGACGGACGTGAGGGGTGTTAATACCTTCCCCTTGCGTAACCGACTCCCGAATCCAGGTTTTGGTTGCGACGACCATACCTTTCCCGTGTTGTGCGAGGTTTACTCTGAGCGTTTCCTTTCCCTCCCGTGGGATAAATAACGCACGGTGGCGACTCTTTTGTCAGTCGGCGCCGATTTTCGCAGTAGCACCACCTGGTATAGCTGATGCGGGGAACCTTGTTGTTGAGCATTGTGATGCCACTTTGATGCTTGTACCTACTTGTTTGTTGGCTTGCTCTGTGCTACTGTTACACTGCTTGTACTTGCAGGTGGTGGATCGTCATTGTTGATGCGTGTTGTAGCTGATACGGGCTCTGTGATTAAATACCTGTTGTAGTTGATACTTACCTGTTTGAGAATAATTGCAGCCCACTTTTGTTTGTTGTTGCAGCCTGCTATTGTTTCGATTGCAACCTGATGTTGCTTGTTGATGCAACATGCTATTGTTTAACACTGATAAATGTTGTTGTTGTTTTTGCCTGCAGCAAAATATTGGGTTGTTTTTCTTTGAATTCAACTGATTTCTCTCTCTCTCTTTCAGGACCCTGCTAACAGTGCGGAATCTGTCGGTTTTAGCTTTGGTGTTGGGAATGGTTCCGAGGTGGTAGTGATGACTTGCGTGTCTGAACCACGAGGGAAAGAAAAACAGAATGTTGTTGTTCATCCGTGTTACACATTGCTGAACCGTCTATTTAGTTGCTTTTCACGTCCAAATTCCAATCTTCGAGGTTCGATAGGAAACTGGTGGAAGCTTCGGTTTGTCGCCCTTCCAGCCACTCGAAGTTTTGCCCAATGATGAAATCAAAATACTGAGGGCTGAAACTGAATCGATCATCTCTTTCCTTTTATTTCAGTTCAACTTTACTGATAATCGTGTATTATGTTTTGCAGGTGAGTTGCTTCGAAAACGGCACGAGTGTATGTTGTTCTCGCTGTAGTAATGGTTGCTGAATTATGAGATGATAAGTCGGCAGTTGCTAAATGTTTAGACGTTTCCTTCGAGATATGGAGTGTTGAGTGTCAAACGTTAATGGTTCTTGCCTTGTTTTCTTCGGTATGATTACACGTTCAAAATATGTTGAAGATATGATTGTAATAACTGTTGGTGCACTGGTCTGAGCAGGTTTTTGAGCTGAACCAAGATTATGGTTTTGTCATCACATCCTTCGCGTCCAGTGGTTGGTGGTGCCAAACGCCAGTCGAATACTCCTTCGCACACAGTGGAGAGTTTGTTTCAAAATCTACCAATTGCTGACTTGACAAGAGGTTCCATATGCCATCACGAGCTAGAGCCATAAATTCATCACGAAGCTCAACGGTGCTTATCGGTATTTGCGACAGAGAGCTGGTTGTCTTTGAAACTGCAATACAGGTTGTGCTTCCCGAAATCACTTAAGCTTTCAGAAGCCGAACCACGGGAATAGCTACTATCGGAAATGCTAGAATTGAATTTAGTTGTGTCCATGTTTTTTTGTATTCTAATGAAACTTTGTGATATTAATATTGTAACCCCCAAAGAAAGAACATCACCATGTAATAAATCAAGTTTTTGATGTAAACTCTATTACGCGAATCATTTCTCTTCAAAATTTGTTCAAACATAATGTACATAACGAGATTGATAATGGAGACTTGGTTGGATTTCAAAAAGAATGGAAATAGACTTGTTGTTTTTCGATGTCGATGAGCCCTTGGATATTGTGACGACATTCTTAGCTGAACCTTTATCATGAGAATGAATCTTAACATATGAAACTTGAATAAATAACTTGGGCTTGAACTCTATACTTTGCTCTTGGACACAAAGTCAAAAGGGAATCTCTTGGTACTTGTAAGATGAGCTCTTGCATGATGGATTCTTAATTCTGATATGGCGCCTTGCTTTCAATAATGACCCCGCTTGGCGTCAACGTGAGGCCATATAATGTTATCATCAGACTAGACTTTGAAACAATCTTCCAGACTTCCAGAGCTTTTCAACAACATACTCAACTTCATAAAAAAACGAACAAAATGGCTAAAAACAGTCAATTGTGCTTGAACGGTCGACCGTGAGAATGAATACTATCTCCACTCGAAATTACTGCATCTGCACCAGTTGGTTAGTAGCATAAATATTAAATAAAGTCAAATAACAAAGAAAAAATGTGCAAAAAGAGGTGGGATCTTACGGGCAAAAATTAGGGTGTGACAGATGCCCCTATTTAAGTTACTTCTATCTGGAGATATGGAGATTGAACTCCTCGTCTCGACGAGATAGGAGGGACTTAAATACAAACATTGCACGAATTTTTGGCCCTAAGAATCCATCGAATGCAAATGATATGCAATGATATGAAAATGCAAGACAGATGGTCCTGTGAGGAAAAGATGTCACAGGGGGGAACCAGACATAACACGTGAAACAAAGGAGTGACATACCCGATGAAGCGTTGCTCCACGGGGACAGGAAACAACCACTAATGGGGAATCTCCAAAGTACAGCAGTAGCACATACACCAAGGATATGGTGATTTAAGAAATAGGTGAGAAACTTGTAATCGAATGGTAACTTATTACCAACACGGAGCGATCCAGACGACGGTAATAACCAAAATGAATTTTCTGATCGAGTCAATAATTTGGTTTCGTTTAGTATTCTTTTTCCTTCTTTTTTATTATTTTCTTTTGCATTTCTTTTCTTTTGAAATCCAACTGGAAATAGTAAAATGTATAACCTCCCCGAGTGTCATGGTCTGGGTGCCATGAGCTGGTCTCAGTCTCTTGATGAAAAACCTCCTCGAGCGTCATGGTCTGGGTGCCATGAGCTGGTCTCAGTCTCTTGCTGTAAAACCTCCCCGAGCGTCATGGTCTGGGTGCCATGAGTTGGTCTCAGTCTCTTGATGTAAAACCTCCCCGAGCGTCATGGTCTGGGTGCCATGAGCTAGTCTTAGTCTCTTGATGTAAAACCGCCCCGAGCATCATGGTCTGGGTGCCATGAGCTGGTCTCAGTCTCTTGATGAAAAACCTCCCCGAGCGTCATGGTCTGGTGCCATTAGCTGGTCCCAGTCTCTACCCGAAATGATGAAAACTCGTGAGAGCATCTTCATAGGGGATTGCAGATGCTGTTGTAGATTGTTGATGTCATTGTAGAACTTCGACTGTAAGCCATAATGTACTGGAGTTTGCAAAACTTAACCGGGGATCTTCAGAAGAGATGCCCTTTGATAGAATCAGACTTGTGTCGTGAACTCATTGGGGGAAATATTCCTGAGCAGTGTCTTTATTGTAGTTGTAAAATATTCTGTGAACTTCCAGATAAAGAGAAGTGTCTTGTAATGTCTTCGGCAGACTTCTCTAATGGATTTATGAAGAGATGTCGTTTGATGAGTTGATAATGTTGATAAATCCACGGGAGATGGACGAACTACCATTGTCGAGATTGTCATTTGTCGTTTTGAACAAGATCTGGGTCAAAACGAGTTGCTCAAATAAAGAGATGTTTATAGTCCAAATGTAGATGGTTGAGAAAATATTGTGATATTGTTGGAGAAATATATGTCTTCGATAGTTTTCCTCAGAAAGAATCTCTTGGGTAGTAAAGTGCAAAATAAATGCACGTTTAATCCATATTCAAAAGTTGGAGATATCCCAAAAAAATGATTGCCAAGGATCGAAGTCCAATTCAGGAAATAACTGAACAGAAACTGTCAAGCAAGACCCGACCATTGAGGCACGAGCTCAAATGGTATGCATTAAAGCAACCGTCCTCCACAAGGAGCGATTTCATGGGGAAATAGAAATATTGTGCTCTTTCTGCCTAGGTTTGACAACTCTGCTTGGAAGAGAAGACGCACCCAGTCACTCGGGATAACCACGACCCAAAGTGACGGAACAAAACAAACAAAAAGATGCAAAATGCACATGCCGTGCTATCTATCTATATGTTATGCGTATGCTAACAAAAAAACAATGGGCCGAAAACCAAAGTTCTCGCTCGAACTAAATCTCCGCAAGTCGGTCATCGCCTGAGGAAAACCTTCACCTGTCTTGTACGGGGAAAGATGAGCTTCTGTCTCCGTGGATGAAATAAACGTCCACGGGCATCCTTTTGTCATTCATATATCAAATAAAACACAACGTACTTAAAAGATTTATTATTCGGGATTTTGCCATCATAATGAAATATTTAACATATCACAACTGGGAAAAAACCTCATTTATTAAAATGGTAGTCGGCAGAACAGTGCGACTTTAATATTACAATGTTGGAAAGTAATAATAGTGATTACATCGATGGAATAATGATTTTGTTCCAAAGTCTTAAGCAAAATACTTCCTGACAGCATCCACGTTTACTGGGCGGGTGATTTCTTCTCTGTCCATTGTTGCTAACATCAAGGCGCCTCCTGAGAAGACCTTCTTTACCACATACAGCCCATCATAGTTCGGAGCCCACTTTCCTCTGGCATCAGTCAGGAAAGACTGAATCGTCTTTAGTACAAAGTCTCCTTCCTTGAATTCTCGGGGTCGCACCTTCTTGTCAAACGCCTTCTTCATCCTTTGTTGGTATAACTGCCCATGGCACAAGGTTGTCATCCTCTTCTCTTCGATTAGGTTCAACTGATCATATCTGCTCTGGCACCATTCGGCTTCTGATAACTTTGTTTCCATCAATATCCTCATGGAGGGAATCTCGACCTCTATCGGGAGTACAACTTCCATACCATAGACAAGTGAAAAAGGAGTTTCCCCAGTTGATGTGCGTACCGAAGTACGATATCCGTGTAGAGAGAACGGGAGCATTTCATGCCAATCTTTGTATGTGACTACCATCTTCTGAATTATCTTCTTAATATTCTTATTGGCAGCTTCAACAGCCCCATTCATTTTTGGTCTGTAAGGAGAAGAATTATGGTGCTCAATCTTGAACTCCTCACACAGCTCTTTCATCATTCTATTGTTCAAATTGGATCCATTATCTGTAACAATTCTACTTGGTATACCATACTGACAAACAATCTGGTTCTTGATAAACTTAACAACCGCATGTCGAGTCACATTAGCATAAGAAGCTGCTTCGACCCATTTAGTGAAATAGTCAATCGCCACTAATATGAATCGGTGTCCATTAGATGCTTTTGGTTCGATCATCCCAATCATATTGATCCCCCACATAGAGAATGGCCAAGGAGATGAGATAACATTCAGCAAAGTTGGAGGCACATGAATCTTGTCAGCGTGGATCTGACACTTGTGACATTTCCTAGCAAACTTGTAACAGTCAGATTCCATTGTGATCCAATAATAATCAGCTCTTAAATGTTTCTTAGCCATAGCATGTCCATTTGTGTGAGTACCAAAGGGCCCTTCGTGAATTTCCATCATCAACAGGCCTGCTTCCTTCTTGTCGACACATCTTAGCAAGACCATGTCAAAGTTCCACTTGTATAACACATTATTACTCAGGAGAAAATTACCGGCCAATCTTCTCAGCGTTTTCTTATTCTTGTTGGAGGATCCCAAAGGATACTCTTGCGTTCTAAGAAACATTTCAATATCATGGTACCAGGGTTTGCCATCTACAATGTCTTCAATGGCGAAGACGAAGGCCGGTCTGTCAAGGCATCTTACTTCAATTCGAGGGTACGGATTCCAAGAATTCACCACAATCATGGAGGCCAAAGTTTCCAATGCATCTGCCATCCTATTCTCATTGCGAGGGATATGGTGAAAATCGACCCTGTCAAAGAAAGGCAACAATCTTCTTGCATAATCTCTATACGGGGCCAAATTGTCCTGTCGAGTTACCCACTCTCCTGTGATTTGATAAATGACTACAGCGGAAACACCGAACATGTCCAAATTCTTAATTCTTAAGTTTACTGCCTCCTCGAGACCCATAATACATGCTTCATATTCGGATTCATTGTTGGTGCACTTGAATGTTAGCCTAGAGGTAAACGGAATATGAGACCCATGAGGAGTCACAATAATCGCGCCTATTCCTCTCCCATGAGTGTTGAAGGCTCCATCAAAAATCAGACTCCACTGAGAATCGGGCTCGGGTCCTTCACCTAGTAAAGGTTCTTCACAATCCTTCATTTTCAAATACATAACCTCTTCGTCCGGGAAATCATCGTTCAAAGGTTGATGATCCAAAATAGGCTGATGTGCCAAATGGTCAGCCAAAATACTTCCTCTAATAGCCTTCTGAGTACGGTATTTGATGTCATATTCTGATAACAGCATTTGCCATCTTGCAATCATTCCAGTCAGTGCAGGCTTCTCAAAGATATACTTGATAGGATCCATCTTTAAAACTTAGCAAGTAGTGTGACTCAACATGTACTGTCGCAAATGCTTAGCGGCCCAGGCCAAAGCACAACAAGTTTTCTCAAGCATAGTGTATCTGGACTCACAGTCGGTAAACTTCTTACTCAAATAATAAGTGATGTGATCCTGTTTTCCTGTCTCATCTCGTTGATCGAGTACACAACCCATCGAATCTTCCAACACAGTCAAATACATGATCAGAGGTCGCCCTTCCTTTGGCGGTATCAGAATGGGTGGTTCAAGCAAATACTCTTTGATACTATCAAAAGTCTTTTGACAATCTTCGGTCTAAACATACCCTTGTTCTTTCCTCAACAACTTGAAAATAGGTTTACACTTAGCAGCCATATTAGATATAAATTGGGAGATGTAGTTCAAACGTCCCAAAAATCCTATGACTTGTTTCTCTGTAGACGGTGCTGACATTTCCTGAATAGCCTTCACTTTATCAGGATCCACTTCAATACCTCTCTGGCTGACAATGAAACCCAATAATTTCCCTGATCGTATCCCAAACACGCACTTGTTAGGATTCAAACGGAGCTTGTATTCTCTTAATCGACCAAACAGCTTCAACAAATGCTTGACATGATCATCTTCAGTCTTCGACTTAGCTTTCATATCGTCCACATAAACTTCAATCTCTTTGTGCATCATATCATGGAACAAGGTAGTCATAGCCCTTTGATATGTTGCCCCGACATTCTTCAATCCAAATGGCATAACTCTATAGCAAAAGGTGCCCCAGGGGGTAATGAATGATGTCTTCTCTCTGTCTTCGAGAGCCATTCTGATCTGATTATATCCTGAAAATCCATCCATAAAAGAGAAGATTTCATATCTCGTAGTACTGTCTACCAAAATGTCGATGTGAGGCAATGGGAAATCATCTTTCGAACTGGCTTTATTCAGATCCCTGTAATCCACACACATATGAACCTTTCCATCTTTCTTTGGAACGGGCACAATGTTGGCTAACCAAAGCGGATACTCGGCGGTGACAAGAAAACCTGCATCAATCTGCTTTTGTACCTCTTCCTTGATCTTCAGAGCCATATCAGGCCGGGTTCTTCTGAGTTTCTGTTTAACTGGTGGGCAATCCGGTTTCAGCGGCAGGCGATGTTTAACTATGGTAGTATCCAATCCGGGCATGTCTTGATAGGACCAGGCGAACACGTCGACAAACTCTTTGAGCAACTCAATCAACTGCTCCTTCACATCGGGCTTGAGCAGAGCTCCAATTTTCACTTCCCTACAGATTTCCTCTGTTCCCAAATTGATCACTTCCACGGGCTCTTGATGAGGTTGGATAGCCTTTTCCTCTTTCTCAAGAAATCTGGAGATCTCTTCTGGAATATCGTCTTCTTCGTCTTCAGCCTCAAACACAGGGAATTCGAAGTTCGGCGGAGGAAGAGGATCATTATTCCCGAGATGTAGTGGGTCTAGCAATCTGCGCATGTGATATTATTTTATTTAGTTTCATAAAGTGGAAAGTGTGAGCACGCGAGATGCTACTCATTATTATTTTCCAACATAGTAATAATAAAAAAAGAAGAGCACACAAATGGAAAAAAATATTTATTGATGATAGCAAAATCCGAACAATGAAATGCCCAACAGGGTCACCTTTGCCTTGGGCAGAGCAAAGGGAATTATTAAAAGTAAGCCCACACAATGATATTTTCGCCTTGGGCAGAGCGAAAACTTTAAAAACAAATGTTTACTTTGATATATGAATCACAGCAGGGGCTTCAACCACATTCCAATTCTTGACCAGAACTCCCGGAGTCACGAAATCTGGCACATCTTCATCAGAACCCTCTTCAGCAACAGCGTATACTCCAAAGCTGTAATCGAAGTCGTCTGAGACATAACCTGGATCTTCCATATAGGGTTCATAATCTTCATATGGAAAGGAAAGACTTGCTGAACCATCTGATATGTAACCTTCAGACTCGTCATCGGACAGGGCGTTGACATGAGGAGGATGGATGACCCCTCCACTGCGGAACACCTTGTTGATCGGTAGGAACTCTTGACTTCTGATGACCTGTTGGGCAGACCCATTGGAAAAACCAAGACCTTTCTTGATCTTATTCTCCGGCAAAAACAACATTTTGCCCCAACCTGCCTGAGGACCACTGCTCACAACCTGTTGTGCATCCTTGAATGATGACATAGGTACTCTGGGTTTTTGAACACTGTCTCCCGCGATAGATAAAGCCTGGAACTGCGTACCAACCTCTTCTTCAGTTTCAACATAAGAAAACGATGACAAGTGACTCACCACCAAAGCTCTTTCCCCACAAACTGTAACTGTTTTGCCCTCAAAAGCATACTTCAATTTCTGATGTAGGGTGGAGATAACTGCCCCAACTTCATGTATCCACGGTCTCCCTAACAAACAGATGTAGGTGGCGCGAATGTCCATGACTTAGAACGTGATCATGAAAGTCTGCAAACCTATGGTCATCGGCAGATCTACTTCACCAATTACTGCCTTTCTAGATCCATCAAATGCTTTGACGATGACATGACTGGGCCTCATCGGCGATCCCTGATAAGATAACTTGGATAAAGTGGTTCTAGGCATCACATTCAGAGAAGATCCAATATCAACCAACACACTGGACAAAGAATCGTTCCCACAATTCACAGAAATATGCAAGGCCATATTATGCTTCCTTCCTTCTTCCGGGAGATCTTCTTCATTAAAACCCAGATTGTCGCATGCGGTAATATTACCAATGATGTTATCAAATTGCTCCCTCGTGACATCCTGCTCCATATATGCTTGCTCCAATATCTTTTGGAGCGCTTCCCTATGTGCCTCAGAACTGATTAGCAACTGCAGAACAGAGATCTTAGATGGGGTTTGCAGAAGCTGATCCGCGACCTTGTATTCACTTCTCTTGATTACTTTCAACACCTCTTCCGCTTGGGACAGGTTGGATCCACCAGATTGATCCATAATTGGGTCCTTTGAACTTGGTTTCTCTACTGAGATTCCCTTATCTTTTGAAGGCACAGAAGGGTAGACTCGGCCGCTTCTTGTTACTCTGCTGACATCTGCAATGTTAACGGCTGAAGGCAAAGTAGGTAACGGTACCTCCTTTCCATTCTCCAACATAGTAGCGTTATATCGGTAAGGGATAGCCTTACTAGAAGTGTAAGGGACAGGTCCTAGAACATTGATTACTAGGGGAGTAATAGTCGACTTCCTACTATCATATGTGATCTCAATACGCTCCACTTCCTTGAAGTGAGGCACTATAACACATACCTCTTCAGTCTCCTCATCTGAAACTTCCTGATTACTTCCCTCTGAGTAACTCTGGATCATGTTTACAGAGGGTGAACCATGTGGTGGTAATGGATTGTCCTATACATTAGGATTGGAATCCTTAAAGGATAAGATTCCGCATTTAATAAGCCTATGGATGTCTGCTTTCATTCCAAAACAACTCTCAATGTCATGACCTGGAGCACCTTGATGGTATGGGCAAAACCTGTCAGCTCTGTATGAAGGAGGGGGATTCTTAGGAATCTCAGGTGGAGCTCTTGTCTGGATATGACCTTTCTGAATCAATGCCGAGAAAAGGTCAGCATACTTCATAGGGATGGGATCAAAGTTCATTTTCCTGTATGCGCATCCCTGATTGTTGAATGGTTGATTCTGTTGCGGAGACTGTGGACTGCGTTGATACTGTGATTGCGGTTGGTAAGCTGGGGTGTTGAACACAGGTGATATTGCGGCAACCTGACGTGGTGATGAATATCTCTTTCTGAATTGTCCTCCTTGTACAACATTCACTTCCTTCTCCTTCTTCTTCACAAAACCACTTCCATACTTCTTAGTACTGCTAGTAGCATTCTCTTCTTTGATCAATCTTCCTTCTCGGATCCCCTCCTCTAAACGCATTTCCATATTCACCATCTCGGTGAAGTCGCTGGGTGCGCTTGCAACCATTTTCTCAAAAAAGAACGGACCAAGGGTTTTCAGAAAAATCTTGGTCATTTCCCTTTCCTCCAATGACGGTGTTACTTGCGCTGCTAACTCGCGCCAACGTTGAGCATATTCCTTGAAGTTCTCTTTGTCTTTCTGCATCATGGCCCTCAACTGATCTCTGTCAGGAGCCATGTCTACATTATATTTATACTGCTTGATGAAGGCCCCACCTAGATCGTTGAAAGACCGAATCTTCGCACTATCCAACCCCATAGACCATTTGAGCGCAGCGCCTGTCAAACTATCCTGGAAGTAGTGGATGAGCAATTGATCATTATCAGTTTGTGCAGACATCTTTCTAGCATACATGATGAGATGACTTTGAGGGAAGGTATTTCCTTTGTACTTCTCAAAATCAGGAACCTTGAACTTTGGTGGAACCTTAACATTCAGGACCAAGCACAAGTCAGAAGCACTCTTTCCAAACAGATCTTTTCCACGAAGGGCCTTTAATTTTTTCTGAATCTCGGAAAATTGGTCTTGAAAACCATCCATCCTCTCTTCAAAACCCACAGTTTCAGTCAAAGACCCATGCAAAATCGGTTCGTCCAGAATATACGGAGTAACATTCACATGTGGTGGTGCAGTGGTCATTACGGCAGCAGTGGTAGGAATGGCTTGAGCAGCGGTCATGATAGGGATCTCAGGAACAGGTGGTGATAGCCAGCAGGAGTGAAATGAGAAGGAATTCCCCACGGAAAACCTGGCGGTATGTTGTAGGTCACTTCGGCAACAGTAGGCACCACTGGGATCGATGCTGACACAACTTCGGAGACAACAGTCCTTTGAACCTCCTGGTTGCAGAGTGTGGCTTGATTGGACAGAGCTTCCACTAGACCATTCAACCTCTCCAAACTTTCCTTCAGAATTGCAACTTCATCACGGAGTGTCTTGTTCTCTTGTTCAAGCTGATCCATCTTTTGATGTTGACTGGCGCGAGTATTATACTGGTGATTTAGCTTGTCTATGGAAATGAAGCAAGAGTGAGACCCTAGGATGCAAACAATGCTATGCTTATGCAAAAATGCAAATGAGTATGAAACTTCAAGAAACTCAAATTGTTCTTTTTGGTATTATAAAGTTGGATAAAACTTATTTTATTTTGATATTCGAGAAGCATTACAAAGCAAAATACTCTTTAAGAGTTTATTACATTAAAGCACAATCAAGAGAGAACTCAGAGATCTACTCCTTATGATCTTTCTGCACACGAAGCTCCTCTACTAACTGATTGGTGCGTTCCTGCAATTCGGCCTTCTCACTGCTGAGTCGATCTACACATTCTTTCCAAGCCGCAGTAGCTGGGGGAAGATCATCCCGGGTGACAGTTCTTAAAGAGGTGTGAGAGGAAAATAAATCCTCTCGCGCCTTCCTTTTTCTTGCAGATTCTATTTTTGGCAGCTTCTGAGACTTCTCTTTCTCTATCTTGAGGGTGAAAAACTTGTTCCTCCAAGCGGTCTTCAGTTTCCGTGCCTCATCCAAGGCGGCCTTCAACTGATCCACCTCACTCACATCAAACCAATCGGGATCGTGAAATGTCAACACCATAGGTTCATGAAAAGGGAAAGGCATCTTGAGGTCTAGAGCCCTCTCTCGCACCCAACGTAGGTAGTCTTCAGAGGCATCACAATTAGGGAACCCTAAAGCAGTCTTTCCTTCCACGTTGACATACTTCCATGCATATACTATGACAGCCTTCAAGTCTAGATCCTTTCTTTCCTTGAAAAAGATCCCCTCCATCAAAGTTGGGTCAGGTACTTCGTTCATTGGGTGCCCCAATTGTTGGCGGGCCAAAGCGGGGTTGTAACTGATGCATCCTTCCCTCCCAATAAGAGGAACATTGGGGAATCCTCCACAGCTATGAATCATCTCAACACCTCCATAAGTAGGGTCATACCACACAATATCAGAGTGAGTAAGGGCCATGACTATTTCGGACCAACGGGGTGTCTCTATCTGCTCCCAAACAGATGGGTGTCGAGTTAGGCGAGCAATAAACCATGAATATAGTAGGGCGGTACAACAAACAATATATCCTCCTCCTTCAGCATTCCTCGAGTGGATTGAATAATATGTGTCAGCTAACAGATTAGGAGCTAGGTTCTTGAGGATGAACAGCTTAATTGCATCCATGTCGACAAAATCATCAATCTTTGGGAACCCGAAAATCCCATAGACCAACAAGGCAAAGGTAGCTTCCATGATCGAGACCTCATTCCTTTCAGCATGATAACGAACTTTCTCAATCAGGAAGTCGGCTGGAAATCCAAGGACTCCTTCCTTAGTGGTTAAATGAGTTTGAACGTCTTCTAGGCTGAGACGGGTAGCGTTGGCTTGGTCATTGGGCGTGTCCTCCAATCCGGTAAACACGGGTCGGGTAGCCACGGGTATCTTCAAAAACTCAGAATACTCTTCCAGGGTCGGCATCAACTGGTAGTCTGGAAAGGTGAAACAATGGTACAACGGATCATAGAACTGAACAAGGGTCTCCAACAGTCCCTCTTTCATCTTGAGCTCGAGAAAATAGAAGGCTTCTCCATATTCTGTTGCAAAGGCGTGACGGTTCTCGATAAGATCCACTAGCTCTCTTAAGCTTTCAATGTCAGGACTCTGAAAAGTGTACTTCAATGCTTCTCTTTTGAAGTCCATAATTACGATACATGTGAAACGAAATTGAGTTTCTTGAAGTGAATAAAGAAGAAGAATGGAATGCAAGATGAGTAGGACTTCATGGAATCCCAACTATTTATAAACATTGCGGTAAAAGAAAACGTTTTATTAATTTTGAAACGGATTACAAATAATTATGCTTTTAAAAGTCCCAAATAAATAGCTAAGTAAAAGCTAATGAAAGCCCTAAGGAAGTTCGGAATCCCGCCGCTTGAGCTCCTCTTCCAACTGGGTCTTCTCACGGGTGAGATTGTCCATAATCAACCTC
The DNA here is from genome assembly GCA_963859935.3 of Lathyrus sativus. NCBI lineage: Eukaryota > Viridiplantae > Streptophyta > Magnoliopsida > Fabales > Fabaceae > Lathyrus > Lathyrus sativus. The sequence continues at coordinate 34,793,493 of OZ012741.1, read as the reverse complement.
CAAATGGTACATTGCGGGTCGGAGAGAAAAATAAATCCTCCAGAGCCTTCCTCTTCTTGCAAGGAAGTAATTCTTCGTCCTTCAACTGTAGCTCCTTCTGAAGTTCATCTTTCTATTTCTGAAGTTCGGCATTCTCTGCAACAACCACTTGATACTTGTTCTTCCATGACTCTAACTCATGTTGCGACTTCCTCAAAGCAACCTCTAACTTCTCAGCTTCAGACATAAAGACATAAGTGGGTTCTCTTCTCGGAGGTATAGGATCCTGACGAGAATAGGGCATCTTTAAATTGATTGCTCTCTCTCTGACCCACTGAAGGTATGGTTCCAATGACACACAATTAAGTTTCCCAAGGCTTTTCTTCCCTTTCTTATGCAAATGATCCCATGCAGCCAGAATCTTGTCTTGAAGTTCCTTGTTATCCCTAAAGAAAATGCTCTCCACTTGAACACTCTTAGGCGTTTCCTTCAACGGATATCCCAACTGTCGACGAGCTAAAACCGGATTGTAACTGATCCCTCCATTAACACTAAGTAATGGCACATTAGCAAAATCCCCGCAACCATCAATAATTAGCGTCCCATCGTATGCTCGGTTGTACCAATCAATGTATGAATGGGTCAACGCCATAACTCTCGGAGACCAAAGCCCTTTATCGAGATTCGAAAAAGAACTAGACTTAGGCAAGTGCGAAATAAACCACTTGTAAAGTAAGGGCATACAACAGGTGATCATCCCTCCATTGTAGACATTTTGGGGATGCACAGAATGATAGGTATTTCCCAAAAGGGTTGGCACTGGGTTGTTCTTCATAAAGATCTTAATCGCCTTAAGGTCGACGAACCCTTCAAAACTTGGGAATAGAAAACACCCCATAAATAAGTAGGGCGAGGATTGCCTCAAATGGAGTCTTGTTCGTATAATCGGCATAAAACATAGCTTTACTGATTAAGAAATCCGTAGTCAGACAAAAAATACCACCTTTACTAATTAAGTTTCCCTTGACGTTGGATACCTTTAGATAAAGAGCCTTAGAAATATCTCTTTCCTCAGGGTCTCTCTCCAAGAAAGGGAAGGGAGATTCTTCCAGGATAGGTAGACCAACCAAAAAGGAGTACTCTTCCAATGTAGGTAATAGTTGAAAGTCTGAGAATGTAAAACAGTGATATAGCGGATCATAAAATTGCAATAAAGTGGAAAGAAGTCATTTGTCCACTTGGCGACTCAATAAAGATATTAGCTTCCCATATTTGCTCTTGAACTTGTCTTGATCTTCAATCAAGGTTACCAACTTCCTTAGGTCACCCAATTTAGGACTCTTAAAAGTATATTTCAAAGTGTGTTTTTCGTTGGAAGCCATGACGACCTACAATGTTCATAAACAAAAGTGAATCCCATGAAGTCCAATGCAGTATGATGCTTTATGAATGCAACAAACACAAGTAAGCACATAGATGCACAAAGGTAAACAAACAAAGGGGGACCCTAGGTTTGTAACGAGCATGGAGCCAAAGGGTGTACCCATTTCCAAAGGATATGGACTAAAGGTTGATTGTACCTGCAGAACAAGGGTTCTAAGAAAGTTCCCAAAGTCATAGGTCCATCTTTCGGATATTATCAACTTCCCAATTACTCAGTGATTAATAATATTCTTAAGAGAATCTCATTTGAGTGTAGCATCGCGTAGTACTATTTCGGGAATACTCCCTCATAGTCCCGCACTACATCCTAATAAAGGCCAAAGTAGGGTTAACGGTAAACTACGGTCCTCAATATCATAGGCTTCAAGGTCAAAAATAGTGAATGTCTTCACGATTACTCGTTCAACAGTACTGTTTCGAGAGGGCCTCAATTGAGCGTGATTCTCTAGTCAACTTAGTCGGGATTCGACTCCCTATAAGCCTCGTCGACTATATCACTTTCCTATCTTAATTTCACTTAAGTCTGGGTGTAGGACTTTGTCTCACCACTCAAAGATATCAACCCAAAAGAATAAGCAAATATATAAGGCGATAAACAAAAAATAAAACAAGTTAGGGAAACCCACTGGAGGATCCCCAACGAAGTCACCATTTCTGTCACGGTGAAATTTGGATACCAAGCTATTGATTAAATTGAATCTTGTTCATTTTGCAACCAAACTTTGATTTTTCCAAAGGAAGGGATAAAGATCGAAATTCCCATAATATAATACAAATGCAAGCTAGAGAGTGTTAGGTTCGGGGATTGGTTAAACTTAGGGAAGGTGCTAGCATCTTAAGTTTCTGTATACTCGATAAGATATCGCATCTTATGCCTACATATCCTTACGGGAGTGGAATCAGAGTATCTGTAGTTCCCCTAAAGGGTTTGAGGATTTCTTTGACTGTGGTCAAACTTCCTACGGGTTAAGGGTAGTTGATTGATTGATTTTAGGAGAAAAGATGATTTTTCATTTTAAGGGAGATTACTTTGATTTAACCGCCACAACTTTGTAGGAAAATAGTCTTTGCATCGTCTTAAGAGAAGGGCTCAAGCACTCGGAATTTAATCGACAAGTACGCCACTATCTCTCTTAAGGAAAAGTCCTACGAATTGATTGAATTGTTATGGGGTAGGCGTTTTATCTCGCTTAAGATGATTATGTCTTATTCTCTAAGGTGTTTGAATATTGTATTGAGTTGATTGAGTTTGTTTTTCTATGTTGTAAAAAAGGGTCCTTCCTATGGTAGAATCTATCTTAAAAGATCGACTTGAATGGGATCAAGGATCAAGGGGATTATGATGCAAATGGGATGCATACGCGCAAGTTTCACGTTACGTGCAAGTTCTTCCTTTAGACGGATTGCAATGCGAGCATGTAAATTGCGATAAATATAAATTGCGGAAAAATAGATAAATAAATCCATACACAAATGTACTGAAAGCGCTAAGTGAGTGCAAGTGATGTGAATGTGAATGTGAGGTGTAAACGTGCGCAATTGTTTTAGGCGACGTTGATTAATTTTTTTTTTAAGAAGAGATTGATTTAAGGATTAGTAGGGAATTATCGAAAGGTGACTTGATTACTTATTCATTTTAATAAAAGTTTAATTTGATGAAGTTGATTTTAAAAAGGTTATATTGTTTGGTTTGGAAAAATATTGACTTATTTGATTTGAATAAAAATTGGTTTCAATAATTATTTTATAAAAGGTTGATTTTGCTTTAATTTAAGAAAAATAGCAATTAATTTATTAATAAAAGATTTGAATTAATTAGGTGACAAAAATTATAAAGGCTTTATTATTTAAAAAAAGATGAATCAAAATTGAATAAATGACAAATAAATAAAAAAGGATTGATTAAAGGGGGTATTAGCCCTATGTTGATTAAATTGATTAATTAATAAAAATATGACAAAATTAAGTTAAATAAAAAGGGTGATTTGTTTATTAATTAAAAGAATTAGTTTGTTAATAAAAATATATTAGTGGTTTCGTGGGTAGCGGTAGTGACGTGCGTGCAGTGTGTGCGTATCATTCTATTACAAGCAATGAATATTACAACAAAAATAATAAAACAAAGGAAAAAAGGAAAGGAGGGAGGCGACGGATTTAATCCCTAATCCCTTCAATCTCGCGTCTACTTCGTTCGCTCTGTCTCGATCGTGGGCTTCTCCGTCTTCGTCTTCGACTTCTTTCGTTAGAAACCTGAAATCAAAGAAAAACAACATGCAACAATCGATTCGAAATGGAACTATACATACAAAAACGAGCCGACGGCGGCTGGAGTGATGTGGCGGCGAGGTGACGATGATCTTTGATCTGAGCTTCGCGCGTCTACTCTTCCATCGTCGTGATGATGGCTTTTCTCGGTGTATGGTCGGAGCTTTGCGGTGGTGACGGTGCTCCGTTTCTGGACGTGTGATGCTTTGTTTCCTCTTTGCGTGATGGTTTTTTTTCTTGTGTCCTCTTGCTGAAGATGGCTCCTTTTATAGGTGAGAAGGGGTGGGCCTCCATTTGAATTGCCTTGAAAACTTTCCCGTTTTGGTTGATGCTGTCGGATGCGATTTGGACGATTTGGGAGGCAAACACTGAATCCCTTCCTATTTCGTCTTGGTTTGTCTGATTCGCTTAGTGGGCTGTTCAATTCTTTCCTTATTCGCTTGATTTTGTCGGTGACATGTTGGCTTTTGATTTTAGGAAGTTTGAACCTTCTTCTTCGCTTGACTTTGTCGTATCTGGCTTCGTTGACTTTTGTTATTAATGTTTTTCCTCTTCTCTTCTCGCAGGGAGCTTCGTATGAATTCAGATACTGGCTTGACCTTATGTTGTGGTTGAGGTAGAGTTGAGTCGGCAATGACGACATTGCATCTGAGCTGAGAGCTATAGCTGCCGTTGTTGTTTTCGAATGCCTTTCGACTCTTGAGTAGGTCAGGGAGTTGATGGCGAACCTTTGTTATACTCCTGGGCTACTCGGCTTGCCAATGATGAACTGGACCTGAGGGCTAAGAAACCGTTGATGCAAATGATGCTCGTTCTGCTACTGCTTGTCGTTGTGTTACTAATGGTTGTTCTTGAAAATGTTCGCAGATGCTAATTAAGGTTTATCTTGCTTGCAATTGATACCTGCAGTTGCTGTTGTTTGTAGCTCAGAAATTGCTACTGCCCGGGGAACTTCGAAACGGTGATGATGATTCGTGAATCTGAACCGTTGTTAGAGGTTGCTATTGCGATGTTGGTGCTTGCAAGCGATGCTTGCTCGTAACTGATATTGCTTGCGAAGGAATCTGTTGTCGCTGCACTGTGATGTTTACAACTGATTCCACTTTGTTATTGCAGGTTGTAACTCGTGTTGCTTCTTTTTGCTTGTTGTAACTGATGTTGGTAGCTTGCTCGCAGTTGGTTATCGTGGGTGTTATGCTGTAATGGATGTTGCTTGCAGTTACTAGCTGTTGCTTGTTGATGTCAATGTTGCTCCTGCTATAGTTTGTAGCTACCTACAAATACTTGCTCATAGTCTCAATAGATTCTGATGTTTTGGTTGGTTTGTGACAAGTCTTGAGTTGTTTGGAGGTACAATGATTTCTTCTCCTTTCAAGGGCCGACTTCAAGTCCGGAAGCTGCTGGTCTCGTGCCATTGGCGAGAAAGGTATAACGGTAATGATGATTCGTGAGTCTGAACCGTTTGTTAGTGGTTGTTGTTGCGATGTTGTGATGCCACTTTGATGCTTGCTTGTGCCTGGTATTGCTGATGCGGGGAACCTTGTAGTTGAGCATTGTGATGCCACTTTGATGCTTGTACCTACTTGTTTGCTGGCTTGCTCTGTGCTACTGTTCCACTGCTTGTACTTGCGGGTGGTGCATCGTCATTGCTGATGCGTGTTGTAGCTGATACGGGCTCTGTGATTAAATACATGTTGTAGTTGATACTTACCTATTTAAGGATAATTAAAGCCCGCTTTTGTTTGTTGTTGCAACCTGCTATTGTTTTGATTGCAACCTGCTGTTGTTTGTTGATACAACCTGCTATTGTTTAACACTGATAAATGTTGTTACTGTTTTTGCCTGCAGCGAAATATTGGTTGTTTTGCTTTGAATTCAACTGACTTCTCTATCTCTTTCAGGACCCTGCTAATAGTGCGGAATCTGCCGATTTTAGCTTTGGTGTTGGGAATGGTTCCGAGGTGGTAGTGATGACTTGCGTGTCTGAACACGAGGGAAAGAAAAAAAGAATGATGTTGTTCATTCGTGTTTCACATTGCTGAACCGTCTGTTTAGTTGCCTTTCGCGTACGAATTCCAATCTTCGAGGTTTGGTAGGAAGCTGGTGCAGATTCGGTTTGTCGCCCTTCCGGCCACTCGAAGTTTCGCCCAATGGTGAACTCAAAATACTGAGGGCTGAAACTGAATCGATCATCTCTTTCCTTTTATTTCAGTTCAACTTTACTGATAATCCTGTATTGTGTTTTGCAGGTGAGCTGCTTCGAAAATGGCACAAGTGTATGTTGTTCTCGTTATAGTAATGGTTGCTGAATTCTAAGATGATAAGTCGGCAGTTGCTAAAAGTTCAGACATTTCCTTCGAGATATGGAGTGTTGAGTGCCAAACGGTAATGGTTCTTGCCTTGTTTTCTTCGGTATGATTACACGTTCAAAATATGTGGAAGATATGATTGTAATAACTGTTGGTGCACTAGTCTGAGCAGGTTTTTGAGCTGAACCAAGATTATGGTTATGTCATCACATCCTTCGCCTCCAGTGGTTGATGGTGCCAACGCCAGTCGAATACTCCTTCGCACACAGTGGAGAGTTTGTTTCAAAATCTACCAATTGCTGACTTGACAAGCGGTTCCATATGCCATCACGAGCTAGAGCCATAAATTCATCACGAAGCTCAACGGTGCTTATCGGTATTTGCGACAGAGAGCTGGTTGTCTTTGACACTGCAATACAGGCTGTGCTTCCCGAAATCACTTAAGCTTTCAAAAGCCGAACCACGGGAATAGCTACTATCGGAAATTCTAGAATTGAATTTAGTTGCGTCCATGTTTTTTTGTATTCTAATGAAACTTTGTGATATTAATATTGTAACCCCCAAAGAAAGAACATCACCATGTAATAAATCAAGTTTTTGATGTAAACTCTGTTACGCGAATCATTTCTCTTCAAAATTTGTTCAAACATAATGTGCATAACGAGATTGATAATGGAGACTTGGTTGGATTTCAAAAAGAATGGAAATCGACTTGTTGTTTTTCGATGTCGATGAGCCCTTGGATATTGTGACGGAATTCTTAGCTGAAACTTTATCATGAGAATGAATCTTAACATATGAAACTTGAATAAATAACTTGGGCTTGAACTCTATACTTTTCTCTTGGACACAATGTCAAAAGGGAATCTCTTGGTACTTGTAAGATGAGCTCTTGCATGATGGATTCTTAATTCTGATATGGCGCCTTGCTTTCAATAATGACCCCGTTAGGTGTCAACGTGAGGCCATATAATGTTATCATCATACTAGACTTTGAAACAATCTTCCAGACTTCCAGAGCTTTTCAACAACATACTCAACTTCATAAAAAAACGAACAAAATGGCTAAAAATAGTCAGTTGTGCATGAACGGTCGACCGTGAGAATGAATACTATCTCCACTCAAAATTACTGCATCTGCACCAGTTGGTTAGTAGCATAAATATTAAATAAAGTCAAATAACAAAGAAAAAATGCACAAAAAGAGGTGGGATCTTACGGGCAAAAATTAGGGTGTGACAGGATGAACCCCTACTATTTAAAAGAGGCGCCGATGGAATATTTTGTCGATGTGTCCCTGAATCAGAAGTAGCAAATGTCATATCCCACTTCCATGCCACACCATATGAAGGACGTGCTAGTACGTCAAAAACATGCGCAAAGATATTACAATCTGGCCTCTTTTGGCCGAGCCTCTGGAATGGCGTCCACATCGTTGTTATGAACTGCGACCGGTGTCAATGCACTAGGAACATTTCTAGACGTGATGAGATGCCACAAATGGGAATTTTAGAAGTTGAAGTCTTTGATGTATGGGCAATTGATTTCATGGGACCTTTTCCATCTTCCTTTGGAAACAAATACATACTTGTTGCAGTCAATTATGTATCCAAGTGGATCGAGGCGATAACCTCTCCTACGAATGATGCATGAGTGGTGGTCAAAATTTTCAAAACCATAATCTTTCCCAGATTCGGTGTGCCAAGAATTGTCCTTAGTGATAGCGGCTCCCATTTCATTTCAAAAGTATTCGGGAAACTATTGCTTAAATACGGAGTAAGACACCGAGTAGCGACACCCTACCACCCTCAAACAAGTGGACAAGTAGAGGTAATAGGGAGATCAAGAAAATCTTAGAAAAAACGGTTGCGATCTCTAGAAAAGATTATTCTACTAAACTTCATGAAGCTCTGTGAGCTTACAGAACAGTTTACAAGACCCCTATAGGAACCACACCTTACAAACTTGTTTATGGAAAATCATGCCATATGCCCGTGGAACTTGAGCACAAATCTTATTGGGCCATTAAGACCTTGAATATGAACTACAATGGAGCTGACGAGAAAAGAATTCTAGATATCCATGAACTAGAGGAACTAAGACTAGACGCGTATGAAAATGCTCGGATTTAGAAAGAAAGAACCAAGAAATGGCATGATAAGCGGATAGCGAAGAAGGACTTTAGTGAAGGAGATATAACTCTTCTATTTAACTCTAGAATCAAGCTTTTTCCTAGAAAGCTGCATTCTAGGTGGTCCCGGTCCTTTTAAAGTTACAAAAGTCCTGCAAAGTGGAGCAGTTGAAATAAAAGGAAAGTCAAATGAGACGTTCATCATGAACGGCCAAAGACTCAAGCAGTACCACTTGGTGGAAAACAAGGAATTATGCACATACTGCAAAGTGGAAGAGCCTCTAGCTCTTCCTGACTAAGGGAATCTTTTGCAGATCTTATGTCGAGCTTCCGACATTAAACAAAGCGCTCTGTGGGAGCTAAACCACGATCTTTAGTTTTTTTTCTCTTTATTGTTATTAGTTCCAACCATTGTGTGCATGATTAGTATATAATATATCCCTTATGCATTCGAATGTTGTTGCTATTATTACTTTATTATTAGTATCTATATCTTAACTATACTAACCAGTAGTAATATTATTTCCCTAATAGTGTATTATTTTCTTTTGATCTCTAGGATTACCCCCTCTAGGATATCTTTAACCTAAGACCATGCAGACATTCGAGAATCATACTGTCCCTTCAGGAATGGTGTCCAACAATGTCGATTTGAGGCTTTGTCTCAAAGAGATTTTTGGTCTGTCCATCTACCCTGACAACTCTGCTATGCGAACCCTTAACATCCATGGACAATGTTGTTTACCTTATGAGCCAAATAGGTTGGTCTCATTTTGCCTTAGACAAGAAGTTCAACACCTACTATAACCTGACTTTGGAGTTCCTCGGCTCTCTTTTCTTCGACCCCAACTGTGGTTTCGATTTTGGCCATGGACTGGCTACCTTCAGATTGTTCAGAAACAAGTATAGGTTCACTCATCACGAATTTGCTGACCTGTTGGGTTTTCGTAATGAGCTTGATGCTGTAACCAAAACCCCTGTGGATGCCTTTACTAGTTTTGATCTTCGACAATTCTGGGGTACCCTATCTGGAAATGGGAATGTTGAACCCGATGTTATGTTCTCTGAGAACATCCACAACCCCGGGATGGCGATATTTTCATACGATCATTGCTCACGCTTTCTTTGGAAAGGAAGAGAACATCACCTATGTGTCTAGGGATGAGCTATACATCATGCTTTGTGCATCCCAAGGAAAACCTGTAAATGCTGCCCCGTTTCTGCTTCCAAATTCCAGTCGTGTTGCTCGTGATTCTTTTAAGCCAATGTTAATAGGTGGGTTAGTAACAATGATTGCCGATGTAATTGGAATGAGATATCATCTGAATCGCTCTTTTGCTTTCAGTGGCGTCTGTTTAATGGACATTAACTTTTGTTTCAATCAGCAAATGATTGCAAATCTTGGTCCTGCTGAATTTGAGCTGCTTATTAATAATGTGTAGTCTATACTTTTACACTGCCCAATCAAGAGAAAACTAGTGTGGACAACAAGATAAACTAGCTCTATGACTTGGAGGTGCCCGATGAGTTTCTGACTCCACCTGACTCTCCTCAAGCTTATGAGAACTATAACGCCATTATGTCTGCCTCTGTCACTCAAAGTTCTGAGAGTAACCCTGTTGATCCCACTGTCAATGTAGCTGCAGCTATTAACTGCATCCAGTCCGAGTTAGACTTCGTTTGGAACGATATTTCGTTCCTCAGAATCGATTTCATTGACTTATGGATGTTGTCCATGAGGAGTTGGTCTAAGAAAAAGTACGTCCTAATAAAAATAGGGAAAAAAGTTGCGTCTAGTAGTCATCTGTGGTACTGTGCAGTGGAATAGACCATCTGAATCGTTCTTTTGCTTTCGGTGGCGTCTATTCCACCGCACAGTACCACAAATGACTGCCAGGCGTAGCTTTTTCCCTATTTTTCTTAGGATAGTTTATTTTTCTGTAATGTATTTCCCATTCCCGCATTATTCGTATTGCTAATTTTTCATTCCACAGTTTACGTTGGAATGTCGATGCATAGTTGTAACGCACTTCAGGTTTGTTTAATGCAAGTTTTCTTTACGTACCTGTGTTTTCGGTTATCTAAAATCCTTTTTAGTTTCATTTTATGTAGCATTCTATTATTTGTAAGTAAAAACAAGAAAAACACCAAAAATATGCGGCAGAACTGCTTTCTGCCAAGCCAGAGAAAACAGCTCGTGCCTGAGGCTAATGGCGGTCGCCATGTGCCTAATGGCGCTCGTCGTTTGGTCCTGGGGGAAGAACTGCTTTAAAATTTAAAAAATTGCACTTTGCCTCCTCATTACTTCACTCTTACCACCCTTGCATATTCCAATACATCATTAATCACCCCACAACCTCCTCATTATCCCACATTAACTTCTAACCACCCAACTTCTCTATTCAACCCTTATTTAAACCCCCCAACTTCACCCTCTCCATCATCACTTTTAAAACCATTTTTCCATTCTTTCACCTTTATCAGAAACCCAAACAAACAAACATTATGGAAGCAAACCAAGAAATCGATTACATGGGCATCAAGTTCCTCGAAGGCATGCTCGGAAACACCATGCACGCGAACTTTCGCTGCTCTTCAAGAGACCCATCTATGCGACATGGTATCTTGGCCCGGACACTCTTTGCACCTTAGGACTCTACCATAGCGTCTCGTGGATGCTCCGAAACCTCGGTATGACTCGTTTTTGTTCTATGTTTAATGCTTCCTCCGATCGGCTTACATATGAGTTTCTAAGTTCACTTAGGTATGTTCCATGATCTTTCCCGCACAACCGGTACCATTCACTTCCGGATGTTTAATTCTGACTATTCATTAACTCATGAGCAGGTAGTGGAATACTTTGGCTTTCCCGCCAACTAAGGATCTGCTACCTTTGCACCTTTAGAAAGTGACTAGGAGGACGGAGCCTTTCAATTTTGGAACCAAATCACAAACACCACCACCACCACATGGGAAGGCCTAAAGGCCACCACCACCCACAACCCAGCGATCCGATACTTACATTGTATCCTCGCTTCCACCATTTTCGGATGTGAGAATCCAGGCAATGTGAACTCTAAAGACTTATTCTTTATCCATTGCGCTCTCCTCCAAAATCTTGTTAATCCCACACCGTTCCTCTTAGCCCATTTTGTCAGTGTTTCGAACAGAACTAGTGGTCCCATTTACATTAGCGGTGTTGTCACTGCTATCGCTTGCTGTCTTGACCTAGAGGCCAATTTAGAAAATGCTGACAGTATTCCTTGCCTCTATGCCAACATTGACTTTTTCCGTTATATGCGGCTTGTCCAAAAGTTTGCCTAGTGGTAAGTATCATAATATTGTTCGTACCACTGAGTTCTGAGGTTTCTCTCTACCCTGCTCTGAGCATACCGATATATGTCAGCGCGATAATTGGTTGCTTGATTTAGGTGCGCCAAATCTAAAGGAGGAAAACGCCGAGAGGCAGTATCGTGAGATTGCGGGACAGCCTTCCAAGAGGCCTCGTACTTGTAGACGTACTATTGGTGCACCTGGGCCTAGCACCCAGGATCCCGCTGCTTCTTTTTCTGATTTTACAGGTATTCGCTCATCGCTAGATGACATATTATCGGAGTTCCGGCAGCAAAGAGAAAGGGACGCTAAGCGTGACACATTGATGCAGGAAATGCAGAGGCGCCAATACGATTTTATGGACAGAACTAAGCTAGACTTGCGAGACGTTGTCTCCGACATGGCATGCTTGCACATAGAGGGTGAGTCGTATTGCAGACTATGTCCAGCATGTCCCACAGGACAACCCAGCTTGCAACCAGAAAGACACCATCGTGGAGGCCGTGGTCGCCACCACTGACTGCTCCAGGTTCTATCGTTCCTTCTTTCACATTATACTTGGCCATTGAGGATAATTCCTAATTTAGGTATGTGGGAGGAGTTGTTTACTGTTTTTATTTACTTTCTATCATTTCCAGTTTTAGTTGTTTCTTTTTGAGTCATATGCACGTATCAATCAATAATTGCTTTACAATTTTTCGTACTGTCTAGTTATTCCCCTATTTTGACCATAATTTAAAATTTGATTCATGGCACGACACTACGAGAGTATATAGAATGTTTAGGCTGTGTTAGTTAGACTTGGGAAAGTTGTGAAAAAAATCGGTACCGTTCCTACACCTTAGATTCCCTAAGTATGCAACGTTTATTTAAATTGACATTATGATAAAACCTTATGCCTAGTTTCTTAAAAGTAGCCTCTTGACTAGTTTATACTAGCAGTCAACACCATCCTTGATGAAAGAGATGCAGAGGCGCCAATACGATTTTATGGACAGAACTAAGCTAGACTTGCGAGACATTGTCTCCGGCATGACAGGCTTGCACAGAGAGGTGAGTCGTATTGCAGACTATGTCCAGCATGTCCCACAGGACAACCCAGCTTGCAACCAGGAAAGACACCATCGTGGAGGTCGTGGTCGCCACCACTGACTACTCCAGGTTCTATCGTTCCTTCTTTCACATTAGACTTGGCCATTGAGGACAATGCCTAATTTAGGTATGTGGGAGGAGTTGTTTACTATTTTTATTTACTTTCTGTCATTTCCAGTTTTAGTTGTTTCTTTTTGGAGTCATGTGCACGTATCAATCAATAATTGCTTTTCAATTTTTCGTACTGTCTAGTTATTCCCCTATTTTGACCATAATTTAAAATTTGATTCATGTCACAACACTACGAGAGTATATAGAATGTTTAGGCTGTGTTAGTTAGACTTGGGAAAGTTGTGAAAAAAATTGGTACCGTTCCTACACCTTAGATTCCCTAAGTATGCAATATTGATTTAAATTGACATTATGATAAAACCTTATGCCTAGTTTCTTAGAAGTAGCCTCTTGACTAGTTTATACTAGCAGTCAACACCATCCTTGTGTACAAACTAAATAATGAACAGATGCAAATATGTGTTGATCTCACAGATTTGAATAATGTGATTTTTATAGAAAGCGAATGAAAGACAGGATCCCGCTATATTAGGTGATCCTCACCCGGCCATTTAGCCTAAAGGTTCGAACTCTTGAAAGTCGTAAGCAAAAGAAAACATAATGTGCAAAAAGAGAAGAAAAAAAATATGAATATCGAGATCATATAAACATGATCATGCATACTTAATGTGAGTTCACAAACAGGTTCTCTTACCATGTGAGTGCAAGGGATAACGGGCTTAATGTGATTGCGCGAGAATGAAAAAGAGGTGAAATAGGATGAAGGATATAGGTCTGGTCAT
>OZ012741.1:34730864-34779587 GCA_963859935.3 Lathyrus sativus | reverse complement strand
TGATGATCCTCAAATAGATTTTTCTCGGGGGGAAAAAGTACAAAATAAATGCACGCTCAATCCAGGTTCAAAAGCCTCGAGAGACTCAAAATTGTGATTGTCAGGGACCAAAGTTTAATTCAGGAAAAAACTGAAGAGAAACGGTCAAGCAAGACTCTACCCATTGAGGAATGCACTCAACTAGGATTTATCTTTATCCAAAAATGGAAAAGAAAACTAAAGCAGCCATATTCCACGAGAATCGTGTTAGAACACAGATTGGTTCTTAATAATATCTCTATGTTTTGATGATAACTATTATGAAATTTTGTAGTTAAGAATTATGTACTCTAAAATTTGCTTAAGAATGTTTGCTGCAGATATAAAAGTAAATATCACTCCAGAAGTAAATCAGATCTGAACACAAGAAATATGCAAGGCTCTGAAGCGTCAGAAGCATCTCTTAGAAGATTCTGAATGCTGCCATCAAAAGATCCTGAGCATTGCCTTCAGAAGGATCTGAAGCAGAAGCTCCAGAAGAATCTGAAGCAAGCCAGAAGCATCTGAACCAATGAAGAATTATGTATGAAGAGTTTTCAAGCATAGTTACTTCAGAAGACTCTGATAGTACTAACGCTGCCAGTACTGAGGATCTGACCCAAAAATCTGCTCTGAACTTATACACGCTAAAAGCACACTTGCTGCAAAGACTCTGATTCAGCAAAACTCTGATGAACATCAGAAGGCTCTAATCAAATTAGACTCTGATGATTCTTGCTGAAAATTGTTGAAGAAGAATTCAAAGATTATGTCCGTTGGAATATCCAAACGTCTCTTTCCTTATTTATGCTAGACACAAGAACACAGACAAAAAGGATTTCTCTGTGCTTTCTTCTTCTAGGAAAGGTCACTTGATGTGAAGACAAAAAAAAAGGCTCAGACCTTTTGGTACACACTTCTCAACGTGAAAAACTCTTGGATCACTGTGCCTATAAAAGCAAGTCTCCACTCATCTTCTTCAGTTGACGAAATACTTGAAAAGAATTCATTATCAAAGCTCTCATACAACTCATATATTCTTGCTAGAATTATTTATTTGTTCTTAATCTTAAGTGAAAAATCACTATTGTGATAAATCTTTATTAGAAGCATTTTAACACTTGTATTTATTATTACATTTGATTGTAAGAAAACCTTAAGAAGATCCAGTTAGGATCAGTAGTTCTTGAGAAGACTTTGAACAGTTGTACTTAGTGCTTACTATTGTAATCAGTTGATTAAATAGTGGATTAAGTCCTTGTTTGAGAAAGGCAAATCACTTAGAAAGGGTGGACTGGAGTAGTTAAGTTCAACGAATCAGGATAAAAATACTTGAGTTTTTACTTCTAAGTTTTTATCTTCATACTTATTCAACCCCCCTTCTAAGTATTTTCTCACCTTCAGTTGGCATCAGAGCTCCGGTTCTGTGTGTGCTACCACTTCACAGTGACAGAAAAGATCCAGTGAGAAAAACTTTGATATATATTTGGTTGTTACTATGGCTGATACTTCAATATCTAACATTAACAACAAATATGAAGAAAGGGACAGAATCAGCACTAAACCCCCTATGTTTGATGGGGAGAAATTTGATTATTGGAAAGACAGGATTGAAAGTTTTTTCCTTGGTTATGATGTTGATTTGTGGGATTTGGTCATAGATGGATATGTTCATCCCATTGATGGGAATGGCAAGAAAGTAGATAGAAAATCTATGACAGAAGCCCAAAAGAAGGAATTTAGAAATCACCACAAGGCTAGAACAATATTGTTAATGCAATATCTCACACTGAGTATGAAAAGATCACAAATAGAGAAACTGCATTTGACATGTTTGAATCCTTGAAGATGACTCATGAGGGAAACTCTCAAGTCAAGGAAACAAAGGCTTTGGCTCTAATTCAGAAGTATGAAGCCTTCAAGATGGAAGAAGTTGAATCTGTTGAAGCTATGTTCTCCAGATTTCAAATACTTACAGCTGGACTAAAGGTTCTGGATAAAGGATACTCTACTGTTGATCATGTGAAAAAGATCATCAGAAGCTTACCTACCAGATGGAGACCTATGTTGACTGCGCTGAAAATGGCTAAAGATCTAAACAAGATTTCCTTGGAGGAACTAATCAGTTCACTGAGGAGTCATGAAATTGAACTTGAGGAAGATGAACCTCAAAAGAAAGGTAAATCAATTGCCTTAAAATCTAATAAATCTGCTAAAGCATTGCAGGTAATAGAGGGAAGCTCTGAAGAATCCTCATCTGAAGATGAAGATGAACTATCCATGATGTCTAGAAGAATAAACAAACTCTGGAAGCATAAAGGAAAGAAGTTCAGAAACTTCAGGAAGCCTGACCAAAGAAAAGAATCTTTTGGACACAGAAGATCTGGCAAAAAGGAGGTTGTCTGCTACGAATATAAAGAACCTGGGAATTACAAAAATGAATGTCTAAAGTTGTTGAAAGAAAAGCCTAAAAGAAAATATGATAAGAAGAAGAAGGTTCTAATGGCTACCTGGGATGATTCAGATACATCTGAATCTGAATCTGAGTCAGAAGAGGAATGTGCCAACGTAGCATTGATGGCTGACATAGAAGATCAGGAGGAAGGAATTTCAAGATCTGAATCTAACTCTGAATCTGACTCTGACGCTGAAGAGGTAATGGCTAAACTCACTAAAGATGAACTCATCAAAGTTTTATCAGAAGTTCTGAAGAGCTATAACAATATTAAGCTCAAAAACAAGAAGCGTCAAAGCAATCTTGTATCTGAGAATAATATTCTCAAATCAGAAGTAGCTGAGCTAAATGAAAAGAACTTAAAATTGAAAAATGATTCTGAATTAGCTCAACAAGACTCTGATTCTGAAACTGAGTCTGAATGCAAAAATATTTTGGAAAAATATGACTATAGCTTTCAGAAGTTTCTTGCTAAAAGCATAGACAGAAGCAAAATGGCTTCTATGATATATGGAGTTAGCAGAAATAACAGAAAAGGAATTGGATATAAATCTTTCTCTGGAAAGGATTTAAATCCAAAACCTGTTGATAAAATTATCATCAAGAAGACTCCTTTATATTCCCACTTTAAATTTGGTCACTTGAATGATATTGAACACACTCGTTCTGAAAAGTACATTCATGTGTTTAAATCTAAGGCTAGTCAGAATAAACCTTATGTTGAAAAACAGAAGTTTAGACAAACCTTCATAACAACTAACCCAAAAGGACCCAAGAAGATCTGGGTACCTAAAAGTAAAATAATTCATGTTGCAGATGTTCTTAGCAGCAAGGTCAGGACGCCAATCATGGTACCTGGACTCTGGATGCTCGCGACACATGACAGGAGAAAGGTCTATGTTCCAAAGTCTGGAGCTTAGATCTGGAGGTGATGTGAAATTTGGAGGGAATCAGAAGGGCAAGATCATTGGATCTGGCACTATTGGAAATGGTAACCTTCCCTCTATTACTAATGTTTTACTTGTAGAAGGATTAAAGCATAACCTATTGTCCATAAGTCAATTAAGTGACAATGGTTATGACATAACCTTTAATCAAAAATGTTGTAAAGCTATTAGTCAAAAGGATGGCTCAATCCTATTTAGTGGTAAGAGGAATAACAACATTTATAAAATAAACCTTTCAGAACTTAAGGTTCAGAATGTTAAATGTTTCTTGTCTGTTAATGAGGAGCAATGGGTCTGACACAGAAGATTGGGGCATATTAATATGAGACGTATATCTCAGATTAATAAACTTAATATTGTCAGAGGAATTCCTAATTTAAAGTTCACCTTAGATGCTCTTTGTGAAGCATGTCAAAAAGGGAAGTTTTCAAAATCCTCTTTTAAATCAAAAAATGTTGTTTCTACTTCCAGACCATTAGAATTACTTCATATTGATCTGTTTGGACCAGTGAAAACTGCATCCATCAGAGGCAAGAAGTATGGATTAGTCATTGTTGATGACTACAGTAGATGGACATTGGTAAAGTTCTTAAAACACAAGGATGAGTCACATTCTGTGTTCTTTGACTTCTGCAAACAAGTCCAGAATGAAAAAGATTTCAAAATTATAAAAGTCAGAAGTGATCATGGTGGTGAATTTGAAAACAAATATTTTGAAAAATATTTTAATGAAAATAGCATTGCTCATGATTTTTCATGTCCTAGAACTCCACAACAAAATGGGGTTGTAGAGAGGAAAAATAGAACTCTGCAAGAAATGGCCAGAACCATGACCAACGAGACTAATCTGGCAAAGCACTTTTGGGCAGAAGCAATCAACACAACCTGTTACATTCAGAACAGAGTGTCTGTAAGACCTCTTCTGGAGAAGACTCCCTATGAATTGTGGAAGAACAGAAAGCCCAACATTTCATATTTTCATCCTTTTGGATGTATTTGCTATATGTTGAATACTAAAGAAAATCTGAACAAGTTTGATTCTAAAGCACAGAAGTGTTTCATGCTTGGGTATTCTGAATGCTCTAAAGGCTACATAGTATACAATACTGAAACACAGATTGTGGAAGAATCTATTCATGTTAGATTTGATGATAAGCTTGGCATTAAAAAGCCAAAGCAGTTTGAAAATTCCGCAGATAGAGAAGTAGTCTTCACAGACTCTGAAGGCTCAGAGGCAGACAAAGCTCAAGTGAAGGAATCAGAAGCAACGCTAGATGCAATTCCTTTGACTTCTCAGATGAACAACTTAAACATTTCTGAAGAATCAACTGTTAGAGGATCATCTTCCAGAATCAAAGCTTCTCATCCAGAGAATGTGATCATTGGAAAGAAGGATGACCCTATCAGAACAAGATCCTTCCTCAGATCCTCTGAAGCATCATTATTTGGATTGGTGTCAGTAATTGGACACAACACTCTTTTGTAAAACATTTAAGAAAGATCTTCTAATTTGTCAAATATATGTGGATGATATCATATTTGGATCTACCAATACTATGCTGGGAAAGGAGTTTGCTCAATGTATGCAGGCAAAATTTGAAATGAGCATGATGGGAGAATTGAGATTCTTTCTGGGAATTCAAGTCAACCAAACTCCAGAGTGCACTTACATTCATCAGACCAAATATGTTAAAGAACTTCTGAAGAAATTTAACATGACTGATAGTAAGATGGCAAAGACTCCCATGCATTCAACTAGTTCACTAGGCAAGGAAGAGGTAAGTAAGAAAGTAGATCAGAAACTCTACAGAGGTATGATATGATCTCTTCTCTACTTAACTGCTTCTAGACCTGAAATTTTGTTCAGTGTATGCTTGTGTGCAAGATTCTAATCAGATCCTAGAGAATCACACTTAACAGCTGTTAAGAGGATTCTAAGGTATCTGAAAGGTACTTCTAATGTGGGTTTGTGTTACAGAAAATCTGATGATTTCAAATTAGTTGGATTCTATGATGCTGATTACGCTGGAGACAAAGTGGAAAGAAAAAGTACTTCTGGAAGTTGTCAATTTCTAGGAAGAAATCTAATCTCTTGGTACAACAAGAAGCAACCCACAATTGCACTATCAACTACAGAGCCAGAATATATTGTTGCTGCTGGATGTAGCACGCAGATGCTCTGGATGAAAAGTCAGCTAGAAGACTATCAGATATTTGAAAGTAACATTTCTATATTCTGTGATAATACTTCTACTATATGTTTGTCTAAAAACCCCATTTTACACTCTAAGGCAAAACATATAGAAATTAAACATCATTTCATCAGAGACTATGTTCAGAAGGGAATTATAAACTTAGCCTTTGTTGATACAGATCATCAATGGGCAGATATTTTCACAAAACCCCTTGTTGAAGATAGATTTAAATTTATTCTGAAAAATATTGGTATGTATTTGTGTCCAAAATAATATTTGTCAGAAGCAAATTTTACAGATGATAAATGTTTATCACTCTGAAGTATTTCATCTGTTGCTTATTAAATTTATGTTTATTTGTGTGTATCTGAACTAACCAATCTCAGAGGATCTGAACGTTGGTTAACATTTCATTTCTCAAGAGAATTCAGAAGCACATGCAAGCAAACACGTGTCACTCTAAATCTGCAAAGATAGCGTGTACACTACTGAAGAGACGTTTGAGGTATGGTTTGAATAGTGAAAATCTTGATTTTCCCCCCAATTTGTCAGAATCAATTAATGCTTGAAATGATTTTTATTCTCTTTCATTAATTGACATTAATTTCTATGTGTAAACGTGCTTTGATTGTCTGTTTGAATGCCTAATTGTTTTCTATAAATACCACTCTCTCACCACTTTCACACTTTTCACAACACAAGCAAGTTTATGCATTTCTGTCTTCTTTTCTCTCTTCACAAAAACCCTAAACCCTTGCCAAAATCATCTTCAATGGCAACCTCATCTTCTACAGCAGCTCAGTTTCAATCAACCATGGCTGCAGTTACTTCTGCAAATATGGGTGTGGCTCCATACACGACACCTAAAAGGACTTTGTTAACTCCTGTTGACAAACTTGAAGTTCTCTGTGAATCAATGGTGGAATTTGATTCATTAGCTGAAAATGGATTTAAATTTCGTTCAATAGTTGATGCTCAAGGCTGGGTAAAATACTTTGACAGATTATTTGGACCAGTTTACCTTCATCTGGTGAAAGAATTCTGGATACATGCTTCTGTTTATCCCAAATTCATCTTGTCTTCTGTTCAGGGTAAGGAGATTATAATTACAGAAGATCTAATCAGGAAACTCATAGGGTATGAGGAGACTGATGGAGTATGTCATCTGCCAGCTGGGCGTGTAGACATGGAAGAAGTTAATGAGGAAGTCATGACTTCTGGACAGGCCTATAACAAATTTAAAGATCTGAAGCCTGACTACAAAATCTGGGCAAAGATTTTTATGGGATGCATTCATCATAGAAAATCTACAAATTCTCCAGATTATGTGAATAATGAACAGCTCTACTTCATGTACTGTTTAAGTCAGAGCACTAAGGTAGATCTTCCTTACATCCTGTTCATGCATTTATGGAACCATATCAATGCTTCAAGAGAATCTGTAAAAGATAAGGGTCAGAAGATCAGAACATGGATTCCCTTTGGAAGGTTAATTTCAGATATTCTGACAGAAAATGGACTGGTGACTGCTCTGTATGCTGCTAGAGTCAAGGATGAACTTGAATCTATTGTTGGAAAACCTCTGAATACCAAGAGTCTTCAGAGACTAAAAATTGTAGAGGAACTCACATTTGCACCCAAGAAGCTGAGTATCTCTGAACTCAGTCAGAAGCGAATTCCAGTTGAAAACTACCCACTGTTCTGTGCTGAAGAACCAAGGGAAATAATTGTGAGATATATTGATTCTTGCAAGGCAGATGGAACGCCCATTCCTGCAGATATTCTGAAAAATAGCAAGGGAACCAATGCCTGATGGAGGAAATGAGAACTCAAGGAAAAGAGGTCAATCAGAAGCAGAAGAAGTTGCTGCTCAGAAGAAGCCAAAAGTTGCTGACAAGCCTCAGAAGCTGATCAAGAGGAAAGCATCTGGAGACGCTCCCTCTGTTTCCACAAAGCGTATCAAGATTAAAGGTACCAAATCTTTTGTATCTTCTTTCAATAACATTGTTTTAAATGAATCAACATTAAATTCTATTCCAAAACCACCTCCTACTCAGAAACAATTTGTTCCTGCTCCATCTCATAATTCTGAACCATTAAAAATTCCTTCCCCACAAAAATCATCTGATCCTGTTTCCACCACTCCTGTAAAACCTTCTACTAATCAAGCATCTGAACTAACAACAACAACAACACCAGCAAATCAAACTCCACCACCTATAATAAAACCAACAGAATAATCTGAACAACAACAACAACAACCAGAAAAACCACAATCAAACACATCTGAACCTATTGCATCTGCACAAGTTATTTCTGAACCTATACAATCTAATCAAGTGGCATCTGATTCTATTGCATCTGAACCACCTACATCTGAACCACCTACATCTGATCCACCTACATCTGAACCTCCATCAAAACTTTCTGAGAATCAATTAGAACCAACCAACCCATCTGAAACAAATATCCCTGAGACAGAGGTTCTAAACGTTACACCTCTCAAAACTGTTTTTGAAGTGTCCTCTACGTCTTATACTCCAACCACATCCTCAAATTCATCAGAATCTGATATACACCTAGATTTTCTGTCATCTCCCTCTCTTAGAAATCTTGAAGTTAACCAACTAGAACCACCTATTTCTTCTGAAATTCTCATTCCCAATCCTATCCCAACACCTAAGCCAAGGACATCTGAGTGTGTTTCCTCTGCTTCGTGTAAACTGTTTTCATCTGACAAACTTCCCTCTGGTTTCAAATTCAAAAATTTCTACACCAGAATTGAACCATCTGACCCTATCACTCCTCTTAAACCCAAGCTTACCATCATTCTACCATTTGTTCTTCAAACATATATTAAAGAACTGCCAGAAATGATTTCATCAGAACCTATTTTATCTAATAAATCTGCATTCACTCCTTACTCTGATACCCCATTTGATGTTGTTTCCTATGCATCAAATGCAAAACCATATCTGTTGAATGCTTTAACCAAATCAAAAAATGCCATTTCATCTGATCCTCCATCCATACCCTTCTACCCTCGTCCTCTGATCACCATTCCAAAATTCACCATTCCACCTCCACCCCAACCCAAGCCAATCACATTGGAAAATTTTCTAAACCCAAAACCTAGGCTGAATGTTGATCATTTATTTACAAGTTTTTTGAAAGAAATAGAGATGTATTTAGGCTCTGTACAGAGGAAGTGTTCATCCACAATGGATGCAAATGAATCTGATGCTATTTGGAATAGCTTCATAAACAGATTCAATACTGTAGCATCAAATCTGAAGAACGTATGTTCTGATGATGCGAAGCTCAGATTTGCTGAAACTTCTAGAAGTTTGTTCTGGACTGTTAAAAGATCTGCACCATTGCTTCTTAAAGATGCTCCTTCATCATCTGAAGTATGTGATACAGAAGTGAATGTTGAATATGCATCTGAAGACAACTCTCTGGCTATAACTCTTGTAGAACATCCCTCTGGATTTGCTGCTCCTGACTCTAAATCCCATATGGAAATTGACTCTGTTCATGCTTCAGAATTTGTCCCACCCTCTTCATCTGAGATCAAGAAAGAGTATCCAGATTTTGAAGATAAGATTGCAGTTCTGGAAGCTGGTCAATCAGAGATTAAGTCATGGATGGCTAAGCAAGATAAGAAGTCTGAAGACATGGCTCAGTGGATGTCCAAACAAGATCAGAAGAATGAAACCATGGCTAAGTGGATGTCAAAACAAGAACAGTCCTCTTCTGAGATCATTGATCTGTTGAAGATGATTTTGTCAAAACAATCTTAGTTTATTTTTTTCTGATGTTTGCATCTGATGATTGCACATGTACTTGAATATTTTCTGATGTTTGTATTATTTGCTTTGAATGAATGAATGTCTCAATGTTTTCTCTACATGATTTATCTTGTTTATTTTTCCTTTTATTTGTCTTTTTAAAAGTTATTACTTTTTGCTTATGACCAAAAAGGGGGAGAAAATAGATCTGAACTGTTTAATTAAACTCTACCAGAATGAAACTTCAGACATATCAATTTTATCTAACATAAAATCTGAGTGTTTCAGAAAATTTGATAAATCTGATATACTCTTTAAAAGAAACTCTGAGACTCCCAGATCATATTTAATTTATCTGACTCTGACTCTGAAACATGCAAGATCAAATGTTTAGAACAATCAAGCTATAATTCTGAAAAGAATACTCAAGACAAAAAGGGAAGTTTCTATTCCTTATTAATATTTAATTCAGGGGGAGATTCATCATCTCAAGGGGAGTTATAATTATTCTTTTTTCAATTAAACAAAATTTCTGATGTTTTTGTCATCATCAAAAAGGGGGAGATTGTTAGAACACAGATTGGTTCTTAATAATATCTCTATGTTTTGATGATAACTATTATGAAATTTTGTAGTTAAGAATTATGTACTCTAAAATTTGCTTAAGAATGTTTGCTGCAGATATTAAAGTAAATATCACTCCAGAAGCAAATCAGATTTGAACATAAGAAATATGCAAGGCTCTGAAGCGTCAGAAGCATCCCTTAGTAGATTCTGAACGCTGCCATCAGAAGATCCTGAGCGTTGCCTTCAGAAGGATCTGAAGCAGAAGCTCCAGAAGAATCTGAAGCAAGCCAGAAGCATCTGAACCAATGAAGAATTTTGTATGAAGAGTTTTCAAGCATAGTTACTTCAGAAGACTCTGATAGTACTAACGCTGCCAGTACTGAGGATCTGACCCAAAACTCTGCTCTGAACTTATACACGCTAAAAGCACACTTGCTACAAAGACTCTGATTCAGCAAAACTCTGATGAACATCAGAAGGCTCTGATCAAATTAGACTCTGATGATTCTTGCTGAAAATTGTTGAAGAAGAATTCAAAGATTATGTCCGTTGGAATATCCAAACGACTCTTTCCTTATTTATGCTAGACACAAGAACACAGACAAAAAGGATTTCTCTGTGCTTTCTTCTTCTAGGAGATGTCACTTGATGTGAAGACAAAAAAAAAGGCTCAGACCTTTTGGTACACACTTCTCAACGTGAAAAACTCTTGGATTACTGTGCCTATAAAAGCAAGTCTCCACTCATCTTCTTCAGTTGACAAAATACTTGAAAAGAATTCATTATCAAAGCTCTCATACAACTCATATATTCTTGCTAGAATTATTTCTTTGTTCTTAATCTTAAGTGAAAAATCAGTATTGTGATAAAGCTTTATTAGAAGCATCTTAACACTTGTATTTATTATTACATTTGATTGTAAGAAAACCTTAAGAAGATCCAGTTAGGATCAGTAGTTCTTGAGAAGACTTTGAACAGTTGTTCTTAGTGCTTACTATTGTAATCAGTTGATTAAATAGTGGATTAAGTCCTTGTTTGAGAAAGGCAAATCACTCTAAAAAGGGTGGACTGGAGTAGTTGAGTTCAACGAACCAGGATAAAAATACTTGAGTTTTTACTTCTAAGTTTTTATCTTCATACTTATTCAACCCCCCTTCTAAGTATTTTCTCACCTTCAAATCGAACTCAGTGGGGAATTAGAAAGGATGTGCTCTTTCTGCTTAGGGCTGACGACTCTACTTGGAGGGAGAAGACAAACCCAATCACTTGGAGATAAACACGACCAATGTAAACAAACAAACAAACACAAAAATGCAAAATGCACAGATGCCATGTATCCATATGAATGAATGTATGTTATGTTATGCTTATCATGACAAAACAAATAAGGAGAAGTAAACCGAAGATGAAATAAACATCTTGACACGGATATTTGGCCAATCTTCATAAGATAGAAGCATCACTAGAAAGCCACACATAGAATCACAGTCTTGCTTCAAGGCTTCAAACTTCTCTAGGAAAAAGATATCACTCCACTTGGAGATGAACATCATGACTTGACTTAGGGGACTGTCAAGACGAACTCTTCTACTCTATTTGGGATGAGAAAGATCTATTAGGAATGGATCAAACTCATGATTAGAGAGACTTTATGGGGATAAAATACATATCAACTATAAATTGAAGTAGTTTGGAAGGAAGTTGTAATTGGAGATAATGTTACTAAAGTTATCGATGGAGATACCAGGACTGAGGTCTCACAGGGGTTAAATAAATATCCACTTCATTGGGGGAGCTCAGATCAATGTCACAACTGCAGATGTCAGAGTTGAGACTTCATGGGGATGAAATAAACATCCATTTTGTTGGGGAAGATTCAAGTCATAAGAAGTTCACTAGGGAGTTGTCATGGTCACCTGAAGTAGAAACTTACTGGTGAATCATCACACTACTTGAGACAGAAGCTCTTTGGGGCATGGGTGAAGAATGTTGTGGGAACAATGTAGTTCTGCATTAATGAACTGGGTGGTATTCACCATTTCGAACAATAATTATTATGAATGGATAAAATAATCTTTAATTCTCAAATGCCCCGGACCATATGGTTCATGAGAAGAAGTCATTCCGAGAGGATTTTATAGAAAACTTAGCATCCAAGATATTCCAATGTCCTCCAAATATTGGAGAGACTTGTCAAATTTTGATGTAATTGTCCCACATTGACTGTATTCTGTATAACTGAATCTCCAAACTTTCCCTTCATGGATGGTCAGTTTGTGGAAGCAACAATTGAGAAACAACTTGCCCCTGATCAGCAGAGTCTTCAGGCAACATGCCCCTGGATATGGTCATTCTTGAAATGATTTTCCATTTACACATCAGAGTTTCAAGTCTCAAATGATTAAGCTCATCATTTCTGTTTGTATACAAGCTTCTATGATATCAAGCAATATTAGCAAGCAAACAAACGTTAATTCTGAAACTTCTAATGTAACATACATGTTCGTCTTGAAGTTTTTATTCAAAAGATATCACAATAACCTGTGACTGAATTAATTAATTTTACAAAGCCAACACAAATTTTTAGCATAGCTCATAGGAGTCAGGAAACGTCATCTCATTGAGTATGTTTTTGAAACAATATCTGCTTCAATTAGGTCTTTTAAGGGTTGTATCGTGGCTTAGTTCATGGTTTAAGAAACAAAGCATATAAGGCTCAAAGTTTATTTGTACCCACCCATTCTTCGTGATGTTCTTCAGTTCTACATTCAGTTAACCTGACACGGGTGCTCATCTCTCAAGAGGAGTTTTTTTTATATGGTTGAGAAAATACCGAGGCTTTGGACATGGCAGTCACTCAGCTATTTTGCTTTTGGTGTTTGATCACACACTTTGTTCTTTATTGGGGATTTTTCTTTGTGATCCTTTCTTTTCACTTTTTGCGCTTCATTTTATTATTAGTTTTTTTTATTCCCTAAATTTTTCTTGGACTGAGTCTTTTGGATTTGGCTTTGGAGTCCAGCAGGATGTCTCAATTTTGCCTAAGTCTCCTTCATAGGTTTTGACTTAACGGACTTTTTCTTTTTTTTTTCTTTTTTTGTGATTTATGAACAAACCGTGTGACTCTAAGTCCTTTTGACCTTTTTTGAAAAGATTGTGACTAACTCACTCTTTAGATAGTCGAGGGATAATCATTGTGGATTTGACTTCTAGCCTCCTAATGTGTGAGGGATAAATAAGGTGAATTCTTGAATTTTCACTCCTCTTTTTGGAGAGTCTGAGCACTCGATCATTTTAACTGAAAACTACCCTGCCCCAAGTAAAAATTGAGGGTGTTTTATTTGAAAAAGACAACTCCTACTTCTAGGCTCAAAAGGGTTAACAAGAGTTTATCTCCCTTATACCTCCAGTGTTTGGGGATTTCAAACAATACCTTACATCATCAGCAGGGTCTTATTCAAAAGCATACGACAAGAGATCTTGCATTTTTTAATTTCATCATCCTCCTTCCAATTCTCTACCAAGGCAAGAGATTGGGTAAAGTTGGCATTGTAAAACATTAAAAAACGTTTTATGAGTGAATACAAATGGATTTCTTCAAGATAAACATATTTATTGCATTAATCATTCAAAATAAATAAGTTCTTACATTCAAATCATGCTTTTACAATCAAAGGAATAAAAAATAAATGCAAGCAAGTAAACCAACAGCCTGATGAGCCATCCTCTTAATTTCACTGACTTGGAAAGAGCTTTCTTGAGTCTTCATATCCTTCGGCACAAAGGAGTTCCATTTAAAAATGGGCTTCCTCCTTTGAAGGTTGTTGCACCCCAAAATTTGCCCACCCTTTTTCTAACTTTGACTGGCTTTTGCTTCGCATTCATCTGCATATCATTTAGGTCGAACATTTCTCGTATGCTGTCCATGTTGTTGCACCCTAAAATTTGACCAACCGATTCTCCTATCTGACTCGTGGTTTAAATTCATATTCGCAAATCAGACGCATGATATTTGTGCACAAATAGAGGATATCAGGGTTACAGCTTGACTTTCGTCTATCAGATATGGTAGATCCGGTCCAGATCATCAGGGTTTTATTTTCGGGGAAATGTGCGCTCCTCGGTGATTTTCAGCTTGCATAGTAAATTTTGGGGATATTCTGATGCCCGGGGTTCTCTGTTCGATTCGATCTGGTCTCGTGCACTCTTTTATGGGGGTCATTTGTATTTGTCTGCATTTTTTAGGGTTTAATAGACTTTTGTGGATTTTTAATAGGCTTTATAGATTTTCCTGGAATTTAAATAGGGTTTTTGTATTTTTTGATAGTTTAAATCTTTTTTTAGAATTTTATATAGATTTTTAAATAGGTTTAATAGTTTTTAATCTTTTCTTTTTTTTTAGAATATAATAGAATTTAAATAGTTTTAATTGTTTTAGATAATATAGGAAATATTATAGATTTTTCTTTTAGGTTAATGGAGGTTTAATAGTTTTAAATAGAAATAGATAGAATTTGTTTAATATAGTTTTCCTTTTCAAATAGATATTAAATAATAAATAGAAATTAAACAGAATTTTGTAGAGTTTTATTAGTGCTAGTTAATATAGGTTTAATTAGTTTTTTTTTCTTTTTAGGAGTTGATTAGGGGAATTAGTTTAATTAGGTGTTAATTCTGTTTTTAGGTTTAATCAGATTAATTAGGATTTTTAGGTCAATTAGGATTAGTCTTAATTAGTATAATTAGATTTAACATTTTATTAATCAGTTTTTAGTTTTTAGGGTTTTTTTTCAGAGTTTCGTTGGGCCCAGAGGGGATTCTTGGAGGCCCATTTCAGTTTTTTTTCAGTCCAATTCGTTTTTGTCCAGGTTGTGGCCAGAGAATGACACTTGGCAGTATATAAAGGGCCCCACGTTACGCTTCAGGAGGACCCCACCTCACATACTCAGATTCTCCCCAGCACACGCCACGCGTCCCACTCAGACCCACTATCTCTCTCTCTCTCTCCCTAAGCCACGTGCCACGCATGCAATAACCCTCTGCGCCACCTGTCGTCACCACAGACATCGCCTGAGCCTCACCAGAAAGTACACCGGCGGCCATGCATCCGCCCTGATCCTCCCACCGCCGGTCATCCCAACGTCTTTCGGCCACCGCAACAGCTCGCCGGAGCTCGTTTTCCACCCAGAATTCCCAGAAGCACTCTTTTCTCCCTTCTTCTTCCTCCATCCATCATTCATCACTACCTCGCCGAAGACCTCAACGGCGCCGGAAACTCATAGTTTGCGCCCAGAACCTTCATCCAGTTTTCCAGAACATCATCAACATTCATCGTTCATCTGGAAATTCAAGAACACCACCAGACCTTCATCATTCTCCATCAGTAAATCCAGAAACCACTCAAACCTTCATCGCTCTTCAATCTCTCCCCAGAACATCATCATTTCTCATCAGCAATCATCAAGAACTTCCTGGATTCCCCAAAATCTTCATCAACCAACTCAAGGAAGCCTTCAAGATTCTCAGCGCTCGCGTTCGTCACCTTCAACCTTCCCTCCGTGCCTTCGTCTTCTCCAAAGTTCCTCAACCGTGCGTCAAGAATCAGCGCGCCTCTAAGATTTTCGTCTTCCTCAGTCTTTTTCCCAGAGAGATCATCGCGCCTTCGAGAAGCTTCAGGAACTTCATCGTGTCAACTTCATCGTCTCAGGTTAGTTCTCTTTTCACCCTTTCCATTAACGTCCATTCATTGCTATGGTTAGGGTTCGTTCGTTTCAAGGTTGAGGTTTAGCGTTAATCATTCTTGGGAGATTGATCTGAGTGAGGTTATGTTGGAGAGGATTTGGAAAGGCTTCAGAAAATTGTTTGAGGTGAGGAAGATGAGGGTGAGCGGCGCTAGGTTTACAAAGATGAACAGTGATCTGAGTTGAAAGGGGAATTAGGTTTTGTTGTTAGGGTTAGTTGGGTTAGGGTTAGGGTTTGGGTTTAGGCCCAAACGCGTTTGCTGAAACGCACCCTCCATTCACTCGTTCACCCCCCCTGTGAGAGAGGAGATAGGAAGATGGGGCTGGGCCTTATGCCTAAGTGCTATTCGCACCCCCTGGTGCGTAAGCCCATGTTAAACTAACCTGCAAAACTTACTAGGCTGCACCCCCTGCGTTTTTTCTTCTGTTTTTTTTTGTAATGAGTTTCTGGTAGTACTGGGCCCTGCGCCCATGTGCTATGTACACCCCCCATCAGGGCCCAGCCAGAATAACTAAAAATCATTGCTGTTAGCACCCCCCTCCAATGTTATTTCAATTTTGTTTTTTTAATTTCTTTTATTTTCTTGCATATTGAAAAACTCATAATAAAATAGAAAATCAATGTTTTTAATTCTTCTTCTTGCTATAGGTCAATCATAATGTCTAGAAAATTGTATAAAAATAAAAATGCCATTTTATTTTTGTTTGCTATTTTTGGTATATTTTCCATTTAAATGACTTTTTTAATATTCTTTAGTGCATGCATATTATTAGAAAATTCATAAAAAATAGTAGGTTTAATCAAATAATTCCGTTCTTTTTTCTGTAGACTCGTAATTCAATGTAGAATTTTATGGTTCAAAAACATTAGCTTAATCATGCATTGTCATTTTAATTGCATTTTTTGTATTGTCTTGATATTGAATAATTGGGTTGTGGATATGTCTGCTTTGTTGATTTTGGTTCTTTCATCTGGTAATGAATTTTGTTCTGATTTTTTAGTATGTTGTCATAGAGCCATGTAGGTTTCCCATAGATTTTTGTTAGATTTTTGTAGGATGTTCTGATATTGTTTTAGTCTGAGCTGGAGGATAGGAGAAGTCTTGATGACTTCTGACTTTGAAGTTCAACTATGGTTGAACTTCAGAGATAGTTTCCTGAGGTTTGATGGCATGTGGGTTCTTCTCAAAGATGGGAGCTGGTTGAAGTCCTGTTGGAGCTTGCAAGGATGCATTGGATTGAAGACCTAGTCTAGAAGCTCGTTCCCTGTTTGTGAGGTTCGAGATCCTGAAATTTGAAGGGAGTTTATGGCACTTTCCTGAGGAAGGCACTATGAATGACTTTCATTCTTTCTTCTCACCTCTTTCGTAAGTATCCAATGATGTTGGAGCCAACTTGTGAGTTTAATTCCTCCTGAGGAGGAATGTAAACTGATCACCTGTTGTTGAGCCACATGGGATACGATTCCTAAGTGGAAGCCTCATAGTACTTTCCTGAGGAAGGTCCTATGGGTCTATTCACTTAGCTCCCTTAGTTTATCTAGGATTTCTTAAGTATCCAATGATGTGGGAGCCAACTTGTGAGTTTAATTTCTCCTGAGGAGGAATGTAAACTAATCACAGTTGTTGAGCCACGTAGGATACGATTCCTAAGTGTCAGCCTCCTAGTACTTTCCTGAGGAAGGTCCTATGGGTCTGGTCACTTAGTTCCCTTAGTGCATATAGGCTTTCTTAAATATCCAATGATGTTGGAGCCTGCTTGTGAGTTTAGTTTCTCCTGAGGAGGAATGTAAACTGATCACAGTGGTTGAGCCACATAGGGTATGACTCCTGAGTATACACCTCCTGGTACTTTCCCGAGGGAGGCACTATGAGTTTGTCTGCTTAGCTCCCTTTCTCTGGTAAGCTTGTTCTGAAGCTTGGAGACTGGGATTGATTCCTCTTGCTTAGGGCTTTGATTAGAGGTTCTGCTTAGATCTTTGCTTAAGGTGTTGCATAGGGTTTTGTTTAGAGATAGATTAGGGTTTTGTTTAGGAGCCCTGCTCAGGGTTAGTCTCTTTATGTTGTTTGACTTGTGTGGTGTTGTGTTGCATTAGACTTAGGTGTTCATCTAGATAGTTCTGAGTTAGGTGCATCTTAGAAGTAGACTTTGTGTGCATGAGAAGTTGAGGTGGTCCTCCTTCTGCTTGTTTGTTATTGAGTGGCTTTGCTTGTTGGTATTTGGTAGAGCTGAGCTCCCTTGCCTTTGTGGTTTGCGGCCTTTGCGCCTTGTTTGTTTAGTTGTTGCATTCATACATATTTCTAGTATTTCTTTACTTTGTAGTTAATTCTTGTTTGCCGTTTAGTCCTGTTGCCATGATCCCTTAGGAGCTCTGACTTCTCCGCTGCGGAGTTGTTATGATAGACATTAGGATGGTCAACCAGGCATGATAGCAGTAGGTAGATTCCCCTTTTTCCAGCTATAGTTTAGGGTGTCTTTTCCCTTTCCTTTCAGTAGGAGTTTTTGAGTAGCTTGATCCGTAGTTAGCCGAACTACAGCTGCTCTGATTCTTCGTACCAGACGAGGATATGTAGGCATAGGATGCGATATCCTAGCGAGCACACTAACGACTAACCTTTGTTCTCTCGCGGCTGTGCGATCGAGACTTTCCCGCTGACGACTAATTGTCACCCCTTTCTATTGCCCGAGTGCATTTGAGACCAGATCGTAGTTGTAGGTCCCCGAGCCTTTAGGATCAGTTTGTTTTCTCACTGCTGTGGGAGAGCGCCCAGATAACCCGTAGTTAGTCGAACTACGTTGACTCTGACTTTCCCATTGCACGAGGGAGTACGTAGGCCCAGAACACCGTATGTTCTGTCGAGTCCTGTCCTTTTATTTTCTTTTCAGACTAGCCATTAGCGTAGATAGATAACACACCCTTTTCCTTATAAACACCAAGCGTGGATCCCATCGAGTACGATGGACGTGAGGGGTGCTAATACCTTCCCCTTGCGTAACCGACTCCCGAATCCAGGTTTTGGTTGCGATGACCATACCTTTTTCCCGTCTTTGCGAGGTTTACTTCGAGCGTTTCCTTTCCCGCTCTGAGGGATAAATAACGCACGGTGGCGACTCTCCTGTCAAGCCGGCGCCGGTTTTCGCAGTAGCGACAGCTGGCGACTCTGCTGGGGACTTATAGCATCTAGGGACTTTTCCCATCCCTTATGCTGGGACCGTTTCCCATCCCCTACGCGAGTCAATCCTAGCGCTTGGGTGTTTATTTGTTGGGTGTTGTGCATATTGTGTTTTACCTTTCGGCACTTTACTTTTCCGTACCTTTACCTTTCCGCATTTATTTTCCAGCATTATATTATTGTGATTATTGCTGTGGGCAAGGGAGGTTACTGTGAGTGAGAAGCCGGACCTGGGCTTGAGTATGCACCTAGATATAGTTGTGGAGAGTAGTAGACGAACCTGTCTGCTGAGCAGGCACAGTTCCCTACGAAATCTACGCTCAGACGAGATTCTCGCAGAGGTGCTCCTTTCCGGTCATGAGGATCTGAGGGGAGTCCAGACGTGAGGATTGTCGACTCTGGGGACCGATCATTTGGAAGTCAGCTAAGTGAGGCCTCTTCATGATTTGATGATGCCACTCCTTCTGGGAATCGTATCGTCATTCATGAAAGTCTGTGACGCTGATGACCGCATAGGATGCCGTACCTTTGTCCGTGGATTAGGTCTATCATACCTGTGAGGGGGACTGGGTTATTGCAGGAAAACTGGCCTTCAGAAACCATGATTCAGTACCTTTATCAGATGGTGTTCTTGGTTCATCTCCAGGTGTGTTGTTTGGATCAGATGGGTTTCTTATCTGAGGGTGATTCTATTATCGGATGGTTTTCTCGCCAGATACAGAGGTTCAGATGGTTTTCTTACCAGGAGATTGATATTTTGAGCATCAGATGATAGTTAGTGTCATGAGGTTCTGGTGCCCGTGTTGGTTTTTTGTTCTTGATCACAGAGATGTTCCTCTTCAGGCTACAGCATAGCCCCTGTGTTCACAGATTGCATTATTTATCATATTGCATCATTGCATAACCATTTGCATTCAACTAACGTGTGTGTATTGCAGGTGCATATTTTCCCCTTCCAGTTCTGGTGTCTAGCAAGACATGGAAGCCACGAAGAGAGTATTGCCCTATAAGTTTCCGTCTCCGGATATTAGTCTTCTGTTAGAGTTGATTACTATTGCTAAGAAGAGGGTAATGGGTGACTTCAGAAAGAGATATGGGAGGATTCTGACCTATGTTTATCAGCCATCGGCCTACGAGACCAGCGGCATCTATACTCTGTAACAGTTTTATGACGCGGAGCTCAGGTGTTTTGTATTTCCCGACTTTGTTTTGGCTCCTACCCTGGAGGAGTATTCTGCACTTCTGGATATACCGATCCGCGAGCAGATGCCTTTCTATCATACGGACGCTGAGCCTAATCTGGCTGAGCTTTCTGCCATCCTGTGCTTGAGAGAGTCTGAGCTGGCTGGGAAGATGATCAGAAGAGGAGATGTATGGGGATTTTCATTGGATGTCTTGGTAGAGAAGGCTCGGGAGTATGCCCAGAAGGGTAGCTGGGGTGTTTTTGACGTCATCCTTGCTGTATGTGTTTATGGCATCGTGTTGTTCCCGAACATTCCTGATTTTGTTGACTCAGATGCCTTCTATATTTTGGCTGCGAAAAACCCAGTTCCTACTTTGCTGGGAGATATCCACCATTCTACCCACTACCAGAATGAAAAGCGGCGAGGAAGGAATGTGTCTTATTGTGTACCTCTCCTATGCAGGTGGTTCACCAGTCATATGCCTAAGTCAGGCCCATTTGTCACCTCTATTGATTCTCTAGGATGGCCCGAGCGTTTGATGGGACTGACTGCCGAGAATGTGGTATGGGTTAACGAAGAGGTATTCGGAGTTGAGGTCATACTCAGGTGCGAAGGATTCTCGAATATTCCGTTAATAGGAAGGAAAGGGTGTGTCAACTACAACCCTTCCTTATTGATCAGGCAATTTGGGTATGTACCTCAAGGAGCGCCGAAACCCGAGGAGATACAGGAATCTCTGTATCTCACTGGGGCAATAGGGAAAGAGATGCTGACCAAACTCGAGAAGGCATGGAAAAACTTGCACAAGAGAGGGAAGCCTTCAGGTAGCAGAGGTGATACTCGAGTTCCTGGCCCGTATGTGGAATGGATTCGTGAGCGAGCTGTGAAATTCCTTATGCCATATCCAGCGGTTCAGCCATTGCATCCTTCTCTGGTGGAGGAGCCTACCACTGTAGACATTCAGGTATTCAAGCAGCTGATGGCGGAGAAAGAAGAGCTAGCAAAGGCTAAAGAGGCTTTAGAGCAGGAGAATGCCCAGCTTCGTCATGAAAAGATTGAAACAGGATATTTTTCCAAGCAACAGGCTGAAACTCTGAAACATCTAAAGACTACGCTATTGGAATTGACTGAAACCAAGAAGCGTCTGGAGTTAGATGTAGACTCAGTTAGTAGTGTGTTGGCCACTAAGAAGCAAGAGCTGGAAAGGGCCTACACGAAGCTAGCCAAGTTCAGAGAACACTGGGATCTCACTATGACCAAGCGCAAAGAGCGGGAGGAAGAGCTGAAGACACGGGTAGCTCAGTTAGAAGAACAGGTCAAAGTGAAGACTGAAGAGCTTGAAGAGGAAGCCTGCCGCCGATACGAGGCCGAGCGCAAGCTAACAGATGCCATGAAGAATTTGGAAGATTTTCAGCATAGAGCAGATGCCAAGAGACCCAAACCTGGGGGTGGTGCCAATGATAAGGCTTGGGAAGACTTTGTCAGAGACATCCAGGGGACGGTCAGGAAGAGGGATCAGTTGATAGAAGGTTTGATTCATCGACCAGATCACGCAGAGACGAAGAAGATGGTTGAGGACTTCCGCAACCGTACCCGTACTTGATTTCTCTCTTGTATTCTGTATGTTGAGATCACCACCAGGCATGTTGGCTGGGATCCTCCTTTATTGTATCAGTTGTATGAAGCATAGTTATGTAACCTCTTGACAAGATTGTTATTCTAATGAATATATGAGGGTTTTTTCTAAATATTGTCTTTATGGTTTATCTCGTCTTGCTACCACTGACACTGGAATTGGAGGGGAAATATCTCCAATGCACACATGCACGTTAGCATTTTTATTTCTGTTTGCATAAATCATATTGCATAGCATTACTCTAGCAGGCCAGAGCACTTATCCAGCCTTTGTTTTCACCAGAGGGTGATTCTCGGGGATTGTTTGAGGCAAAAGTGGAGTGTTGAAGATGACCAAGGGGCTGAAGCAGATTTGAGCAGAATCAAGCAGTGTAGTCAGTTACAGGTAATTGGTAGCTATGGCTGAAGGAGATTTCCAGGCTCCTAACGCCTTGACAAGGTTTACCATGGCGTCCAACCATCAGTATGATTCTATGGAAGGCTTCCCGCAAGCGAACAACCTGACGGCAGACCAAGTTGTACAGCCTACTGTTGAGAACAGAGATCGACATGAGCAGTTCGTTGCCCGAAGTGAACGTCATCCTCCTGTTAACAATCAAGGTGTTGCTTTCCCTGTGATGAATTACCGGAGAGATATTCCAATGGCCGGGATGGTAGATCCAAGAGCTCTTGAAAACGATAGAAGACTCCGAGCATTGGAAGAAGGTATAAAAGCCTTAGAAGCGAAAGATGTCGTTAACCTGGATGCTGTAGACATGTGTTTGGTCCCTGACCTGGTGTTGCCTTACAAGTTCAAAGTACCGGAATTTGAAAAATACACGGGAGATAGCTGTCCAAAGCTGCATTTGATGATGTTCTGTCGAAGGATGACTTCGTTTGTGCGAAATGACCAACTAATGATCCATTGCTTCCAGTATAGCCTGACTGGGGCATCCTTAAGGTGGTATGTGCAATTAGAGAGTAATCAGATTCGATCCTGGGTGGATTTAGCCAGAGCTTTCATGAAGCAGTACGATTACAACCTGGATTTGACTCCTAGTCTCGTAGATCTGCAAGAGTTATCTCAGGCGGAGAATGAATCATTCAGAGGGTATTTGCGAAGATGGAAAGAATTAGCTGCTAGTGTTCAACCACCGCTTCCGGAAAGAGAACTGGTTGACATCTTCTTGGGTACTCTGAAAGGCCATTATTTTGACAAATTGTTCAGTTGCACAAACTTTGTGGGCCTGATGAGACTGGGAGAGATTGTCGAGAGAGGACTCAGGAGTGGAAAATTTCGAGATGTTCCTTACGTCCCAGTTGATAAGATTGAGTCAGTTGTCAGTTCTCAAGAAGAGTGGGAAGGAGATGACGCCACCTCGAAATCTCTAGCATCTCAGGATCAGTTTTCAGACACTTCAAGTCAACGATCATCCTATTGTCGATCGCGTCAGCACGCCCCACGGAGACCGAGGAAACCTGAAAGGCAGTTTACTCAACTACCGGTGTCGTACAGTCAGTTATTGCCAGATCTGGTCAAAAGTGGATTGATAGTGCCGAAAGAGACTAAGCCGGTGATTCCACCATATCCTCCAGGTTTTGACGCCAGCGCCCGCTGTGAGTACCATGTTGGGGCACAGGGGCATTCCACCAATGATTGTAAGGTGCTTAGAAGCCAGGTTCAAGATCTGTTAGACTCTAGCCGTATTTGCATCACTCCTCAGGGTTTTGTTCAGATTAATGATTTTCCATCCTCCAGTTGTGTGGGTTCGTCAGTTAATGTCATGGAAGACTCCACAGGAAGTGTGTGCTCTGAAGATTGTCGATCAGAGAGTTCAGTTGAATATGGGGGAAGTTTCTAGAAGTTTATGTGCCGGGTGTCGCATCTGTTTTCTCTGCATAATCCGTTTAGCTTTTGTGCACTAGTGTTTGCTGACCACCACCAGGATTGTTGGTTGGGGTCATTGTATTCGTACTCATTTGTGCTTACGTGATGCTTTTGTTGATTGTACATGTGTGGGAGATGTTCGTCTGTATGCTTATAGCTTGAGTTTCTCTTTATCTCGTTACGAATATGTGTTTGCTTGCTGCATTGCGTTATCGTTTAACAGGTACATCAGAACCGTGGGTCTTATTTCCTCATCATCTCAGTTTGTTGCAGGAATTCCTTCAGAGATATGGAACAGAATCAGTTTGAAGTGATTGAAGTCCGAAGCCAGCTAGGGCAGATGATGAGAGACATGCAAGAGATGCGTCTGGAGCAGAAGATTCTCAAAGAGGAGAACAGTCAGCTGAAGACCCAAATGAGCTTGATCATGGAGGTTGTCAAGAACGTGCTTAGGAAAGAGGACGATCAACTATTCGAAGCCGCAATGAAGAAGCTCGCGCCACCCGTGCATGTGGAACCTGAGCAGCAGCAACAGAAGATACATCCGGCTCAACGGAGGATCCAGGAAGGGAAGCCAAAAAGAATATTTGAGGCGCCGCCTATGACATACGCCGAGCTCTTACAGACTTTATTGAAGTTTAATCTGGTTGAGAAGAGAACGTTGGAACCACCAACGAGAGTGCTTCCTCATGTGTACGATGCCAGCAAGCAATGTGAGTTTCATTCTGGGGCACTCGGACACGACATCGAGGGTTGCCATGCTTTTAAGCACAATGTTCAAGACCTGATTGACTCGCACGATATTGAATTCACGCCGAGCGGCGTAGCTGTGCATATTGCCCCTGTCTCAGTCGATGCTAAGATGACAGATGTTTCTAAGGCTGCAGTGGGTCAGAAGCGTATCCTGGACTCCATGGTGTCAGAATCTCCAGGCCCACAACTGTTGCCTATTCCTGGGGCAGATCTGAGAAAGAAAATGGCTAAGCATAAGGAGGGCGTTAGTCAATACATTGAAGGTCAAGAAACCGATGTTGCATTTGATACGAAGGGTGTTCAAGAGTCAACCCGATACCAGCAGCAGCAGAACCAGCAGGGGTATAAAAGATATCAGAATCGGGCTCCCCTGGAAAACCTTCATCTTGAAACTCCACCTATGTCATATGCACAGCTTCTGCAAACGTTGCTTCAGCTCCAATTGGTTCACAAAAGGACAATGGCTCCCTTAACAGGGGCACCACCACCGGGGTATGATGCCAATGCTACTTGTGAATTCCACACTGGGGCACCTGGCCATACGATTGAGAATTGTAAAGCTTTTAAGCACAAAGTGCAGGATCTACTTGATAGTGCAGCAATCAGCTTCGGGCAGGAAGGTCCCAAAATCATCTGAATGAAGGAGGAGGGGCTCTATAATTTGGTTGTGTTGTTGCAAGCAGATCAGGACATCATCAGGATGCCTCTAATAATTGACTGTGAAGATAGCTGGTTCAGCAACAGGACAGATGTGAAAGCCCGGTTCTCGGAAGCTAGCATATTTTCTTTGTTTTAGCTTGTCATTTCTTTACATTTGTAGTTTCTTGCCTGTTTGAATTTGCAATCTTGTTTGTAAAACTTGTTGTTTTCATTCAATTGATGATAATGAAATAAATATGCATGTTTTGATTAAATCCATTCGTGTTCACTAACTGTTTTTGCAAATGTCCAACGCTTGGTTAAGAAGAATTTGGGGAGGATGACGAAAATGACCGACATGCAACTGCCGATATTGTATGCTTTTGAAATAAAACCTGTTGATGATGTAAAGGCATTGTTTCAAATCCCTAAACACCGGAGATATAAGGAAGATAATCCCTTGTCAACCCCTTTGAGCTTAGTAGTAGGAGTTCTTTCTGAAAACGAAAAACCCTCAATCTTAACCTGGGGTAGGGTAGGTGTTAGCTAATTTGACCGAGCGTCCAAATTGCAAAAGGAGTGTCCGTTCGAGGATCAATCACGTCCCTAGAGGTCGTGCCTAAAAACCCATAATGGTTCAATCAAGAGTGGGGCAGTCACATCATTCCCCAAAGAGTCAGACAACCAGTGTCACACGACTTGTTCGGAAAAAAAAAACGAAGAAAAAGAATCAAAAGCCCGCTAAGTCAAGAAAACTTCAAAACAAATGACTTAGGCAAAAAATGAGGGCATCCCGCTGGACTTAAAAAATCAAAAGAAACTCAAAAGGAGTCAGTCCAGGCAAAAGTTAGGGATATGAAAAGAAAAAGAAGAAAAGGATCAAAAGAA
Source organism: Lathyrus sativus (assembly GCA_963859935.3). Classification (NCBI taxonomy): domain Eukaryota; kingdom Viridiplantae; phylum Streptophyta; class Magnoliopsida; order Fabales; family Fabaceae; genus Lathyrus; species Lathyrus sativus. Next base: position 34,753,734 of record OZ012741.1, on the reverse strand, counting down.
AAATCCTCGATGGAAATACGAGTCGTGTGACCTCAAGTGTCAAAGACGAAAAGCGAGTGGCTGTCACTCCGAAAACTCATAGTTTCTCGAACTATCATTCCTATCTTTCAACCTCTGAGAGGTGAGCGCTAAGGTCGAATTAGCTGAACGTAGGATGGGAGAACATCAAGGAGAGGGGGTGGGTTAAAATAAACTTTGAGCCTTTATCCTTTCCTTCAAAACCGTGAACCTGACCACGTTACAACCTTCAAAAGTCCTAATTGAAGCAGGTTGTTTCGAAAGCATACTCCGGTAAAGGTCGCGTCGATTCTGACTCTTAAAAGGGTTCCTCTTACCATGTTGATACTAATGTTGATAAATGTTTTGTGCATTTTATGCCATAAACTGTTTTTTCCTTTTCCCAGTGAACAGATTGGATGTCAAAGCTGTCATATGTGTTGCATTAATACATCTGTTACGCAGAACAACTTGTTTTACTTGCGAGTAAGCGCTTGACAGCAGAAAAGCTCCCTACACTGGAAAGTATGGACAAGATAGAATACAGAGCGCCCGAATGTTCCGAGAGCAGGGGCAAGCTATTATTGTGATCCCCAGTCAAGTCAGCTTTTCGAAGTTAGTTATCCTGGGGGCAATCAGGTTGAGATTCGGTGAAGTATCTCTCGGAAGTTCAGAACGCAGGGGCATGTCATATCAGACCATCAGGGCTCAGATTTGCAGATTTCCTTTCAAGGACTATCCCCACAGAGATCCTGCAGGCTGAGGCATATCAGAAGCGAAAGGATTGGTCTTCTCCGTACCAGCAGGGTCACTCGGAGTTATTCGAGCAGATTTAGTCGATTTTCGAGAGCGAGACGAATGCGGGAAGTCGTGTCACTATCCCTTGACTCTTCACCAGGAGACTGTGGATTCAAGTAGAGTGTTTTCCAGCGTCAGTTGTACCTGACCCATCGCGGATAGCCTAAGAGTTCAGATCCGTGTTGGCGATCACTGTGAGGCCCATCCGTGTTGGCGCATCAATTTCCGAATCCGAGCTTCGTCAGTACGCAGGAAGACTCCGTCCATTTTCTCCAGCAAAGTCCAATTTGTCAGTGGCACAGGTGAGCTATCCCCAGAGAAGTCCAATCGTACTCGGCACGTCTGCTATTTCACAGCGGAGTTACATTCCCCAGCAGGGTATTACTTCGTCGAGGTGTTCGGTTAAGTCCCCAATATCCCCCGGCGGAGTTGATTTCACTCTCCCAGCATTTATTTTGCTGGGATAATCCTGTGACATCCGGTTTATCCCCAGCGGAGTTGGCTTCGTCTTCAGCATTTATGTTGCTGAAGTGGTTTTCTGTACCCAGCTTTCTCCGGCAACTCGAGCCTGCATTAGCATATTGCATGCATCATCATATTTGCATCATACCTGCATGACATTTTCAAAATGCGTAGCATTTCCATCCTGAATGGAGCATTACGTCATAGAAAGATTCAAACATACGCATATGCATACGAAGCATAAGTCAGATTTTCTATCAGCCTCATATGGCGCGTGAATTACGCTGTGATCAGTTCAGGGGCATTTATCCAACAGCCGCGTTCAGACAGTTCAGCAGATTATTTGTATCTCAGATCATACAATAGTTGTGCTTTGATCAATCAGTCATCTGGTATCGGCAGACGTTTCTTCCCGTCAATTCATATTGGCGATGTGTTCCTCCAATAAGTGGATTTCTCCGTCTATCATTAGACGTCTTGAGTTCGAATGTGGTTTTCTTTCCGTCTATCAGTAGACGATGTGAAGTTTTGGGTGATTTTTAATAGGGTTCAAAATAGAGTTTCTCTAGCGAGTGGCTTTTCTTTCCGTCTATCAGTAGACGATGTGAAGTTTCAGGTTATTGTTCAGCGGGTTTCTTATTGCCAGATCATGCGTATGATGAGGTGTTTCCCCAGCGAGTCTTCTCCGGCTATCTTTGATTGTTGAGGGGTTTCAAAACGATATTGCGGATAGTGGTTTTCTTTCTGTTTATTGGATGAGATGACGTTTCAAGAGGGACTTTTCTGACTATCAATCCTTATTGATGTCGAGGCTCTTCGAAGAATGTTCCGTTTTCGTGATTGTCGATTCTTATTGACGACATGGTTCTTTAAAGGTGGTTTTCTTCCCGTCGGTCCATACTGATGATGTGGCCCCTTCAAGGATATTGATCTCTCCATCAATTCCCATAGACAGAAGGATTCTGAAATTCGAGGGATGGTGTTGAATGGCGTAATGGTGTCTTTCCGTCTACCATTAGACGATGTGAGTATGGAGATTATGAATTTCTTCCCGTCTATCCTTGGACGATGTGAATTGATTTGTTTCATCAATCAGGATGATTCCGTCTACCATTAGACGATGTGAGTATGGAGATTATGAATTTCTTCCCGTCTATCCTTGGACGATGTGAATGGATTTGTTTCATCGATCAGGATGATTCCGTCTATCCTTAGACGATGGAGATTAATGGTGTCTTGCCGTCTGCCCTTAGACGATGTGAGTATGGAGATTATTTCTTCCCGTCTAGCATTAGACGATGTGAATATTGATTTGTTCATCAATCAGGATGATCCCGTCTATCTTTAGGCGATGTGAATATTGATTTGTTTCATCAATCAGGATGATCCCGTCTACCCTTAGACGACGTGAGTATGGAGATTATTTCTTCCCGTCTACCCTTAGACGATGTGAACGGATTTGTTTCATCAATCAGGATGATCCCGTCTATCCTTAGACGACGTGAATATGGAGATTATTTCTTCCCGTCTATCAGTAGACGATGTGAATTTGGAGATTATAGTGTCTTTCCGTCTATCCTTAGACGATGTGAGTATTCAATCAGGGTGTCTTCCCGTCCATCGTTGGACGATGTGAGTATATTTCTCTTCCGGCCTATCAGTAGGCAATGTGAAAGAATCCGGTGTTTTGTGGCAACCCTCGGGTTTTGTTATATAGGGCATCACAGGTAATTGGTATTCAAATCAGGAGTTCTTCATCAGATGATTGATCAGTTTGGTGCCGTAATGACTGGGCTCGGTTCTGGACTTTATTCCCCAAGCAGTTTACAGTATATGCTCGCGGTTGGCAAATTTTCGGGTTTTATTTGTATTCAACCGTCTCGTACCTCCGAATGTTTGAAGGCTGAGCGCTCTTCAAACCCTTCAGGTCCAAGTCGCTTGAATAGGGGCAGCTGTTGCACCCTAAAATTTGACCAACCGATTCTCCTATCTGACTCGTGGTTTAAATTCATATTCGCAAATCAGACGCATGATATTTGTGCACAAATAGAGGATATCAGGGTTACAGCTTGACTTTCGTCTATCAGATATGGCAGATCCGGTCCAGATCATCAGGGTTTTATTTTTGGGGAAATGTGCGCTCCTCGGTGATTTTCAGCTTGCATAGTAAATTTTGGGGATATTCTGATGCCCGGGGTTCTCTGTTCGATTCGATCTGGTCTCGTGCACTCTTTTATGGGGGTCATTTGTATTTGTCTGCATTTTTTAGGGTTTAATAGACTTTTGTGGATTTTTAATAGGCTTTATAGATTTTCCTGGAATTTAAATAGGGTTTTTGTATTTTTTGATAGTTTAAATCTTTTTTTAGAATTTTATATAGATTTTTAAATAGGTTTAATAGTTTTTAATCTTTTCTTTTTTTTTAGAATATAATAGAATTTAAATAGTTTTAATTGTTTTAGATAATATAGGAAATATTATAGATTTTTCTTTTAGGTTAATGGAGGTTTAATAGTTTTAAATAGAAATAGATAGAATTTGTTTAATATAGTTTTCCTTTTCAAATAGATATTAAATAATAAATAGAAATTAAACAGAATTTTGTAGAGTTTTATTAGTGCTAGTTAATATAGGTTTAATTAGTTTTTTTTCTTTTTAGGAGTTGATTAGGGGAATTAGTTTAATTAGGTGTTAATTCTGTTTTTAGGTTTAATCAGATTAATTAGGATTTTTAGGTTAATTAGGATTAGTCTTAATTAGTATAATTAGATTTAACATTTTATTAATCAGTTTTTAGTTTTTAGGGTTTTTTTCCAGAGTTTCGTTGGGCCCAGAGGGGATTCTTGGAGGCCCATTTCAGTTTTTTTTCAGTCCAATTCGTTTTTGTCCAGGTTGTGGCCAGAGAATGACACTTGGCAGTATATAAAGGGCCCCACGTTACGCTTCAGGAGGACCCCACCTCACATACTCAGATTCTCCCCAGCACACGCCACGCGTCCCACTCAGACCCACTATCTCTCTCTCTCTCTCCCTAAGCCACGTGCCACGCATGCAATAACCCTCTGTGCCACCTGTCGTCACCACAGACATCGCCTGAGCCTCACCAGAAAGTACACCGGCGGCCATGCATCCGCCCTGATCCTCCCACCGCCGGTCATCCCAACGTCTTCCGGCCACCGCAACAGCTCGCTGGAGCTCGTTTTCCACCCAGAATTCCCAGAAGCACTCTTTTCTCCCTTCTTCTTCCTCCATCCATCATTCATCACTACCTCGCCGGAGACCTCAACGGCGCCGGAAACTCATAGTTTGCGCCCAGAACCTTCATCCAGTTTTCCAGAACATCATCAACATTCATCGTTCATCTGGAAATTCAAGAACACCACCAGACCTTCATCATTCTCCATCAGTAAATCCAGAAACCACTCAAACCTTCATCGCTCTTCAATCTCTCCCCAGAACATCATTATTTCTCATCAGCAATCATCAAGAACTTCCTGGATTCCCCAGAATCTTCATCAACCAACTCAAGGAAGCCTTCAAGATTCTCAGCGCTCGCGTTCGTCACCTTCAACCTTCCCTCCGTGCCTTCGTCTTCTCCAAAGTTCCTCAACCGTGCGTCAAGAATCAGCGCGCCTCTAAGATTTTCGTCTTCCTCAGTCTTTTTCCCAGAGAGATCATCGCGCCTTCGAGAAGCTTCAGGAACTTCATCGTGTCAACTTCATCGTCTCAGGTTAGTTCTCTTTTCACCCTTTCCATTAACGTCCATTCATTGCTATGGTTAGGGTTCGTTCGTTTCAAGGTTGAGGTTTAGCGTTAATCATTCTTGGGAGATTGATCTGAGTGAGGTTATGTTGGAGAGGATTTGGAAAGGCTTCAGAAAATTGTTTGAGGTGAGGAAGATGAGGGTGAGCGGCGCTAGGTTTACAAAGATGAACAGTGATCTGAGTTGAAAGGGGAATTAGGTTTTGTTGTTAGGGTTAGTTGGGTTAGGGTTAGGGTTTGGGTTTAGGCCCAAACGCGTTTGCTGAAACGCACCCTCCATTCACTCGTTCACCCCCCCTGTGAGAGAGGAGATAGGAAGATGGGGCTGGGCCTTATGCCTAAGTGCTATTCGCACCCCCTGGTGCGTAAGCCCATGTTAAACTAACCTGCAAAACTTACTAGGCTGCACCCCCTGCGTTTTTTCTTCTGTTTTTTTTTGTAATGAGTTTCTGGTAGTACTGGGCCCTGCGCCCATGTGCTATGTACACCCCCCATCAGGGCCCAGCCAGAATAACTAAAAATCATTGCTGTTAGCACCCCCCTCCAATGTTATTTCAATTTTGTTTTTTTAATTTCTTTTATTTTCTTGCATATTGAAAAACTCATAATAAAATAGAAAATCAATGTTTTTAATTCTTCTTCTTGCTATAGGTCAATCATAATGTCTAGAAAATTGTATAAAAATAAAAATGCCATTTTATTTTTGTTTGCTATTTTTGGTATATTTTCCATTTAAATGACTTTTTTAATATTCTTTAGTGCATGCATATTATTAGAAAATTCATAAAAAATAGTAGGTTTAATCAAATAATTCCGTTCTTTTTTCTGTAGACTCGTAATTCAATGTAGAATTTTATGGTTCAAAAACATTAGCTTAATCATGCATTGTCATTTTAATTGCATTTTTTGTATTGTCTTGATATTGAATAATTGGGTTGTGGATATGTCTGCTTTGTTGATTTTGGTTCTTTCATCTGGTAATGAATTTTGTTCTGATTTTTTAGTATGTTGTCATAGAGCCATGTAGGTTTCCCATAGATTTTTGTTAGATTTTTGTAGGATGTTCTGATATTGTTTTAGTCTGAGCTGGAGGATAGGAGAAGTCTTGATGACTTCTGACTTTGAAGTTCAACTATGGTTGAACTTCAGAGATAGTTTCCTGAGGTTTGATGGCATGTGGGTTCTTCTCAAAGATGGGAGCTGGTTGAAGTCCTGTTGGAGCTTGCAAGGATGCATTGGATTGAAGACCTAGTCTAGAAGCTCGTTCCCTGTTTGTGAGGTTCGAGATCCTGAAATTTGAAGGGAGTTTATGGCACTTTCCTGAGGAAGGCACTATGAATGACTTTCATTCTTTCTTCTCACCTCTTTCGTAAGTATCCAATGATGTTGGAGCCAACTTGTGAGTTTAATTCCTCCTGAGGAGGAATGTAAACTGATCACCTGTTGTTGAGCCACATGGGATACGATTCCTAAGTGGAAGCCTCATAATACTTTCCTGAGGAAGGTCCTATGGGTCTATTCACTTAGCTCCCTTAGTTTATCTAGGATTTCTTAAGTATCCAATGATGTGGGAGCCAACTTGTGAGTTTAATTTCTCCTGAGGAGGAATGTAAACTAATCACAGTTGTTGAGCCACGTAGGATACGATTCCTAAGTGTCAGCCTCCTAGTACTTTCCTGAGGAAGGTCCTATGGGTCTGGTCACTTAGTTCCCTTAGTGCATATAGGCTTTCTTAAATATCCAATGATGTTGGAGCCTGCTTGTGAGTTTAGTTTCTCCTGAGGAGGAATGTAAACTGATCACAGTGGTTGAGCCACATAGGGTATGACTCCTGAGTATACACCTCCTGGTACTTTCCCGAGGGAGGCACTATGAGTTTGTCTGCTTAGCTCCCTTTCTCTGGTAAGCTTGTTCTGAAGCTTGGAGACTGGGATTGATTCCTCTTGCTTAGGGCTTTGATTAGAGGTTCTGCTTAGATCTTTGCTTAAGGTGTTGCATAGGGTTTTGTTTAGAGATAGATTAGGGTTTTGTTTAGGAGCCCTGCTCAGGGTTAGTCTCTTTATGTTGTTTGACTTGTGTGGTGTTGTGTTGCATTAGACTTAGGTGTTCATCTAGATAGTTCTGAGTTAGGTGCATCTTAGAAGTAGACTTTGTGTGCATGAGAAGTTGAGGTGGTCCTCCTTCTGCTTGTTTGTTATTGAGTGGCTTTGCTTGTTGGTATTTGGTAGAGCTGAGCTCCCTTGCCTTTGTGGTTTGCGGCCTTTGCGCCTTGTTTGTTTAGTTGTTGCATTCATGCATATTTCTAGTATTTCTTTACTTTGTAGTTAATTCTTGTTTGCCGTTTAGTCCTGTTGCCATGATCCCTTAGGAGCTCTGACTTCTCCGCTGCGGAGTTGTTATGATAGACATTAGGATGGTCAACCAGGCATGATAGCAGTAGGTAGATTCCCCTTTTTCCAGCTATAGTTTAGGGTGTCTTTTCCCTTTCCTTTCAGTAGGAGTTTTTGAGTAGCTTGATCCGTAGTTAGCCGAACTACAGCTGCTCTGATTCTTCGTACCAGACGAGGATATGTAGGCATAGGATGCGATATCCTAGCGAGCACACTAACGACTAACCTTTGTTCTCTCGCGGCTGTGCGATCGAGACTTTCCCGCTGACGACTAATTGTCACCCCTTTCTATTGCCCGAGTGCATTTGAGACCAGATCGTAGTTGTAGGTCCCCGAGCCTTTAGGATCAGTTTGTTTTCTCACTGCTGTGGGAGAGCGCCCAGATAACCCGTAGTTAGTCGAACTACGTTGACTCTGACTTTCCCATTGCACGAGGGAGTACGTAGGCCCAGAACACCGTATGTTCTGTCGAGTCCTGTCCTTTTATTTTCTTTTCAGACTAGCCATTAGCGTAGATAGATAACACACCCTTTTCCTTATAAACACCAAGCGTGGATCCCATCGAGTACGATGGACGTGAGGGGTGCTAATACCTTCCCCTTGCGTAACCGACTCCCGAATCCAGGTTTTGGTTGCGATGACCATACCTTTTTCCCGTCTTTGCGAGGTTTACTTCGAGCGTTTCCTTTCCCGCTCTGAGGGATAAATAACGCACGGTGGCGACTCTCCTGTCAAGCCGGCGCCGGTTTTCGCAGTAGCGACACATGTTATCAGCCAGGATGGATTATCAGGATTACAACCATTTTGTTCGTGTTTTAGACAGTTTAAACCAGTTCAGATGAGGAGATTTATTTCGAAATCAAACGGAGGTTGTTCTCTTTCTGGTGGTTCAGTCTGTGCTGGTAATTTTGTTGTGTTTCGGTGTTCGACCCCCTTTTGCATTCGTTTTTATTTTCATGGCATTTTGTGATTTATTGTTGCTTTAATTTGTTTAGAATTTATTTAGATATAGATTTAGAATTTTGATTAGATTATTAATTAGAATTTTATTAGAATTTAGGAATTAAATAATTTTTAGAATAGAAATTAGATTTTTATTAGTTTAGGAATAGTTTTAAAATTAGTTGGATAGTTTCAATATTAATTAATAGGATTATAATTAGTTTTTAGAATTAGATCTTTATTAATTAGGATTTAATTATTTAGATTAATTTAGAATAGATTTTGTTACTAGAATTTTAATATAGAATTAGATAGTTATTAATTAGAACTTAGATTAATTAAGTTTTAGTTTAGATTTTTGATTAGTTAGATTAAAATTTTATTGATTAGGATTAGACTTTAATTATTAGTTAGTATTTAATCAGTTTTAGTTAATTAGCACAGAATTTGATTAAAAGACAAAATCATGGAAAAACAACAGCCAGGAGGTGCCACGTGTTGAATTTTTGAGTATATAACCTACTGTTCATTTTCTTCAACCTAGAGATCCAAAACCCTAGAAACCAACCGCCCCTCCCCTTGGTGTTACTGTTCTTGTTCTTCATCCTCCAAGAACCCTAGCCGCTGCACTGTTTCAATTCATCTCTGCAACTCCAAACAGATGTCGCCCAACCTTCCGAAATCCACAGCCGCGATACAAACCGAAAGCCTTCAAACCCACCACTAACCTTTTCTTCATCATTTTCGCTCAAACCCTTCCCTCACTTGTTTCAACCTCCATCAAACCCATTTTCAAAAACCAAAACCCATTTGAACTCTAGAAACCCATTTCGAAACCCTCTCTACCTCCCTCAACTTACTCCAACAACAAACTCCCACAAAAATCATCTTAATACCCATTCACCTTCAGTCCATCCGCAACCCACTAAACGAACCACTCACCTCCATCCACAACAAATATGCTAACCCATATCCCTCCAATTTTCAGCAACTATTAAACCTCAAATGTTTCGAAAATCCAGGAGCAGAAAACAAAGAAAGAGTGTCGCAAAACGAGTTTAAGAAGAGATTGAGAAGAAGTCAAAGCGAGTTTCAAGGAGAAGGTCGAGTAGCACAACCTAAATTCTTCCATGGCCGCCGGATTTCAAGTCCGATGATGTTGTTTTTTCGCGTCTTTCATTTTGTGTGTTGTCTGTACTATTGGATGTTTTTCTATTGAGTATTAACTGTGGGCCTTGACCCGTTGTTCTTGTTGGTGGGTTTACCACCCTGTTATCTTGCGGTTTGAGTGAGAGGTGATGGGCCTCAAGGCCCAAATGATCCTCACGTTTTAATCTCAACCCCCTTTTTTTATGTAAACATTCTTCTTTTTTTTAAAGGTTTGTAAATATCTATTTTTAAAAAACTCATTTCTAAAGTTGTTAATATATTCTCTAAACAGTTTTTTTTTTAGACTTTTATTATTTTTCTTTAATTAGTTTTAAGACTTGTAATTATATTAATTTGTTTTTTTCTTTTATATTTCTAAATTAGGTCCTTAGATTTATATATATATTTTTCTAATCTAATTTTCTAGAAATTTTGTAAATATTTTATTTTTGATTTAATTTTTAGAATTTTAGCATATTGTTCTATAGATTTAGATTTCATTGTTTTTATTTACCTTTGAGGATTAATTTTCATATTTTCTCGTTTGGGTTGATGAAGAGACCTCTAAGTTTTCTGTCAAATTATTGATGAAAAAAGATAGACCCGAGACCAAGTTTTCATTTTGTTCTCATTTTCGATTTTTATCCATCTTTATTCATTTTCGTCGCTTTTTGGTCGATGACGAGACTTCCGTAAACTGTTATTAGTCAAACTATTGATAAGTAATGTTGGATCCAAGACTACCTTCTTTCTCTCCTCACTTCCTCTTCTTTTCGATTTTATTTTAATTTCTTTGATCGATGAAGTCTTGTATTCGTAAGTGTTGGTTTATCGAAGTCGATAACCTTCCCCCAATTTCAAATATATGTAAAATGACCATTTGGGTCATTTTCTTTACTTTGGGATCGTGATAGGCTACCTTCGATTAATCGACATAATGTTTGCGATTAAGACGAGATCCCACTTTTTGGTCTGTGCGACACGATTAAATCGGAGAATGATTCGCAATATTATTTCTCTATCTTGTCCTTAGCACGGATATCAATTACGTGACCTCCTATAGTTCGACTTCCCTCATAAGTCGAGCTACGACGGTTTAGCGTCACATTGGTCCCGATTCGATTCACTTAACATTTTTGAACCATAATTTCAAAACCATAATCGCGATGAGTGTTGTGAGCCAAGCATTAGATACGCATGAAATGATAAGTGGGGGGTTTCTTGTCACGTTGTCTAAAGTGTTTAGCGTATACCCTTTGGGCAATATGCGACGTATTCGCTCCTATGTCTTAGGATTTTGCATAGTGCGTGTCCCAAACCGATCCGGTTCCCTTCCATTTAGGCGTTCCAGGCCTAAGACTCTTTTCTCTTGCATCCGTGCAATCGAGACCCCTTTTCTCTTGCATCCGTGCGATCAAGGCCCTTTTTCTCTTGCACCCGTGCGACCGAGACCTTTTTCCCGTAGTTGGCCGAACTACGGACGCTCTGATTCCTTATTCCCTAATAAGGATACGTAAGCACGAGGATCCCTATCCTTGACGAGCACACTTACAACTAACTTCCCCATTTCTCTTGCCCCAGTGCAATCGAGACTATCCTGTTATTCTGAACCTTTTCTCTCGCCCCAGTGCGATCGAGACCTATCCCGTAGTTACCTGAACTACATTTTCTCTAATTTCTCATACCAGATGAAGATACGTAGGCACAAGACGGCGATGTCTTGGCGAGCAACCTTCCCCCCATCACCCGTAGTATTTCGAACTACGTTGACTCTGACTTTCCCATTGCACGAGGGATAACGTAGGCATAGGACGGCGATGTCCTATCGAGTCTGTTCTTTCCTTTCACCCCCATTTAGCAGTAGAATTAGATAGTTTCCACCCATAGATTAGACAACAAGCATGGATCCCGTTGAGTATAGCGGACGTGAGGGTGCTCATACCTTCCCCTTGCGTAACCGACTCCCGAACCCTAGATTTGGTTGCGATGACCTTGTCTTTCCCTTTCTCTTAGGTTTTATTTGATCGTTTCCTTTCCCTCTCTTTGGGATAAATAACGTTCAGTGGCGACTCTTCTGTCTGTTTGCCGGCCTCCTTTTTTCGCAGTTGCGACAAAGGTCAGCACCTCATCGTCGATCACTCTTGGACTTTTTCTTGGAAAACCTTGCACTCTTCAATCGAATTCCCCACTGCTTTATCATGAAATGCATAACTGGTATCTGGGTTGAATCAAAGAAGGCGAGATTTCATGGCTCTGGTCCATCAAGGTGCCATTACCGAGTTTCGGGTAAAATAGGACCACAATTGACTGTAAGTCATTGGGATCGGATCAAACTTCCTTTGAGCATGACTCTGATGTATTCTCTAATGAAACTGTGCTTGACAATTTAGAATTATCTAAGATGCAGGAACAACATCAACAGGAACTTTCTTACCATCCTCCAGCATGGTAGCATCATATCCACAAGGCACAAGAGAAGATTTCTTACTGTTGCATGTAGTTACCACTGGTTCTTGCATATTAAAATGCGGAACCATGACATTCACCCTTTCTCTAGTGATATAGAGAAGTTTCTGATCCAACATATCCTAGAGATCCTTCTTCAAAACAGAACATCCACAAGGATTTATTGAACAAATTTTGCAAGAAGCATGATTATGCTCATAATGTGTAAGTCTACACAAATTAGTATGCATATCTACCAGAGATCCTCTTATTGAATTCACGTCAGAAATACAATATTCTCTGAGGTATCCTTCCACAGTTTTTCAATACTTGGGTGACAAACTTGTTGAGACATTGGGTCCAGAATCTTCAAAAGAAAAAATACCGCCCTGCAGTAGCTTTTGTACTTCAGCTCTCAGAGCAACGCAATGTTCAATATCATGATTGGGTGCCCCTTGATGAAATGGACAAAAACGATCACACTTAAACCACCTTGAGAGATACTTTGGGATGGCCGACGGAGTCCTTATTTGAACCAGATTCTTTTGTGCTAAAGTAGGATTTAATTCAGATTAGGCCATCGGGATCGGGTCAAACTGATCCATGTGTTGTTTACTTTTACTACGGGATCCTCCATGTTTTTCTCGTGAAATAGCATTACCAACTTGTTCCTTTTTCTTGGGCAACCCTCCCCATGCTTCTTAAAACTTATAGAAGCACCAATAGGAGCCACATAAATGGGCATTGACATAATTTCAAAAATCACGGTTCTTTGAAGTGGAGTTTGAGAAATATGAGGAGAAGGTTGATTTTGAGTAGCAACCAGATTTTCAACCAAAGTTGAGAAATTTTTCATACCAGCCCTCAAAGCAGTTACTTCCTTACGGACTTCATGATTTTCTTGTTCAATGTTTTTCATCTTATTTCTTTGATTGGCCCGAGTATCGTACTAGTGAATTAGCTTGTCTCCTCTGAAGGAAGAAGCAAGAGCGAGAACTTGGGATGCAAAGAATGCAATGCTAATGGCGAATGCAAATGCGCCAATGCAGATGAATTTCAAGGAACTGAATGGTTAAGTTTTCAAACACCACAAAAAGGGAAATACTTTTGATAACTGAAAATCTCATTTTATTTACAAAATTCATGGTAAAACCTATGATGTTTGTAAACAAAAGCTTTGAATTCCATGAAACTTTTATGAACGTGATGTTCATGAGTGCATGTATGCTCAAACACAGGTATACGCAAATCCACATGTACACATATACATTCAAACAGGCGAAGACTTAGGTTTGAAAGTCAACGAGCCTGGAGTAAGGGTCTACCCAACCCAAATGGTGGGGACTAAGGGTTTATTGTACCTTCAGAACAAGGGTTCTAAAAGTTCCCAAAGTCATCAGTCCATCTTTCGGATATTATCAACTTCCCAAATACTTGGTGGTTAATAATATTCTCAAGAGAACCTCTTTTGAGTGTAGCATCGCGTATCAACTATTTTGTGACTACCCCTTCATAGTCATCGCACTACGTCCTAAGAAAGCCAAGTTAAGTTAAGGGTAACTAAAGGTTCTCAAATCATCTTGTTCAGGAATCAACTTCCTATAAGCCTCCTTGAATATATCAACTTCCTATCATAAGTGCACTCAAGTCCGGGTGTAGGACTTATCTCACCACACGAAAGTAACAACCCAAAGCAGAAACAATATATACAGATAAACAGATAGATATACAACAATAAACACAAATAAATAAGGTAGGGGGAACCCTCGAATATTGATCCCCAGTCAAGTCGCCATTTTTGTCGCGGTGAGAATCAGATATCATGCTATTAATTAACTTAAATCAAAAATCTTAATTAACCACCAATCTTTAATTTATCCAAATGAAGGGAAAAATAACGAATAACCCATTAGCATGCAATGCGAAAACAAAGCAAAAGAGAATCTAAGGTCTGTGGGTTAGTTATACCTAGGGAAGGTGCTAGCATCCTAAGTATCTGTAGAACTCTACAGGAACCTCTTGTTTTATTGTGTTATTTGTTAATTTTTCTGCTAAGGGTGAAAAGGAAAAAGGAGACCTAAGGTGTTATTCCTAAGTATGTTCGTCAAGAAGTCGCATCTTGTACCTACGTATCTTGATGGGAGTGGAATCCGAGCATTCGTAGTTCCCCTAAAGGGATTAAGAAACTCTTGACTGTGGCCAAGGTTCCAGGGGGAGAAGGTTTGTTGATTGATTTTAGGAGAAGAGATAAGTCGTCATCTTAGGGAGAATACTCGACTTAAACCACCACAAACATATGGAAGGCGGTCTTTGTTTCACATTGAGAGAAGGGCTCCAACTCAGATCTATAATCGACGAGTATGCCACATACCTCTCTCAAGTGGAAAAGATTATACGTCGTTCTTGACTATGTCATGGGATAGGAGAATTATATCTCGACTACATAGATAAATCATATCTAATTCTCTTGTGAGAATATGGGATTTAATCTATAAGTTGTCTAAGTTGAAAATCTAACAGAATCTAACCTGAGGATATGAGGGTGTCTCTTAAGCTGATCAACCTGAAAGAAATCGGGGATCAAGCAAAGGGAAAAGATGAAAATGAATAAGATGTTCATGACTACGAAGTCAAGAACAATATCCTTCCTTTGGACGTGTAATAAGAAATTATTAATTAATTTAAATATTAATACTTATATTGACTAATAATTACAACATATCTTTATATATATTTTTAATATTCAACAAATAGCTAAATAACTAAAAAAACGATAATAAATAATTAAAATATTTTTTATACTTTTGAAATATTATATGAATTAAATTAAAGAGAAACTAATTAGAGAAAATAATTTCAAAATGTAACAATTAACAAATAGCCAAGAAAAATGTTTTTAATTTTCTAGATTATGAAAAATCAATTAAAAAAGAAAAGAAAAATAAAATATTATCATTAAAAAATAAAAAGAATCAATGTTTCAGCAACCACACCATGTAATACAACATAAATACATTCAAAATATTTGTTAAAATACTTTCCTTATTATCACTTGACATGCTGTTAATTCATATACGCACGCACTTTAACCATCCACAAACTTGCTACAAATGAAAGAAAACATGGGAGTCTAAAGGATAACAACTTAGCACTGTTTATTTTAAAAGATAAACTAATGAAGTCTAAAAAATTAAATAAATTATTCACATTGGTACAATTAAAACTATTAGCACGTAAATGTACACACAACAAAAAAAACTGCAAATAGAAATAGATTTATGCACAGGAAACAAATATGTAATGTCCAAACAACAAATACAAAATTTGCATAGCAACACACAAGTCATAAACTCAAATAAAACACATTAGTAGCACATAAGAAATTATAAATTTAACACAAAATATTATAGCTTAATTTATGGACAAACATAGACTAGCTAAATGACATGACGCATACTTAAATTACAAACTTAATAAAACTACATCAACAAATATACGCAAAACACTACAATATGACATTAAACAATACTACAAAGACAAATATATAATTAACATAAATACAACACAACATAAGTTTTTCAAAATAAAGGGTGAGTTTTCAATTTTACCTCCCTAAAATGGCATTTTCCCTCGCGTCGCTGCCCTCTCTGTCTCTTTCTCTCGATGTCATGTCGTAGTTTATGAAAAACCTTATAGTTTGAGTGTGAGGAAGATGAGGTATGAGTATTTTTTTTTCTTTTTTGTGTGATTGTTTGTTGTTTTTTTTATCTATGTGCATGTTGCTCTTTTATAGCCACCAGGTTTTGTGGCTTATGAATTCCTCATCAACATGTCTGAACCTATTTGGAAAGAGTTTAAATTCTTGTCTCCTTGTCCTGTAATTCATGAAAATATTGTAATTATGTTGGAACATGTCTGTGTATGTTTGGAAAGAAAATGAACATGTCTTGAACATCTTTAGGCCTTGTTTTGGAAAGGACAAATGCTATTAGGAACATGTTTAGGACTTGCTTTGGAAAAAAATTGAATTGGTCTTGCTGATGTTTTATTGTGTTTTTTATTAGAAAATATTAATAAACAAATTAATTAATAAAAATTTAAATTTAAATTAAATATCTTATTAAATCTAAATAAATTAAATGATCATTTAAATATAAATAAATAAAAATGATAAAAAAAACGAGAAAAAAAAAGTCTGCCAGAAAAGTGCTCGAAAAAATAGAATGAACACACCAAACTAAACAGCGTAAAATAAACATATTGGTCAGTTTTTGAAATAAATTTAGACTTGTTTGTCTATAAATCCGAGAAATTTATTCTGACTGACATTTCGGACACTATGCAAGATGAAGTGCATGATGTGCTATGCAGACGATGCAAAGCAAAAAATACTGAATCTTAGGATGAAAAATTAGGGTATGACAATGCTTACGTATCCTGACTAGAATGGAATCAGAGCAACTGGAGTTCACCTCACTAAGGTTGAGGAATACTTGATTGTAGTTAAGACTCCAAGGGGAAAAGAAACATAACAACGTTTGTATATAGTTTGACAAAATTCTCTAGGTCTAAGTTTAACACTCAAGGGGATGGACCTTGACAAAAGCCAAGAGGGGAGTAAGTAATCATGACAATGATCCTTACATAGAGTTAACAAACTCTAACTTAAAGTTCTAATTGAAGGATACTCCTAACAAGGGGTAGGTCTTTAGACTTAAAGTAAATTCTAATGGATATAAGTTCTAACTTAACTAAGTTAAAGGACCTAATGACTTAAACAAGTCAAGGGTAGGGGTAATGAGCTATCTATGACAGTGAAGTCATTAGAGAGACTTTCCTTTGGAGTAAGGGAATAACAAGGCAACTGGATGAGAACTAACAAGTTTCATCACTTGGGGAGAACTTAACAAAGTTAAAGCGCACATAAGCATTCATTAAAATATGATAAAGATATAGAAGTCATGGTAACAACAAAGAAAGATTAGGGCAAGCATGTAACAACATGAAACAAAAATGATAACAAAACAACTTGATGGGAACTAACAAGTTTCAACCCTTATGAATCAATCTTGAAAAAGACAAGTAGAAATAAGATATGATCAACTTGAAATACAATAAGCATGGTAACAACCAAGGTTTTGCACTTAACATAACAAAGTTCAAAGGTCATGAAGGTAACAAACCAACAAGAGCAAGCATGAAACATGTATAACAACAACAAGTTCATCAATGGTAAACAAACAAAACCCATTCATACAAGTTACAACTTGATTTAAACATGGTATACGAATCAAACAAAGATAAATGTAAAAACATTTAATCATTTTCAAGGCATATTGATGATAATCAATAATTGATAAGCAAGAAGAGTGACAACAGCTCAAGCAGGGATTCAAACTTCACATAAGGGAAGGTAAACAAGATTCATAGTATCTTTCGAAGCAAGAATCAATCATAAACATGTTAAGGTTCTAACAAGACACACAAACAAGTAAGATAAGGTAGGGGGTGTTGAGGATCATGTTCATGAGGTTACAACATCAAGAAACATACAAGGATTCACAGAGAAGTTCCAAGTTATACATTCACATTCATGTATTTACAAAGGCAATAATTAAACCCTAAACATGTTATGGTTCTAACAAGACACATAAACAATTAAGATGAGGTTAAGGGATCATTATCAAGAGGTTACAATATCAAGAAGCATGTCACAAATCAACAAAAAGTTTTAAGGCAAGATTTTCATATTCATACATTTACAAAGGCAAGAATAACCATGGTAAAGCAAAGAACCAAATGTTTTCAAAAACATAAACATGTTAAGAATCCAAAAGTAATTTATACATGATCAATCATGCATGAAAAATCAAGTACCAAGTCAAAAAAACTCATGAAAACAAGTAAAAACCCTAAAAAAGGTCATGTCTTTCAAGTGGGCCAAAGTGTTTCAAAAATGACAATTCTTGAATTCTTTCTTCAATAATGTGAATTTGGACTAACTAGTATTGCTTAACCAAGAATGGTGCAACACTCGAATTTGAATTAGAACACCTAAGATGAACACACTCAAAACCCGTTGTTGCGGTGAAATTTGGATGTCAAGCTATTGATTAACTTGAATCTTAATTCATTTACAACCGGTCTTTGATTTATCCGAAGGAAAGGTTAAAGAAAGGAAAAACCTAAAAGGGAGAGATCTAAGGTTCGGGGGTTGGTTAAATTTAGGGAAGGTATTAGCACCCTAAACTTCCGTAGTACTCTACGGGAACCTTTTGTTTATTTTTTTTATTTATTTCATTAATTATTTTGCTTTAGGGTATATACAAAGGATTAAGGGTTTAAAAGACCTAAGGGGTTAATTCTAAGTTTACTCGGCAAGACGTCGCATCTTGTGCCTACATATCCTTACGGTAATGGAATCAGAGTAACTGTAGTTCCCCTCAAAAGGGAGGTTAGAGACTTCTTGACTGTGGTCAAGGTCTCAAGGGGAATAAACGCATCTTAAGGACACGCTTACATGGAGTCTTAAACTCCGATCTCTATGTTATAAATTGTTAAGTGCATTAGGGTTAGGTTAGGGATTCCGCGGCGGGAAACCCTAACATGAGTGCGGCGACTCTTTGACCTAACACTAGGATAAAAGCAATTTTGCCCACGGCGGGACACCTAGGCTAAATAGGGTTTGATCCATTAAAGGGGTAAGGCTATTGACTCGGCGGGCAAAAGGCTGAACCTAATCCTTCGGAAGGATAAAACTATAAAAGAATGTGAAAATATGACAAATCATTATATGGAGGAATAATTAAGGTACAGAAATAAGAAAAGTAATAAAGGCAGAGGGTATAAAGGAACAAAGAAACATTTCTGAAAACATGAAGAATATGAAAATATGTAATGACACTTAGAATAAAGTGAGGGAGGAAAATAGTGTGGGGCTGTGGCCACCACAAGCACATCTCAACCTCGAGCATGCACATGAAATGTCAAAAGAAAGAAAAGTAATAAAAGGGTACATAAAATGACACGACAAACATCAAACATCAGGAGTTCCTTACGAAAAGGTTTTAATTTTTTTAATATTTTAATTATAAAAAAAAAGGTTTTAATTTTTTAATATTTTAATTATAAAAAGAAAGGTTTTAATTTTTTAATAAAAAATATTTAAGTTAAAATTATAAAAAAAATTAAGTTTAAATTATAAAAAAAAGTTTTTGGGGGAAAAGTCTTTTCAGTTTTTTTTAGAACAAAAAAGGCTTTTCATCCCAAAAAAGGCTTTTCAGTTTTTTGGGAAAAGGCTTTTCAGTTTTTTTTGGGGAAAAGACTTTTCAGTTTTTTTGGGAAAAGGCTTTTCAGTTTTTTTGGGAAAAGGCTTTTCAGTTTTTTTGGGAAAAGGCTTTTGGGAACAAAAAGGTTTTTTTTTCTTCTTGGGAACAAAAAGGCTTTTCAGTTTTAAAAAAGGTATTACTAGAAAAAGGTTTTAATAATAAATAAAAAAAGGGTTTTGATTTTAAAAAAAGGTTTTGATAAAAAAGGGTTTTGATATTAAAATCTACGGACCTAACACACATGGAGATTAACATGGCAAAATATGCACATAAACATGAAAAAGCAAAAGGTTTAATAATTTAACGGACCTAAACACATTAACATGGCAAAATATGCACATAAACATGAAAAGGCAAAAGGTTTAGTAATTTAACCTACGAAGCGGAGGTTTGCTTCGGTAAATGTGAAAAAGGTTTGAATAAGGGAACACTGGAGAGCTACAATCCTTCTGACGAGTTGTGGGAACGACCGCCTTTCTTCTCTGGGGATCTCCTTTGTTTCTCCCTTTCTCTCTCCTCTTTTCTGAAGAAAACCTTCTGACCCCTTTTTCAACAAGGCAACACATGTATATATAGGGAACAAACTAGGGTTAACACCAAATTGTCAATAATGTCCCTAAAGCCCATTTTAAAGCCCAAACTAAATAATTAGTTAAGAAAAAATATAATTTAAATAATTTAAAATAATTAAAATAAACTAAAAATAAAAACTAATAATCCTATTGATTCCTAAAATCAAAAATATTATAAAAAGAACAAAATTTTTTCTAATATTTTTTATTTTATGATTTTTTGGATATTTTTATGAATAATTTAGAAAAAAGGTGAAAAAAATAATATTTTAAAAAATAATTTAATTAAAATACGAAAATAATAATTAAATAATAATAAAAAAACTATTTTTGTTATTTTTAATCAAAGATAGAAAAATTTAGAGTAAAAATAATAAAAAACAAAAAGTGACTAAGGTGAGATTCGAACTCTCAACCTCTCACACTCACAACTCCTTACACATGTCCTCTTGCCAATTGTGCCATTTTTA
Organism: Lathyrus sativus; assembly: GCA_963859935.3. NCBI lineage: Eukaryota > Viridiplantae > Streptophyta > Magnoliopsida > Fabales > Fabaceae > Lathyrus > Lathyrus sativus. The sequence continues at coordinate 34,733,419 of OZ012741.1, read as the reverse complement.
CTTTTTAAAAAAAAAATGCATGCCATATGATATTTACCTGCAAAAAGTCAAACGACTACACAAATTTGTTAGTAATTGATTAAATGCAATAAAAATGCAATGAAATGCGATGACAAATCTTAGGGCAAAATTTGGGGTATTACAGTTGCCCCAATTTAAATAACTTCACCGGGTGATTCGAGCAACGGAGACTCGAGAAATCGTGGTGGAGGGATTTAAATACAGATAACCGAAAATTTTGCCTTTAGACGCAGTGCTATGCAATGATATGGACAAAACAAAACAAACTATAATGCTAAATCTGATATGATGCGTATGATGAAAAATGACAAATGCACGGATACAGACGAAACAACGTCACAGGGGACGACCCACCGAGGAATTGCACTAGGGAAGAAGACATGTCATATCTGGAAGAACGTCGGGTAGACACGACACAGAATTGTTGATAGGTGCCAAGTAAATTAGAAATTGTCCGCAGGGTAAGACGCGAGTAAAACACGAGTTCAGGAGAAAAACGCAAATGGGGATAAAACACCCATGACGCCAAGTAAATAAATTTTGCCCACAAGGTAAGACACGAGTAAAACACGACCTCAGGGAGAAAAATGCAAATGGGGATAAAACACCCATGATGCCAAGTAAATAAATTTTGCCCACAAGGTAAGACGCGAGTAAAACACGACCTCAGGGAAAAAAAGTAAATGGGGGTAAAACACCATAATGTTAGGTAAACCCAGGAATATCTGGTAAACGGGGAATAAAACACCCGGGATAAAGGTACATGGGGGATAAAACACCCAAGGATAGAAGGTAAGTGGGGAGTAAAGCACCCAAGATAGACATGTAAATGGGGAGTAAAGCACCCAGGATAGAAATGTAAATGGAGAGTAAAGCACCCAAGATAAAAATGTAAATGGGGAGTAAAGCACCTAAGATAAAAATGTAAATGGGGAGTAAAGCACCCAAGATAGAGAGGTAAATGGGGAATAAAGCACCCAAGATAGAAATGTAAATGGGGAGTAAAGCACCCAAGCTAGAAATGTAAATGGGGAGTAAAGCACCCAAGATAGAGAGGTAAATGGGGAATAAAGCACCCAAGATAGAAATGTAAATGGGGAGTAAAGCACCCAAGATAAAAATGTAAATGGGGAGTAAAGCACCCAAGATAAAAATGTAAATGGGGAGTAAAGCACCCAAGATAAAAATGTAAATGGGGAGTAAAGCACCCAAGATAGAAATGTAAATGGGGAATAAAGCACCCAAGATATGCACATGTATAGGAATTATGCTATGAGATATGATCAAATGCAAATGCAGACATCGACGATAAGGCTCGACTCTTTCGGTGAGATGACAAAACTGGAGGACTGATTCCTCAACACAGAGATCACTATCATTCTGTTAAACTGTATCAAGTTGATAGTCACTGTAGGAATGATGAATAACTGCTTAGGGATTATGCAAGTAAACTGCCCCAGGTCAAATGAACTAATAATTGCTTCAGCTGTCTAATTCATGGAATCGACTATTTTGCTGTATCCTCGGAGGGCTTGCCCTAGTCTGGGTCTTAAACAATTCTCTGGATAAACCAAATCTGAGAAGATATTGCCTTGAACAAATCTTGAACTAATTCTTTGACAGGATGTAAAAGGAACTTGCCCCTGATAAGATCACTTGACCAAGTTTCTCATTGTTTGAAAATTCCTTAGAGGAAAGCCAATTTGCAAACAAAAATATTCATACAAACATGGTAATGCAAAGTTCATGCGACTTTTGAAATCAAAATTATTTTTGAAAGATGGAAAATACATGAGTCGTTAGTCAGAACACAACGGTTCAAGACGCTCAAAGTTTAAAACAAAGGTGTACTGCCAAAATAAATGATTCACAAAGATCTTTAGGAGTCAGGTTACGCAACCTTGCTGTAGTATACTTTCAAAATAACCTTGCTTCAATTAGGTCTTTTGAGGGTTGTAATGTGGCCTGGTTCACGGTTTATGAAACAAAAGATAAAGGCTCAAAATTTATTTGTACCCACCCAATCTACGTGATGATCTTCAGTCCTATGCTCAGTTAACTCATACTATGCATTCAGGTTCCCATAAGTTAGGGATTTCATTGATCGTAGCAATGATGACTCAGAAGTCAAAGGGACCTATGAAAAGGCAGCCACTACTCCCCTATAACATTTGATTGTTTTGACATTGAGGATTTTCAAGATAAGGATTTAAAAATCTCTTTGTATTATCCCTAAATTTTGCCTGAACTGTTTATTTTAGAGTTTACAGTCAGCGGGATGCCCCAGTTTTGCCTAAGTCTCCTTCATAGGTTTTGACTTAGCGGGCTTCTTTTGCTTTTTTTATATTATTTTTTTGTGTGAAGGAAAGTGACTGTTTGATTTTAATGATTACGGTGAACCATCATCGACCTTTTGATTAGAAAACATCTTCGACACTTGTTTGACGTGTGCGAAGGAAAATTTGTTAATGAAAGGTGTATCGTATGAACACACAACCAAGTTAACTGAGAACTACCCATCCCAAGGTTAAAAT